>CM076569.1:38374693-38712950 GCA_034641835.2 Pinus albicaulis
CTGGTGTGTTATTTGGCCTATCTATGTTACTCACCATGTATTTCATGTGGGATTCCTGGTACAATCTTCTTGTTTGATTGAATACTGGGATGGTGGCGTAGGTCATGTCAATTTGAAGGCTGCCTGGAGTTTGGCCCCCCATGATCTAGATAAAAGCATGCCATACTTTGGAGGGATGTCAGCCACAACTATATCCATGACTAGACTCTTAACAGGGATTTGTGCCAGATTGACACACAGATCCTTGATTAGACCCAGACACTTAACTCTACTGGAGTCAAAGGAATACAAGTCTTTGTGATTTCTAGGCCCAATCTCTTTATCACAACCTTTGGCATGAGATTGTGTGAGGCAACAGAGTCTAGCATAGCATTATGTAGAATTCTATCATGAATGTTCAGACTTACATAAAAGGAGGGACTACTCCTTCTTGATATTTTCCCTCTACTTCAGGACCAAACTACAGTTCTGGTTTATCATCAGTTAAGTTTAAGGTATCAACATCCTTGGCTATGTTTAACACTTTGAAAATTTGGGATCTATATACCTCTTGGGTAATCAATTCAGTGAGGGGTATAGTGATCTTGATTTTGGCAATCTCCCCCTAAAAACTGAAAGGTGCAGGTGTCTTTATTGCATTTACATCAGTTTTATCAGCCATGAACTTTTCTATATTTTTAATTTGCTGATTATTACTTGATGGTTTGGACAGTAAGGTTTTTTTAGGGCCACTATTTGAAGTTCAGGGTAGTTTGAATCATTACTAGGCTGGCTAGTCTTTTGCTTGTTTAGTTCAGTCTTCTTAGCCATAGTATTTGTGTTTTCTGCTGTCTTTTTAGGGATAGGTTCAGAGGTTTTTCTAACAACAGTGTTTGGCTGATCTGTTTTAGGAACATCTTGAATATTCTTGCTCCTAAGGTCATACTGCCTATGGACTTCCATTATGGAATTCTCAAATCCTAATCTATAGTCCTCAGAATATTCATATGATTTCTCTTTTGGTTTTGAAGAAAACATCCTTTGTTCTTCTTTAGTAATGAATGTGTTATCCTCATCATCCGAACCTATGATATTTACATGGTCTTCTTCCAACTGCTCAGGCTCTCTTTCTTCTTCATCTACATAGTTGTATTGGAAAGGGGGTCTGATTTGTTAGTCACTCTCTCTTTGTCTGATTTGAGGAGGGTCTCTTTTAAAATTCTGGTTTCTATTTCCGTTTTGAAGATTGGCTTGATTTTCCCTAGGAGGATTTCTCTCATTCAAACTGAATTTTTCCATCATCCTCTCCATTTTCCTAACTATGGAGTCAAGTTTGGTTTCAGAAGAGGAGGGTGCAGGTGTTGTGTCATCTCTATAAGTCACACTTTTTTTTGATCTCACCCTAGCCCTTTTCTCAATCAAATTGGCCTCTACACTTACAACCCCTTTTTGCATGTCTTCTAGAGTTTGGTAATATCTCTCCCTTATTTGATAGGCCATATCAGCATCAAAGCCTTCAAGATATTTTACTAAGGGCAAGCCTTGGGGAGGTTTCATGTGAGGTGGGAGAGCGTTGTAAACACTGTTAAACCTAGTGGAGTAGTCATGAACACTTTCTCCTGGATTTCTATTAAGATTGTTATACTCGGATAAAATTTGGAGGGGGTTCTTCTTGATTTCTCATTTGTTCACAAAGGTTTGGTATATATTAGGGAGATCCTGAATGCTGTTGGGAGGTAAGTCTTTAAACCATTTATTGGGTTCTCCCCCTAGGCTTTGAGAAAAAATCCTCATTTTTATGGTTTCTGTTGGGGTTCCCATGTTTTGGCAAGGTTGGAAATACCAAAAGATGAGACGACATCAAACCACTTTCAGACCTCAGGATCTAGCCCTCCTGGGTCCAGAGAGTGATCTCTCTATATAAACAGAGGTTTTATGTCTTCGAAGCTCAAATTTTTAATATGTTAGGCTAGTTATAGGCACAAGGTTTGTTTGTTTGACTGTTTGTTTGGTTGCTAGTTATCAAGAAAGAAGGGTTCAATGTAAGACAAGGATGAGAAAAAAGGAATAAGGCAGACGTGAAGTATTCCAGGAAGCATTCAAGACCATTGGGAAATGGAGTTAGGAAAGGATTTTCTTGCTAATAAACAGGCAGGCTTTCAATTGGGCTAGTCATATAAAACGTTGGATCTTAAAGATGATAGCGTGATATGGAATGGTAGGAGAGGAGGAGACAACACAGTTTCAGGGAACAAAGTTAAGGACCAGCTGGTCGCACAAGGATCCTAGTGGACAGGGATAACTCTAATCCCAAATGTTCCCAAATATTCCAGCTAAACCCTTAACAAGAAACATCTAAGAATAGAATCATTTAACTCATACATCAGAGAGCAGGCAATAACATCCACTACACTAGTTAAATTAACTGAAATCGATTCTTAGATAACACATTCAGAAGAAAAAAATCAATGGCAAGGAGAGAAGAAACATGGGGTACCTAACAAGGGTAAATCCTATGCCAATATTCTGATGCAAGCCAGTAGAAACGAAATGAAATGAATTAAAACACAGAGATAGAAAAACACCGCCTTTGCTTTAGATCAGGATCCAAAGAAATGTGCTTGTCATATTAAATAGCAATATCAGTCAAGTACAACATTGCCAATAGCTGAATACTCAGTCTGAAATCATATTCCTCAGCCTATCTTACAACTTTACACAGAGACTATGTCTCAAAATAAACTACTTGCAATTCTTTGATAACTGATTAAAAACCTTTACAATGAGTTTCTTCATGAATTTATAGGTCCAGTGGAGCAGAGGAGGTAGGTGAGAAACTAAATGCAGCATTAAAAATTCAGAAGAGGAAGACGGCCGAAGCCCACTCCGTGCATTAAACTATGGTGTTCTTTGGATGAAGATGTGGGTTTCGTCTAGGCTTCCATTAACTCCGGGTATGTCTCTGATGTACTTTGGCTGCAGTGCTCTGTAGTACTTCTGGTGATTTGAACAAAATAAATCAATGATTCAAGTCTACCATGCTGTGAAACTAATGCTTCTGATATCGTAGGACTGTTGTTAGGGTGGGAAAACCTCCAGGAACACGGTATAGAATAAAAGCTGCATGGGCATTCTGTCCTTTATGGGGAAAGTCATTCTGCTGGTGTGCAAACCTTGATATTCATGAATTTCTGCGTGCTGTACCCTCTGTGTGATCCATGATGTCGCTGACCTGGTGCTTTGCCTCTAAATCACTGTATAAAGGCTCAAAATCTGCAATACTGATCGTTGAAATCCTTGATCATTAGCTGGTATTTCTCTGCCACTTCATAAATGTCTTGATCTGCAAAATCTGGGCTTTAATGGCGCCGGATAGGTTTCGTGGAGATTGAACTGTCCCTTGATAATATTTATGGTATCGCCATCTTTCTTGAAATTTCCTTGTAGTACCAGCTTCCAAATCTAACCTTCTCTGTGCAACGCGCCATTACAATAGTACATATGAACCATGGCGGTTTTCCACCTCTTTGGAACCCTGCAAAAACACGAAAAACTGTTAAGAAAACAATGCATGGGGTTGAGTGATGTGGACGACTGCGAGGATGATAGTGGGATTGCGGAGAAATGGCAAAAAATGTAGAGGAAAGGTGGAGAAGTGCTCTGGTGGAAGGTTGGCGGAATGCAGAGAGATTTAACGTAAAAACCTTAAATTTGACCCTTTGAATGGATGGACGGGCGAATGTACGATGAGACACGTGGAATGGTGACGTGGCGGGACCGGGCGATGACAGGACAGTCAACGGCGGGGGAGAGAATAAATCTGGGCTGTCCGATCTTCGGTGGAGATCAATGGCTGGGGATGCGGCGGAGGCGACGAACAGTGGGCCAGGAGTATGGTGACCATGGATTAAACCCCACGCAACTTCGTGGAGCGACATCCGTTGGATGGGCGATTGCGGATCTGACGGCTAACAGCGATATCGCTCCGCGTCCTGTGCCAAACAATAACGTGCGATGAGATAGTGGTTTTTAAACAGTACTGCTGCCACGCATCGCGCGATGAGTGGAATCACTGGGCCATCGGGAAATACTGCCTACCTCCGAAAGGTGGTGCGATAGATACCGGTGGTTTCAGAATAGTGCGCGGCGGGGACCACTGGGGTAGGTGCATTCTGGACCATCGATCTGGCGGGTGAATGAATGGTTAAGATGCGACGATCGGCGATGGACGGATTTAACGATAGTTGCTACGGGGGCGGCGATCACCCTCCATTCTGTTTAGATCAACGACTATAAACGCGCCTGATGAACATATGAGATAAGCGCTCTTTTGGGCTGGCGGGTGGTTCCAGCGCCCGGGTCACGTGGAGGAAAAGGCTGAGGGGGCTAGGCCGAAGGGGCTTGGACCCATATTATGGAGAAATATGGCCCTTTGGGCCATTTTAATGCATTTTAGGGTAGGAACAAGCAACGATAGTGGGAATAAGGGTTTATCAAACTAAACCAGGGGTGTATGCGTGGCTTAGGAGGAGCATGGGTACGATTTAGAAGATTTAGAGGGGAATTTGAGGGTAAGGAAGGGGGGCTTTGACAAAGGTAAAAAGGGGTGAAATGAAGGATTCTGCAGGGGTGCAAGGGGTAAATGGAGGCTTTTAAGAACACAATTTGTCACAATCAGAGAGGCTTCTTGTATGGATACAACAGTGGGGATTTCATCACAGGGCAAAGGCACAAGAGACTTCAAGGATGATGTGTCTCCAGGGGAGATGCATTCATTGAAGGCTCAGAAACAATTTAGCCCCCTACTTTTCCTGTCAAAAATTTACAGGGGGCTAACAACGGCTCCACATGGGGATGGCTTCTTCTTGAAGGAGTCAAGAATTTAGAAATGATCTTTGGAGTAGGCCAAATGCCTGCTGCTTGAGCCACCTTCTTCCTTGATTTCAGCTGCCACAATAATGAAGACATAAATTTAGCAAAAAACTTTCCCAAACCAGCTACCTACTCACACTACAATCCTAGCATTTTTTCTTCTTCTAGGGTGCATTTGAGCTGGCAGACCCTTTACATATTTTATTCTTATAACAGAAAATAAACCTATTCTGAATCTACCCTTATTTCTCCATGAGACCAGATTGGACTGTTGGTCTCACACGTTTCTCTACCGAATCTAATATATGCTGGGATTAGACTGTCTAACAGATTTCTTCTCTACATTCTACAATAGAAATTGAAAAACAGACAAACTAGGATTAGACAGTCTAGTGTGCTGTAGATCTAAGGCATAAAGACAGTTGCACATGGATAGAAATTTGCAGAAAAACTGAAACAAAACTTTGAAGGCTTGAAATCTGAAATCTTGAAGCATCCTTCTTTCTTTTTGTGACTCAAGTTTTGGGCTTGTTAGAGTCACTTTCTTTTCTTCATTTAAGCTCTGGTTTTGGGCATGTTAGAGCTGATTCTTCTTTCTTCTTTGCTGGTCCAGTTTTTGAGCATGTTAGGACCAGCCACGTTGCTTCCTTTTGGCTCAGGTTTTGATCATATTAGAGCCAATCCTTTGCACTTCAGAGGTTCATGTTTTGAGCATGTTTGAACCTCTCCTTTCTCTCTGTTTTTTGAAACATTTTATCTTTTTCTTGAAAACAAAAACTACAATGGTATGTACAATGGAAATGAAAACTGGAAATTGAAAATCAACAGAAGTAGTGTTTGAGCATTCTGCCATTGACAGGACCCCCAAACAGCTCTGTACCATCTAATTCCTGTAGGAAGAAGGCATTTGGACCCACAGTGGCCTAGATGATGTATGGACCTTACCACAGACTGTCAAACTTGTGGTGCTTTCCTTTATCCTCTCTTCTTGAGTCCCAATTCAGAACTTTATCCCCAATTTTGAAATCAGAGGCCTTAGTTCTTTTGTCAAATAACCTCTTTATATTTTCTTGAACCTTCATTGCTCTATTGTAAACCTCTTCCCTTGTCTGTTGGAGATGAATTGTTTGGTTTATTCTCCTCACCTTGCTGTCTTCTTCTGTTTGTACCTCTTGAACAAGTTTGATCACTGGTATCCAAAGGCTGGTAGGAAACACTGCTTCTGTTCCATAGACAAGCTGATAAGGTGACATGCCAATGGAATTCTTTTTTGTAAGCCTGTCAGCCCACAAAGCATGTACTAGCTTGTTATGCCATGAATTTTTGTTCTCTTCCAGCAGCTTTTTGATGATGATCATCAGGCTCTTATTTGATGATTCAGCTAATCCATTACCTTGAGGGTAATAGGCAGTTGAATGACCAAGTGCTATTTGGTAGCTGTGACAAAATTCAACCATTTTCTTGGATCCAAAAGTAGCAGCATTGTTAGTGATTATTTTCCTTGGGCAGCCAAACCGAGAGAGGATATGACCTTCTAGGAACCTAATGATGGCTGAATCTGTGGCATTCCTAGTGGGTAGGGCCTCTATCCACTTGGTGAAATAGTCTATGGCTGTTAGGATCCATTTTTGTTGTGCAGAAGAAGCAGGATGAATTTTCCCTATGAAATCTAGGCCCCATTGCATAAAGGGTCCTTCAACAGTGATGGGTTGTAGAGGTAAGGGGAGGAGTTTTCTTTTGCCCTAAAAAATCTGGCATTTATGGCAGACAATTATCATCTTATGGACATCATTGAAGAGTGTGGGCCAATAGTAGCCAGCTCTGAGTATTTTGTTTGCAGTGGCTTTCCAGCTCAGGTGGCCTCCACACTCTCCTGTGTGGAATTCTTGTTTAATCCTCTCTGCTTCATACTCAGGCAAACATTTAAGCAGTAGGCCATTTGGATTTTTCCAGTATAAGCATTCATTCAGAATACGGTAACTTCTAGATTTTCACTTTAAGAATCTGGCCTTGGTCTTCGATAGTTTAGGAGGGGCATTAAGGTGTGTAAGCACATACAGAATGTCAGAATACCAAGGGGAGCTTTGAAACTTTTCCTCAACAGTGGGATCAGGCAATCCCTGTTGCTCATCCAAGGTATTCACCATGTTAATATCAAGGGCTTGTAGGTTTGATTTAGCCATTAGTGGGGCTAATCCTTGACCTTTAATCAGTTTGGTGGGTTTTATCTCAAGGTTGTATTCTAAGATCACAGCAATCCATTTGCCCCTTTTCCCATCTGGGTCTTGGGAAAATATGTCTTTCACCACTATATTTGGCACATCGGCTATGGTGTGGGAATGCAGTATGTACACCCTAAAGTCTTTCAAGGCCTTAATCAGAGCATAGGCCTGTTTTTCCATAATGTTGTATTTCAAGGGTGCATCCCTAAGTGCTTTGCTGAAAAAATAAATGGGCTATTCCATTCCTTCTGATTTTTTCTACAATAGAATTGCAGCTATGGTATGCTTGGAGGCAAATGAAAAAATCAGGAAATATTTTGAGAAATCTGGGCTGATTAGGACAGGAGCCTAGGTGAGTGCAAGTCTAACAGATTCAAAATATTTCTTAGCTTCGACATTCCACTTGACTCCTACACCTTTCTTCAGCATGTTTGTCATATTTCTAAGGTGTTCAGCTAAGTTGGGAATAAACCTCTTGAGGAAGTTGATTTTCCCAATGAAGGACTGTAACTCTTTGATATTTCTCGGGAGTGTTATTTTATTTGTAGTATTCCCTCAACTCTTTATGGATCTATCCTAATCCCTTTCTCAGATATGATATGACCAAGGAGTTTTCCTTCTTGCAGCTCAAATACAGTCTTTTTGGGATTCAGTGACAGATCAAACCTTCTGCATTTCTCAAACACTTTCCTCAGTTGTTCTAGGTGTTCTTCCTCAGTCTTGGAATAGACTATTATGTCATCCAGGTAGATGACAATGAAGTGTCCTATTTCATCTGAAAAAGCTATGTCCATTGCTCTTTGGAAGGTTGCGCCAGTGTTCATCAATCCAAAAGGCATCTTTAAATACATAAAGGTGCCCCATGGAGTGGTAAAGGTTGTTTTGAGTTGGTCTTCTGGGATTACTAAGACTTGGTTGTAACCTGAGAAACCGTCTAGTAGGAAGATCCTTTTAGAACCTACTATCCTCTGAATAATATGTTCCATTTTTGGAAAAGGGTAATTGTCTTTGAGTGAGGCTCTATTAAGATTCCTGAAATCTATGCACAATCTGATCTCCCCTGTTTTCTTTCTCACAGCCACTAGGTTTGATACCCAATCAGAGAACCTCACAGGCACAATTATTCCTGCCTCATACATCTTCTTAATCTCTTTTTCCATTGCAGGAAATTGTTTTGGGTTTATTCTGCGAAGTTTTTGTCTGAAGCGCTTCTGATTTTCTTTTAAGGGTATCTTATGCTACATGATGTTTGTGTCATAGGCCTCATAACTCCAAGCAAAAACATCAATGAATTCCTTGAATATGTCAATGTATTTCTTTTTCATGTTTGCAGGCAGGGACTTAGCCAATTTGATCATTTTGGGTTTATCTTCAGTGCCTATGTTGCAGTCCTCCACATCAGAGTCTGCATGTTCTATAGTGGGATTTTTTGCTACATCATCAAAGTCAAAAAGGTCTTCTAAAGGGGCCAGACCTCGAGGTAGGTTCCTATCTTTGGTCTGTAGTACCTCTACTTCTTCACTATCTGCGTTTTCAAATTTTTCGTCTGGGTTTCCAGTCCATTCGTTTAAAGAGTTTATTTCTATGTTACCAGGTGTTTCTTCCTTGTCTGAGGATTCTTCACTTAGGAAGCTAATGTCAGATTTAGAGTCTGATTCAGAAAATTCAAACTCGTTTCTACCTACCAGGAAATCTTCAATCTGTTTATCTCCAAAAACCTGCCAATATTTTTCATTGTCCGACACTGCAGGTCTGAATTTGGTCTGAATGATGATCTGTTGGTCGCTTGGAGTCTTAGGGTATGAACTAGCTAGGCAGGCTAATCCGTTTGCAATGACATTTTGACTCCAAGAAACGAACGCTAATTCGTATTCAACAAAGGTTTTCAATAAATCCATAGTGTCATTCCTATATGCTCTTAGTCTAGGATATTTTGTTTTGTATTCACCATTCAATTGTTTAATGATCAACTCAGAGTCTCCACGCACAACTATCCTATGGGCTCCTAATTTTTTTAACAGAGTTAAGCCTAGGATCAGAGCCTAATATTCTGCAATATTATTCGTACACTTAAAGTGCAGGCTGCAGGCATGGCTCTCTGCGTAATCGCTCTCTGTGTTATGTATCCACACTCTTGCCCCAACAGTTCTCTTGGTGCATGACCCATCGAAATTCTTTTCCCACAAGGGTTCATTTTTCGTTTTACCACCAATTCCTTCCCTACAGCTGGGCTCGCCATTAGGTTGCATCATAGGAGCTGCACTAGGTTGTGGGTTGTTTTGTTCTTCGTTATGGATGTGGAAATAAGAGAGGTGGCTCACTAGCTGATTGCATTCTGTTTCTGGTTCACTTTGAGTTTTTGTTTCAGTGCACTGTTCAAGGTTTTCTACGTCTTTCTCCTTTGAGTCTAGGGTAGCCATTATGTTAAAGTCCATGGCCTCTGTTTCCTCATTGGTATCTCGGTTTTGGGACTCTGACCCTTCTGAGGATTCATCATTACAGAGGATGAAGGAGTCAAGGTATGTATGTACAAAGTATAGAGGAGAATTTTCAGGCTTTTCAGGGCTACTAACCAGGAATTTCATTTGTGCTTCCCTGTATAGTCTTCTAAGTTGGCCAAAGATTGGGATTGTGGCATAAGACCCATCCATCTGCATTGTTCCTTGCAGCTTGGCTCCCCATGATCTTGATAATAACATGCCATAATTGGGTGGCACATCTACCACAACAACATCCATGACCATACATTTTTCTGGAATCTCGGTAAGGCTCACACATAAATCTTTGATCAGGCCAAGACACTTCACTCTACTAGAGTCAAAATAATATAGGTCTTTATAGGGATGGGTTATCTCTAGGCCTAATATTTCCATCACTACTTTAGGCATCAGGTTGTGTGATGCTTCAGAATCATGCATTGCATTGTGGAGAATCTTATCATGGATATTAAGACTGATATAAAAAGGGGGCACTAACCCTTCCTGAAACTTTCCTTCTATCTTTGGACCAAACAGAAGGGTAGGTTGATCATCACTTAGATTTACAGTGTCACTGTTCTCACCTAAATTTAATTCTTTCAAAATTTGGCCCTTATATACATCCTTAGTGGTCAGCTCAGAGAGTGGGACAAAGATTTTAATTTTTGCAATCTCACTCTCCAGATTGAAAGTGGACTGACTCTTTGGAACGTTCAACTCTGTTTTGTTAGTCACCACCTTAGTGGCTTAATCAGTGTGCTGATTCTCACTATATACAGTGTTAGAAACTGCTTTATCAGGAGCACTAACTGCAGTGTCAGTGCTGCTTGTTGGTTGACCTTATTCTTTAGTGTTTTGGTTGTCTTTTTCTTTATTCCTTCAAGAACTCTCAGCTGCTGATTTTTTAATTTCAGCAGTTGCTTTAGAAGTTTTCTCAGGTCCTTTCTTGATGGTGACCTCAGAAGCTTTTGGTTTGGTAGTTTCTTGGCTCCTTTTTCTTCTAAGTTCATATTGTTCTCTGACCTGCATCATGGTGTTGTCAAATCCTAACCTGTAATCTTCAGATTCTAACCATTCGTCGTCCCAATAAGAGGGTGAGGGTTGATCTTCTTCTGAGTAACAGTTATGGATTAAATCTTCTGTTTCAAACATGTTTATTGTGGTTCCCTCAGACTCTTCTATGATTCCCTCATCTTCATCAAGAAAGTTCTCTTGGAATGGGGGAATAACTTGCTGATATGATTCTCTTTGTCTATTGGGAGGGGTGTTGTTTCTTCTAAAGTTCTGGTTCTGGTTATGGTTTTGATTTCTGTTTTTGTTACTGACTGAGACAACCATTTTTTCCATCATTTGTTGTAGCCTTTCCACATTTTTAGATAAACGGTCATAAGTTGGATCAGACGTGGAAGCTACACTGTCATCTCTATATGTTACCCTTTTCTCAGCTCTCAATCTTGCTCTTTTCTTAATCAGATTAGCCTCTACACTCACTGCTCCCTTTTGCATGTCTTCCAACGTGTTGTAATATCTCTCCCTAAGCTGGTAGGCCATGCCAGCGTCAAAGCCTTTGGGGTATTTTGCTAGAGCCATACCTTGGGGAGGTTTCATGTGTGGAGGGAGAGCATTGTAAATGCTGTTAAATCTCGTGGTGTAATCATGGATGATCTCACCTATGTTTTTTTTAAGGTTCATATATTCTGCTAGGAGTTGGTGTAATCATGGATGATCTCCCCTATGTTTCTTTTAAGGTTTATTCACATCACCTCCTAAGCTCTGGGAAAAGATTCTCATTTTGACTGTATCATCATCTATTTCCATATAGTCAAAAGAATCTTCCATCCTGTCTACATGGTGTTGGGCTGTGGTAGACTCTTTTGCAGTGAAGTGTGGGATCTTTGATTGATAATCATTGGGTAAGGGTACTAGAGGCTGAGGTAAAACCAGAGGTGCATACCAGGCTGCCATGATGATGTTTTGGTGAGGTAAAGGATTGACTTGGGCAGCTGGTATATGGATGACAGGGATATTGTGACCAGTAGAAGACTGATGAGCATATTTAGGGTGACTGAGCCCCAAGTTTTGAACGAAGTGTATATCAGGAGGTGTAGATGGAGGGGTCTGTCTATTCCCAGAGTGTATACCACTTTGGGGTGGTGAACCAGGAAGCTCGAGGTCTGGATGATCTAGGACACTAAATGACCTAGTTCTTGGCAAACTATTTTGAGTGCCTAGGTCAAAGAATGGGCCTGATAGAGCTGTAAAGTTTTCTGGTGTGGATTTAGCTCTATGGATGTGGCTGGAAATAGTTGATTGTTTATGTGTAGGAGATACCTTGAGGATGCTCTCAGGGTTGTCAACTATTTCAGGTGGGTCTGGGTTAGGGTAAGCTCTTATGTGAATGGTTCTTGAAGCCAGAATGTTGTTTTCTTGACCAAGCAGCTTAACCCTACTTGTTACTTCTAACGTGGTTGATGTTGTTATGGAGGCTGGTCTCCCAGTGGAGTCTAATGTGAACCTAGATAATCAACAGGCCTACTAATCACCAGTGGAGTCTTTAAATCATTTAGGAATTGATGGAGTCGCCAGGTGGAAGGTTCAGGATGTTTTCTGGAGGATAAACTGTCCACCACAGTGCCTATGAGATGTCCCCTTTCAGGGATATCTTCCAGAAACAACAAACTCTAACCAGAGATTGACTGGGAGGGCATTTACCAGATATGTCACCTCTGAAAGAGTGTGAGATCTGGAGGCTACCTGGCCCTTTCCAGACTCTGTCCAAGAGTATGGGGAAAACACAACAAATGGTATAGAGGTTGATGTGTGAATAGGAATCTTTAACTGCCAACCTAACCAGAGATTGTAGGTTTCTGAGGTTCTTATGATGTAGTAAGATGGATGGTACTCAGATTCTCCCCATCGAAGTCACCATTATGTTGGGGTTCCCATGTTTTGGCAAGGTTGGAAATACCAAAAGATGAGACAACATCAAACCACTTTCAGACCTCAGGATCTAGCCCCCCTGGGTCCAGAGAAGGATCTCTCTATATAAACAGAGGTTTTATGTCTTCGAAGCTCAAAGTTTTAAGATTTTAGGCTAGTTATAGGCACAAGGTTTGTTTTTTTGATTGTTTGTTTGGTTGCTGGTTATCAGGAAAGAAGGGTTCAATGTAAGACAAGGATGAGCAAAGAGGAATAAGGCAGAGGTGAAGTATTCCAGGAAGCATTCAAGACCATTGGGAAATGGAGTCAGGAAAGGATTTTCTTGCTAATCAACAGGGAGGATTTCAATTGGGCTAGTCATCTAAAATGTTGGATCTTAAAGATGATAGCGTGATATGGAATGGTAGGAGAGGAGGAGACAACACAGTTTCAGGGCACAAAGTTAAGGACTAGCTGGTCGCACAAGGATCCTAGTGGACAGGGCTAACTCTAATCCCCAATGTTCCCAAATCTTCCAGCTAAACCCTTAACAAGAAACATCTAAGAATAGAATAATTTAACTCATACATCAGAGAGCAGGCAATAACATCCACTACAATGGTTAAATTAACTGAAATTGATTCTTAGATAACACATTCAGGAGAAAAACATCAATGGCAAGGAGAGCAGAAACATGGGGTACCTAACAAGGGTAAATCCTATGCCAATATTCTGATGCAAGCCAGTAGAAACGAAATGAAATGAATTAAAACACAGAGATAGGAAAACATCACCACTGCTTTAGATCAGGATCCAAATAAATGTGCTTGTCATATTAAATAGAAATATCAGTTAAGTACAACATTGCCAATAGCTGAATACTCAGTCTGAAATCATATTCCTCAGCCTATCTTACAACTTTACACAGAGACTGTGTCTAAAAAGAAACTACTTGCAATTCACTGATAAATGATCAACAACCTTTACAATGAGTTTCTTCATGAATTTATAGGTCCAGTGGAGCAGAGGAGGTAGGTGAGAAACTAAATGCAGCATTAAAAATTCAAAAGAGGAAGGCAGTCAAAGCCCACTCTGTGAATTAATCTCTGGTGTTCTTTGGATGAAGATGTGGGTTTCATCCAAGCTTCCATTAACTCCGGGTATGTCTCTGATGTACTTTGGCTACAGTGCTCTGTAGTACTTCTGGTGATTTGAACAAAATAAATCAATGATTCAAGTCTGCCATGCTGTGCAAGTAATGCTTCTGATATCGTAGGACTGTTGTTAGGGTGGGAAAACCTCCAGGAACATGGTATAGAATAAAAGCTGCATGGGCATTCTGTCCTTTACGGGGAAAAAAATTCTGCTGGTGTGCAAACCTTGATATTCATGAATTTCTGTGTGCTGCACCCTCTGTGTGATCCATGATGTCGCTAATCTGGTGCTTTGCCTCTAAATCACTGTATAAAGGATCAAAATCTTCAATACTGATTGTTGAAATCCTTGATCATTAGCTGGTATTTCTCTGCCGCTTCATAAATGTCTTGATCTGCAAAATCTGGGCTTTAATGGCGCTGGATAGGTTTCGTGGAGTTTGAATTGTCCCTTGATAATATTTATGCTATCGCCATCTTTCCTGACATTTCCTTGTAGTACCAGCTTCCAAATCTAACCTTCTCTGTGTAACGTGCCATTACAACAGTACATATGAACCATGGCGGTTTTCCACCTCTTTGGAACCCTGCAAAAACATGAAAAAATGTTAAGAAAACAATGCATTGGGTTGGGTGATGTGGAAAACTGCGAGGATGATAGTGGGATTGCGGAGAAATGGCGAAAAATGCAGAGGAAAGGTGGAGAAGTGCTCTGGTGGAAGGTTGGCGGAATGCAGAGAGATTTAACGTAAAAACCTTAAATTTGACCCTTTGAATGGATGGATGGGCGAATGTACGGTGAGACACGTGGAACGGTGACGTGGTGGGACCGGGCGATGATAGGACAGTCAACGGCGGGGGAGAGAATAAATCTGGGCCGTCCAATCTCCGGCTGATATCGATGGCTGGGGATGTGGCGGAGGGCGACGAACAGTGGGCCAGGAGTATGGTGACCATGGATTAAACCCCACGCATCTTCGTGGAGCGACATCTGTTGGATGGGCGATTGCAGATCTAACATCTAATGACGATATCGCTCCGCATCCTGTGCCGAACGATAACGTGCGATGAGATAGTGGTTTTGAAACAGTGCCGCTGCCACGCGTCGCACGATGAGTGGAATTGCTGGGCCATCGAGAAATACCTCCTACCTCCGAAATGCAGTGCGATAGATACCGGTGGTTTCAGAATAGTGCGGGGCGGGGACCACCGGGGTAGGTGCATTCTGGACCGTCAATCTAGCGGGTGAATGAATGGTTAATATGCGACGATCAACGATGGATGTATTTAACGGTAGTCGCTACGGGGGCGATGATCCCCGTCCATTCTGTTTAGATCAACTGTTATAAACGCGCTCGATGAACATATGAGATAAGTGCTCTTTTGGGTTGGCGGGTGGTTCCAGCGCCCAGGTCACATGGAGGAAAAGGCTGAGGGGGCTAGGCCGAAGGGGCTTGGACCCATATTATGGAGAAATATGGCCCTTTGGGCCATTTTAATGCATTTTAGGGTAGGAACAAGCAATGATAGTGGGAATAAGGGTTTATCAAACTAAACCAAGGGTGTATGTGTGGTTTAGGAGGAGCATGCGTACGATTTAGAAGATTTAGGGGGGAATTTGGGGGTAAGGAAGGGGGGCTTTGACAAAGGTAAAAAGGGGTGAAATGAAGGATTCTGCAGGGGTGCAAGGGGTAAATGGAGGCTTTTAGGAACACAATTTGTCACAATCAGAGAGGCTTCTTGTATGGATACAGCAGTGGGGATTTCATCACAGGGAAAAGGCACAGGAAACTTCAAGGATGATGTGTCTCCAGGGGAGATGCATTCATTGAAGGCTCAGAAAAAATTTACCCCCCTACTTTTCCTGTCAAAATTTTACAGGGGGCTATAGTCAAAAAGCATATAGTCAAAAGCATCATTAATTCTATCTACATGTTTTTGAGCAGAAATGGATTCAGTCCCTACGAAGTGAGGGATTTTGGACTGAGTCATTTGGCAAAGGTAATAGTGGTTGTTGTAGAGCCAGTGGAGCATACTAGGTTGCTATGATGGGAGGGAAAGGAAACAAAGTCTGATTTACAAGGGGAGGATTTGTGACAGGTGGAGGAGGATGGAGTGAGGTGGTTTGCACACTGGTGATATGGATGGGTGTAGCTGAGGTACTTAGAGCAGAAGACTGATTCTGAGTATATTTGAGATGAAAAGGGGTGAAGTGATGTAGAAGCTGAAAATTAGGTGGAGTGGAAGGAGAAGCTTCTCTGCTGGAGCTTTGCTGCAAATCTATGGGCTCAAAGTCGGCTTGGTCAACCCTACTTTGTGACCTGGTCCTAAATAGGTCCTTGGTATGGTGAAAATCAAACTGAGGATCTTGTGAAACTGTAAGGTGTTCCGGTGTAGAGCTTTCTCTAAGGATGGCCCTAACAGTGGTTGAGTTTCCAGCTTTAGGATTTTGCCACAAAATATTTTCTGTGTTATCAACTACGGTAGGAGGATTTGGGTTTGGGTGTGATCTGGTATTGATCCTTCGTGAAGCCAGATCTCTTTATTCACACAAGGTATAACTAGGCCTTAAAAACTGTTTGGGACTGATCTGACACAATCCTAGAACAACCTATGGGACTAGCGGGATGAGGAAGGCCTACTAGAGGCTAGTGGAGTCGCCGGGTGGATTTTTTTTATGAAATTTTGAAGATATGTATACAATGGTCCACCACCAAATTCTTGATAAAAAATCAATCTAGGGAGTACTTTTGGGTTTTTAGTTTCTTTATGCAGGATTAAGGTTAATGAGTATCCCCTAACTAAGTCATTATCTTGCTACGATGATGAAGTAATTAGTTTGTACTTTGGCTATGGGTTGGTTTTTAAGTCAGACTAGGGATGCATATGAGCCTATAAGAGTTTTTCAGGCTACTATGAACTCAGAGGTCCCACCATGATCGCCACTATGTTCGCTCCCTGTAATTTTCTAGATTGATTGAGATACAAATCGACAAGGGTAACATCAAACCAAGCTTTAGAGTTCTAGGATCTAGCCCTCCTAGTCTTAGAGAGGGATCTATCAATATGTTTGTAAGGATATAGCTTGATGCTTTTAAGAGGTTGATTTTAGGCTAGATGTTAAGTGCAAGGTATTTTGATTGTTTTTTTTGGTTGGGTATGATACTTTGATATATTTTTAGATAGGAAACATGGAAGACTGTTAAGTCATTGGGAAATGGAGTCAAACAAGGTCCAGATAAGTTTATCAATGGTGTTAAGAGCATTTGCAGGGAAAGTTTACTTGGTTGGTGGATCTTTTAAGGTTATGATGGATTTATGAAATGGACATTAAAGGTTGAGAACAACAAACTAATAAAGGGCTAAAACAAAATCCTTTATATACTTGTAAACTGAGGGAGTTAGAAAATTGATAAGAACAACAAGAGAATCAAAGGCATAAGCATAACCTAATCCATTTGATTTCAAACTGAAAACCGATAATTAACCAAGAGAAACATTTAGATAAAAACACAGAAAAGGTAAGAAACTTATCTAACTTTCAGAGCTTTTATCATCTAGAGCAGAAAAACAGTTAAGATACACAAGTAACTATAACCATAGAAGGAGAGAAAACTCTAACATCCAAAGCTACAACTATAAGGTTTCCTTAAAACAAATTTAACTAAGTAAAGGCAAAGAGCATGATTTTAAACAGACTTATTTGACAAACCTAGACAAAGCTGCTTTAAAAAGATGATTCCAAGAACATAATATTTTAGTGGCAACAATATGCAGGGATAACCATAAATCATAATTCATGCTAACTGATCTAAATTATTCAAGAAATGGACAAGATAAGAACTTGTTAGAGAGAAAATAAATTATTTCTTTAATGTATCTTAGCAAAAGAAAACATTAAGGCAGTGAAGGACAAACAGATTTAAGGTGCCATTAGAAAACATTTCTTAATATAAATTCTTTGTCCTACTGCAACATAGCAAGATGGCAAACATAATGAAAACTAGAAAACAGAAACAAAAGAAAACTTCACCATCAACCAAGCCTATGGATCCTGCAAGCAATCCTTCTCCATCAAGAAGCAAATCAGCTCAAGCATGAGTTCCAAGACATCAATTTCTCTTCAAGAGCTTCAAAGGACTATGTATTATTCCAACACCAGTCATCAAAATCCAACATTTACAATGAGTTCCAGTGTATTATTTATACTGCAAATGAGGAGGTGAAACTCTTCTAGGGTTCAAAATGTTATTAATGATAGAGTAAATACGTTCCTGACCTTGATAACCATGCAAGGCATAAGGTAGGAACATCTGTAGATACCTCTCTATTTTAATAACTCTGTATTTACTTTCTAAGGATAAAACAGATGAAAAGATTGACTTTGAGGCTTTATCATTATCTTTTACAATAACTGTCCTGACAGTTTAAATTATATTCTTTTGTGTAATAACTATTGATTTGCCTTTACAAATAAAGAAAGGCCAAAGGAGTCAGTTGATATTTCTGATTGAATAACTGCTCCCTTTTGATGTGTTCGAGGCTATCTTTAGGCCTAATTATTCTTGATTTAATCATAAAACTAATCTTTAGGCCCTTTAGCCTTGATTTACCTTTAATACTCTGTCTTACTACTTTATGATTGATTAGTCAATAACTGTGCTTTTAGATCCTTTATTAATCTCACTTCACTGTCTTTTCTCTGTTTTCCGTTAAAACATTCATTTATTTATTAACCCTTTGTCTTTATCCTTTAAACTGCAGATTAATCTTTAAATATCCTAACTTTGCGCTTTAATCCTTTCTCTTTATGCTAATCCTCGCTTTTCTTTGATTTCTTCGATCTAAGCCTTTAGTCTCTCTGTTTTCTTGTTTGCAGGGGTTTCTTGGAATCTTGGAGGGTTTCTGTGATTGCATCGATCAAATGTTTGGAATCAAACCCCGAATCTCCCATATTTCTTGTTATAAACCCAAGGATCATCATCCTGGGCGTTTGTAACTTAGATGTTGCTGTGGGCGAGCCTGTAAACTTCAGGTTTTCATTAAAGCTACACTCAAACATAAAACATGTTATGAAAACCTGCATTTTTGGATAAACTGCGATGAGAGGATTTGGGATGGGGGGAGGAGCATTTATGGAGGAAGTGTATGTAGTAGAGTGGATTCCATGGAAAAAACCATGAAAAACCAGTTTTAAATCTTCTTATGGTGCGAAAATATGAATAGGCAGTTTCGCAAAAAACCGTGAGTGGTTTTCACACAAAGTTAAGGTGGTAAACGGTAATATATGAAATGAACGCGACACAGGTGGATGGTCGACACATGTCCTTTGGAAAACCACCATTTCACATGGTTCTGATTGTTGACGTAGTCACCATGCTTGCCCGACAGGTGGCACCCCCATCTATATTCCTCTAGTGAGGTGGTTGGGTGAGCTAGGAGACAAGGCTCGACCCCCTGGAATCCATCGTTGACGTGGATCTACGAAGCACGCTTTGTTTACTTTGACTTTCTAGGGTCAAGCGTTGGCTTAAAAATCGTGATTGTTACCCCGTTGGAGCTTCTTTGGGGTGAGTCCGCTCTGTGAAGGATGGGGATCCACCTGATATGTAGCCGATGTCTAACCTTTTAAACTCTAAAACTAGGGGGAAGACCCACATTCCATTGCCTATTATGCTTTACCTTATTTTTATTTCTCCTTTATTGTCTCTTTATCCAGTGCTCCAAATACAATAGTACTCATGTGAACCAAAATCCTCATGACCTCAAAATCCTCATATTGAGCTCATGAACCGAAAAACATTTGCAATAAAACAAGTTTAGGAAAAAAAGAGGGTGTACAAAAATTGGAAAGAAAATTTATTTAATTTCCATGAATGTAATAAACTGATTCCCCCACCCCCTCTCATTTTAGTTACATTTCCAACAAATTTGGCCTTCATAGTATCCACTTATGAAAACACCACAAGAAGTCCTAGAGTCCAAAATATCTCCAGTTGCTAAGAAAGAATATAGAGTCCACCGCGACCCCACCTTCTCAACCCTACAAGGTTCTCCTTACTCCACACTCCTAAGCATGCTTCTGTTGGGGTTCCCATGTTTTGGCAAGTTTGGCAATACCAAAAGATGAGACAACATCAAAACCACTTTCAGATCTCAGGATATAGCCCTCCTGGATCCAAAGAGGGATCTCTCTGTATAGGCAAAGGTATATGTCTTTGGAGCTCAGTTTTAAGGTTTTAGGCTAGTTATAGGCACGGTTTTGTTTGTTTGTTTAATTGTTTGGTTGTTGGGAATCAGGAAGGAAGGGTTAAATATGAGACAAGGGTGGATCAAGAAGATCTTAGGAAAAGGAGAGATGATTCAAGGAATACTCGAGACCATTGGGAAATGGAGTCAGGAAAGGGTTTACTCGCTGTTCAATATGCAGGCTTTCAGTTGGGCTAGTCATCTAAAGCATTGGATCTTAAAGATGATAGTGTGGCATGAAATGGTAAGAAAGAACGTGAAAAGCAAGGAAACCTCCAAGGTGACCATTCAGGAATCAGATCCAGGGACATGACATGCCATTAGACACCTGTGATCCAGAACCTAAAGGGTTATCTCTTCAGACAAGGAAACATTAAAGATTTTTAAATACAAAGGTGAAGGCTTGAGATCAGATAGAGACTTTGAACTGTCAATGATTCGGAATCCAACCCAAGGGAACTTAGAAAGGTTCAATTGATTGAAAATGACCCCAGTGAGACAAAATCAACATTCAAAACTCCTAGTATCCCAATTATTTCAATTAAAACCCAACAAGAACATCTGAGGATGGATTCATTAATTCATACATCAGCTAACAATAAATATTAGCCACTACACTGGTTAAATTAGCTTGAATCAGTACCCAAATAACATAATCAGTAGAAAACATCGAAGGTAGGTAGAGCAGAAGCTTAGGGTACCATGCGAGGGTATATCCTAAACCAGATTTCTGATGCGTGCTAGCTCCCTGTAATTATGAATATTGGCAAAGTCTGACGGCAGGGAGAAACATCATTTCAACCACTTTGGGATTCTAGGATCTAGCCCTTCTGAATCCGGAGAGGGATCTCTCCAATAAGTGCAAAGATGGATTTGTCTTTTAATTTTGGGTAATGATATTAGGCTAGTTATGAAGGCCGAGGGTTTTGTTTTGTTTTGGATGGTTGAGCATGATTATGGCTTGAGTGGAAAGTTCTAAATGGAAAAAGTTTCAAAGGTGAGAAGTTGCAAGCCAATAGGACAAGCTTCGGCCAAAAAGATAAATAATCACTGGTTTTAGTCCATTGGGCTATGGAGTCATAATAGGGTTTTAATTGAAACAATCAAGTTCAAGAGTGGTCTATGGGGAAAGTCATCTATGTCTAAGGATCTGTTCAAAGTTGATTTATGGAACGAAATGATACAATAAGAAGGGGAAATAAACAAATGAAGAACAAAGAGCAGCCCAGGATCTGGTAAGTACTTTGAAACTAGCCAGCCTTTGACAGACACTTGAGAATAACAAAAAAGAAATCCAGGATCTGGTAAGTACTTTGAAACTAGCCAGCCTTTGATATACTTTGAATAGAAAAAATTTTAAAACACAAGGGAAACACAAATGATGACAAAGAATGGTCTAAGATCTGGTAAGTACTTTGAAACTAGCCAGCTTTCAACACATTCCTAGGGAAACTTTCAGTCAGTCTTTTGGGATAAAACTAGGACCAGGGCTCACCATATCTTCCTTAGTTCATCTCTACTTAACATGAAATGAAAATAACTTTCAAGAATAACAATTAGCTAAGGCAGGAGGACGAGGGAACGCCAGCATTCCTACTGCTTAAATTGAATTAAATCATTCCTAAATAACACAATTTGGGAGAAAAAATATAGATAAATATTTTCAGTCAGAGAAGGGTACTGATATACAGTAAATCTTAACTCTATGCATGCTGTTCTTTATAAGAGAAAATGGAAAAAGTGAAAACAGAAATAAAATAACAATTTACAAAAGGAATAACATCACCGTTGACATAGACCAGGATCCCATAAATCAACTTGTATTGATGCTTCAAACTAGTTACAACTTTAAGTCCAGTGTTTCAGGTTAGCAATCATCTTCACTTCTCAACCTAACTATTCTATCACAAGCAGAGCTTCAAGAGCCTTTGAACACTATTTACAATCAGAATTTTCGAGCACATGTATATTTCAAAGTTCTGCAACCAACATTTTCTTATCTTCTACACAAGTATTTATAGAAGAATGAGGAGGTGGGATCTGATAAAAGATCTCCTAGGGAAATTAATATAGACTAATGACTTCTCGGCCATTGAGGGGCTCAATGGAGAAGTTTACATATGTGTCCTCTGTATTAATTGTTTTATATTTAAGATTAAGCTCGGTGGGAGATTTTGTTGACTTTTAAAGCTCTGTGTCATGTTATAGTAGCTCTGCTGATATTTTTGTCATTAAATTCCTTTAGAAAAATTAATTCTTTGGCTGCATTGAGGCAAATATCATGTTTTATGATCATAATTCGGCCTCTATTAAATGCTTGTGGCTACAGGTGGAACTGTGGTAGTTGAGAGGAATCAATTTGCCTCTAATGTGGCGGTGGAGGCTTTTCTGTCTGATAAAAACTTATGATTTTATTTTAATTTCATTTTAATTTGGAGGATTAGGCTTTTGATAATCAATCTTAGCCGTAATCCCCACAAATTTGTCTTCAACCTTCTGTTTCTGCTGTGTTTAATTCTTTGACACTGATACTCTTTTTATTTTATTTTATTCTGTGTGTCTTGTTGATGTGCAAGGCTGCACAGGGCTCATATGGCATCAATGCCCATGAAGCATTGATGAAACGTGGAATCTGAACCCGTGAATAGCTTCCCTTTGATGAATCAATGGCATGGGAATCGTCATTCCCAACTCTTCGATTTTCTTTCAATATAATGGAAAACCATTAATCCCTGCAAAATACAAACAATATTTATAAAATCCTGTGTTTATTGGGTTTTACTACTTCAGAGGGTGTATGGAGGAGCGTGGCCGTTGGATGGCATCATCCAACAGTAGGGATTCGTCAGAGGAGGTCAAAAGGAGAGCAGAGGGAGAAAATAAGTCAGATCCGTTGATCGCGCAGAGATCAACGGTCGGGATGAATTGAGAGGAACATTCTGAGAATGACCACTTTATAAAGAAACGGGATAAAATGGAGAGAAAAGGTTTAAAACCTTTGCTTTGGAAGAAATATGGTTAAAAATGAAGTTGGGGGGTTTGGGACGAATACGAGCTGTCAGATGGGATTGGCGCATAAAGATCGACGGTGGAGATTTTGCGTTGAAAAATTTTGGCGAGGGGCGAGGGGTGAGAATGTAAGGCCTGATCAGATATGGGCTGTTGATCTGCAGAGATCAACGGCGGAGAACACATGCAATGAATCATGAACGAAAATGGGAAAGCGGTTTCGGGCTGCAAAATAATTGTTTTCGCGTGGAAAAAGGGCGGGCATGCAGTTTTGCCTTTTGGAACGCGATATGCATCCCCGTCCGACATGTGGCCTCAGAAAACCACCTATATCGAGTAACTTCTGAGAATTATCACCCGTGCTTAAAGTTACACAACTTAGAACGAGGGCCAGCAGATCTGGGGCCTCAGATCTAACGGAGGAGAATGAGCGCGAATTTGGAAGATGCGTGGGTGGTAGGAAGATGGGCGGTTTCATTCCGGGCCGTCGGATCCAAGATTTGAACGGTGGAGATTAGTTATGGAGGGAGGCAGGACCCACAGGGGTCAGGCTCGGCGGGGTCAATATAATTCGTTAGATAGAACAGATCAACGGTCATGATTGTAGCTGGGGTTTCAATGAAATAATATACAGGCGAAGAAAAGACGAAGAAGGACCATTGATCTTCAGAGATCAACGGTCGGGATTGGTAAAAAAAACATTAGGCGCAGAGTGCATGAAATATAACCAAAGTCGGAAGTTTGAACTGGACCGTCCGATCTGGACACGTGGATGGCCCAGATACAATCGGGGCTTGTCGATCGGCGGGGGAAGAAACTTGAGAAGCGCCGATGCGATTAATTGCAGATCGTCGATTTGCAGATTAGATCGACAACGGAGAACTCATCAGAGGTTGACCGATTGGGGGTGGTGTTATTGTTAATGCGCTCAACAAAAATTTGCGATGCGATTGTGCGCTTATCGTTGATTGGCTTTAGATCAACAGTCGACATCGTTTCTAAACTCGCACCGGCGGAAACCCTTTATAACATGAAAACACCCGAAATTTTCATATAATACAAAGTTTTTAAGCTATCGGGCGGGTTATGTATATATGAAGTGAATAGGAGCCTGACTGTGGGACCTTTGGTTTATATGAAGGATAATAGGCCCGGGGGGTTATATATATGAGGGCTAATCACAATCGGAAGGTCGGGCCTTGTGTTTTCAATCTAACCATTCTAAATTCCTCCGATGCGATTAAGCACTTCGGGACCTTTAACCTTTGGTTCCGGGCATAAGTTATATGAAGTAAAAAGAGGAGGGGGCAGAGTTTTAACAAAGGGACTCAATCGCATCGGAAGTTTTGATGCGGATCTTTCAATCTACTCATTTTTTCATTAAAAAACATAACTCCAGCGCATTTAGACCAAAACTTTGGGTAAGTGGGTTTTTTGATTTACAAAGGGAAAAATCAATTGGGAATGGATTATTACAGTGCTTAACGCCTAACTGTGGGCACTCGGGTTGTATGGAGAAATAATATGATCGGGGGGTATAATGCACAGGGCTAATCGCATCAGAAATTTGGTCATGGCACAGAGACTTGCGCGCTTGGATTTTTGCGATGCGATAAGTGCTTAAATGGTTTAGCACTCGGTTCCAGCACTAAGGCATATGGAAGGGAAGTGGTTTAGGACTTAGCCTAAGGGGGCTTAAGCTTGTGGTGAACAAACTTATTTTTTTTGTGAAAATTTTCCAAGTTTTCAATGGATTTGGGGGTTTTGGCAGAGTTCAAAAAGGAGTTTTAAACTCTGTAAAGGATATTTCATGAAGGGAAAAAGGGGAAACAATGAAAATAGAGGAATTTCATGAGAGAAAAAGGGGTAAAATGGAGGTTAGTTTTGAAGTGGAAGGAGGGGAAATTGGGGTATGCAACAATATTTTTACTTATGGAAACAACAGAATTTCAGAATATGAAATGGAAACAACAGTGAAGATCTAGACAAATGGAAAGATGTCTTCATGAGTCTTCAGGAGATAAAATTTTTAGCAATAAAACTTATTTCTTGAAGGCTCCAAAATGTTTTAGCCACCATTTGGTATGACAAATTTTATTGGTGGCTAACAATGCGTACCAGAAGAAATGAAATATGATGAATTAAAAAGGAAATCAAAGACAGAGATAGAAAGACATCACTACTGCTTTAAATCAGGATCCAAAGAAATGTGCTTGTCATATTAAAGAGCAACACCAGTCATGTACAACATTTCCAACGGTTTGATATTTAGTCTGAAAACATCTTCCTCTGCCTATCTTACAACTTTACACAGAGAACTATATCTCAAGAGAAACAACTTACATTTCACAGATATCCGATCAACAACCCTTACGTTGAGTTTCTTCATGCATTTTATAGCTGAAAGAGAGGCAGAGGAGGTAGATGAAACATTAAATGTAACACTAAAATAGAGTAGAAGAAGAGGGTCGAGGCCCATTCTGTTTTAATATCTGAGCATTAACCTTCAGTACTCTTTCAATGAAAGAGTGGTCTTCGACAGGCTACAATTTACTCCAGGTATGTTCTTGATGTACTTTGGCTGTAACACTTTGAAGTACTCTGGTGAATAAAAAAAAAGGCAGATAAATGACTATGAGGTCTGCCATATTGTTTAACAAATTTTCTAGTAGAATTAGGACTGCTGTCAGGGGGAAATATTCTCGAGGACATAATGTAGGATAAAGACAGTATGGGTACTGTGTCCTTTCTTAGGAGGAAGCTTCTCCCGATGTGAAACACTGATGATATTGTTTTTTGTGCGTTAGGCCTCATTAGGCCCTTTGCATTAATCGTGAGGTCCTCAATCTGGTACATTTTCCCTTTAAGCAATGAATCCGAGCTTAAATTCTTCCATTACGGGACTTAAACTCTCTGATTACCCAGTGATACTCTTTGCCGCTTCAATACTGTCTTTGTCTGCGAAATTTGGGTTTTAATGATGCTGGAGAGGTTTCACAGAGTTAAAATCAGTCCTTTAAAGAAATATTTTCATTTAGTAACCTTTCCGAGCATTATTTTTCAATATCAGGCTCTGAAATCAGCCTTCTCTTCCCTCTGTGCCACTATAACAGTGACTGTGAGCAATGGCAGAGTTCACCGCCTATAACCTACAAAAAACACACAAGCATATTTATGAAATCCATGCATGGGGGAAGATGGTCGTGGTGGAATACTGTGATGATGGTAGCGCAACATGGAAGCAACGGTGGATGCAAGGTGAATGGTGGAAAAATGCAGAATTATGGTGAAAAATGCAGTTGATGAAGGTTTGGTGGAGAAAAGCATGTGGACCGTCCGATCATATCTGGGGTGATGATTGACGGTGGAGATGGGCTAATGAAATGACTTTAAAAATTTGGGCGGAATGCAATAAAATTTAACGTAAAACATTAAAGTTCTAATGTTGGCGGAATGATATGATGTTCAATGCAAAACCCAAGGTTCGGGTCTTTGAACGAAATACACAGAAAATGCGTGGAAAATATATGAAATGGGCTGATATGGTGGGACCATGGTCATGGCCGAGGGAGATTCAATTAGGACCATCGGATCTCAGGAGGAGATCGACGACTGCGATGATCTGATGTAATGCATGGGTTGCGCGATGAAAAACAATGGCTGGGACGCGAGATGCAATGAGGGCCATTGATCGAAGTAGATCAATGGTCGGGATTTGCAGATGAGATTTCGGGTGATGAAGTGGGGAAGTGGTTTTGGGATGCAAAACTGCTGGTTTCACGCGGCAGAAGGGCCGAAAGGCTATTTTCACTTTTTCAACGTGATATGGGTCTTTAGCTGACACGCGGCTCTGGAAAACCACCCATATCACGTAAATTTGAGGCATTAAACACCGGACGCGAAATCTGCATGATATGGATGTAGACCGTTGAATATGGGCCCGTGAGATCTGACGGCGGGAGATGGAGTGCGATCCGAGGAGATGCACAAACAGTAAAGGTGGGGTCGGATAGACAGCGGTTTAGTTGTGGACTGTCCGATCGGAGCGATGGACGGACGAGATCTGAGGAGAGAAACACAGGCAGGGGATTTTGGTTAGTGGGCGGACCAAAACTGAGCCGTTAGATCATAGGAGATGGATGAACGCGATTAAATTGGAAGGGAGTGATGGAGAAACCAAGGTTCCAATGGATGATGGAGCGATCACAATTGGACCGTTGGATTAGGGAAAGATCAACGGTTATGATTGAATCGGAGGAACCCAATCAGGGGACATATGGAAAAATGAGGGCGGATCCTAGCCATTGGTTCTTGTGGATTCAACAGTTAGGATCACGTTTGAGGATCGCAATCGGGAGGGACGGAGGATGGCACCATTTAAAATTTGCGATTGTGATTGGAGCGAGGATGCGAGGGCCGTCGGATTAAAAGGCGAATCGACGGTGGAGAAGGTCATCGGAGGTTTACAACGGAGTGTGATCGGGGCGCGATGGAATGAGTGCGGGCCATCGGATTTATTCAGATCAACGACGGGGATTATTCCAAAACCAGCAGACCCAATACACTATCGCATCATAAGTTTTGTTTTACAAAGAAAATAGGCATGTCCCACTCCGGTTCTCCGATGCGATTAGCGTCTTGCAGGTTAGTGCTTGGTTTTAGCACCCGAGCTTATGGAGGGGGAGTGGTTAGGGGCTGGCCGAAAGGGGCTTAGCCCGCACATGAAAAATATGGGTTTTTAGCCAAAAACAGAGCCCTTAAGGCTACAATTAGGCTTTCGGTTAGGGGAAAAATGGGAGTTGCAATCAAATGAAAGGATTTCACTTGGTTTAAAAGGAAGAAACTAATGGTTTGGGAGAATTCGGAGGGATTTTTGAGGTTAAAGAGAAAATTTTGCAAAAGGGAAAAAAGGCCAAGATGGGCATTTTGCAGAGATACAAGGGCAGATGAAGGCTCTTCAAAACATAATTTTTTCACAGACAGTGAGGCTTTTTGGATGGAAACAGTAGTGAAGATCTTTTTAAAGGAAATGAACACACAGAGACTTCAAGGATGAGAGATTTTCATGGGAAATGTATCTCTTGAAGTCTCATAAAACAATTTAGCCACCTGTTTGCTTGACAACAATTTCATAGGTGGCTAACAGTGGCTCCACATGGGGATGGCTTATTCTTGAAGGAGTCAATAACTCAGAAAATAGATCTTTGGAGTATGCTAGATGCGTGATCTTTGAACCATCCATCTTCTTTTATTCAACGGTATAACATGATAGAATTAATTAGTAGAAACATTCTGAAAAAATCCAAGGCATAAAGACAGTTGCACATGGATTGAAAATGCAGAAAATTGGAGACAAAATTTCGAAGGCTTGAACTCTGAAACCTTGAAGCATCCTTCTCTCCTTTGTGACTCAATTTTAGAGCTTGTTAGAGTCACTTTCCTTCTTCGTTTCAACTTCGGTTTTGGGCTTGATGGAGCTGGTCCCTTTTTATCCTTTGCTGGTTCAAGTTTTGAGCATTTTAGAACCAGCTTCCTTTACTTCTTTTGGCTCAGATTTTGATTATGTTAGAGCCAGTCCTTTGCACTTCCGAGGTTCAAGTTTTGAGCATGTCTGAACCTCTCTTTCTTTGTTTTTTTTTTTTTTGAAACATTTTCTCTTTTTCTTTTTTTTTGAAATAAAACACAGCAATGGTATTTATAATGGAAATGAAAACTGAAAATTGGGCATCAGCAGTAGTAATGCTTGAGCATCCTACCATTGACAGGACCCCCAAATAGTTTTGTACCATCAAGTTCTTGCAGGAAAAAGGCATTTGGACCCACGGTGGCCTGTATGATGTAGGGACCCTGCCACAAACAGTCAAATTTTCCATGCTTTCCTTTGTATTCTCTCCTGGAGTCCCACTTCAGAACTTTATCTCCAATTTTGAAGTCCAAAGCCTTCGTTCTCTTGTCAAATAACTTCTTTATATTTTCCTGAACTTTCAGAGCTCTGTTATAGACCTCTTCTCTTGTTTGTTGGAGATGAATTGTCTGATTTATCCTCCTTAGCATACTGTCCTCTCTGTCTGGATCTCTTGGACTAGTTTAATCACTGGTACCCCAAGGTTGGATGGAAATACTGCCTCTGTTCCATACACAAGCTGATATGGTGACATGCTAATGGACTTCTTTGTTGTAAGCCTGCCAGCCCACAAAGCATTCACTAATTTGTTATGCCATGAATTTTTGTTCTCTTCTAGAAGCTTTTTGATAATGGTCACCAAGCTCTTGTTTGATGATTTAGCTAACCCATTACCTTGTGGGTAATAAGTAGTTGAATGACCAAGTGCTATTTGATACCTGTGACAAAAATCAATCATTTTCTTGGATCCAAAAGCAGCAGCGTTATCAGTGATTATTTTTCTTGGGCAGCGAAATCTAGAGAGGATGTGGTCTTCTAGGAACTTAATGATGACAGAATCTATGGCATTCCTAGAAGGTATGGCCTCAATCCATTTCGTGAAGTAGTCTGTGGCTGTAAGGATCCACTTGTGTTGTGCAGAAGAAGCAGGGTGTATTTCCCCTATGAAATCTAGGCCCCATTGCAAAAAGGGACCCTCAACGGTAATGGGTTGTAACGGTAAAGGGAGGAGCTTTCTCTTGCCTTCAAAAATCTGGCATTTATGGCAGTGTTGTACTGTACAACAACCCTCCCTTTTTCAAAATTTTAGAAAAAAATTCATTTAGAAATAGGGTCCCTTTTTCTTTTAATATAGGAATAAAAGACTTAGAAATAAAGATTCATTGTTTGAAAAACTCATTGCATATCTTTATTTCCAAGCATGGACAAACAAAATACAACATTCAAAACTTCCGATCCGATCAAATATAAAAGACTTTATCATATAAAAAAGGTCAATTATAAAAAGTCTCATGAACAGTAATCACAATCGGAAATTGGAGAAATCATTAAGAAAAAGTTTTACATACATGCTCAAAACTCCGATGCGATTAGTTCAATCGCAAAGGATTTAAAGTTACACATTTTGTTTACATATTTTTCGATGCGATGCGATCAATCACAATCGCATAATCGGAGCACTTTTTAAAATTATTTGTAGTCAAATTGAGAAATTTTCGATGCGATGCGCTTTATTATAAGAACTCATTACAAAGGAAAAGCAAATGTTTTAAATTAAAAATCCCTATGTGATGGACCCCACCATATCGCAATTGGAAATCAGAGATGGTCCTTGATAATTCTTTTTGATTGAAACTCCCCGATGCGATATACCGCCATCACAATTAGAAATCGGAGAAGTTTGTAATCGCAATCGGCAATCAGAGAAATCTTTATTGTGATATCTATGTACCATTTGAATACTTCCGATGCGATTGATATTCAATACACTATACACTTGTCACATCGGAAGAATTCAAAAATAGGTAAATTTATATTATTTCACAAGCGCCAAATCTCCAATAGTACGTTCAACATTCAATAGAAAATCAAAACAAATATTGGTTTATGATTCTACATGAGTGTGACCCAAGGAAAACATTTAAGTGTTATACAGAATCAATAAATAATGAATCATGAGTTCATAATTTTTATAATTGTTCTTTTCACTTGCTTGTTTATCACGACTGATAGCTTATTGCCTTGCAGAATCAAAGAACACTAAACCCTTTCATTCACAGACCGAGGGAAACAATACCAGATACTAAAATGTCGAAGAGAACAAGAAAAACGAAGGCTGCTGTTGCCGCAAAGTTTGTTGAAATTCCTACAGTCTCAAAGGAAAAACCAACAAAGCTGAAGCTGGTTACGGATACATCATGTCAAGCGCTTGGAAAAATGACATGGGAAGGAGTTTATAATCTGATTGAGAGTGAAAACCCTAAAGTCACAATAGCAAAGGTATCAGTTCCGGATGAAGATGACTCAGATTCCAACTCTGAGATTACTATCAGAACACTTGAAAACTCATTCCTACATCGAATTGCAGCTAGAGCAAACATCATTCCTTATTATGATGTGATTCGATGGGTCATCGATAATGTAGAAATAAAGAACAAAATGTTTATTTCAGCTTCTGGAGCATCTTTTGGATCATTTAAAGCAGAAGACATTAAGGCAATGTATCATCTCCCTGATCCGCAGAAGGTTTATAACAAATAATTTGTCAAAGAGTTTGCTGACAGTAATAAGGTTCAATCCGAACCTATCAAAGAATGGAGAAAAAATCCCGAAAATCACAAAAATGAGTCATCCGGTATGTATTCAGTAGATTCTCTCTTACCCCCATACTGCTATGCGGCTGCCATGATGTGTAGATTATTTGGTAATAACAATTCTGCTAGGTTTTCTATACGAATGGTTCCTTTAATCCTTGCTGCTGTCAATTCCGAAATTATGGACTGGGCTGTCATTCTTTCTGATAGGATAGCTAATAGGATACTCGAATATAGACAAGATAGAAACGCTGGAAATGCCACTCCCTTTTTTTTTCTGTGCTTATATTCTAGACGCCCTTTGTTTCAATTCTGAGTTTCCCTTGTTAGGATGGAAATGGACTTCTAAAGATCCTACTCCGATTCATATATATCATAAACTCCTTTGGAAAGTTCATTTCAAAGATCATGTTTATAGAATATGTCATGGTTTCCTTGTCCCAGTCTTTCAAACCATTTTCAATCGCTTCCCTCCTAGATTCTCCGACAAAGCTAAAACTGACTTATCCTCAATAGGAGATTGGTTTGGAGAAGAAAAATTCACGTATGTCAGTATTTTCGGGAGTATTGTGGAACCCCATGTTCTCCCTCTTTTTGTACCAGATAAACTTCTAGCCCAGGAAATATCCTATCAATTGACAGTTGAAGGAATGTCCAGATCTCTGAGCAACAATAAGAAAATAATGTGGCCTTCTTTTCCATTCAATTGTGGACATTTTACTTTGAATGACTTCAAACATGCAGAAAAGGAAGTCGTCAAAATAAAGGACTTAAAATTCGCAACAATCCCGGGGAGACAGTATGATCCACAAAAGATAGCTTTTAATGTTACTTCTTCAATTTCGATTGCTCAATTCAAGCATGAACCGGATGAATTTGATGATTTGTTTGTTTCATTAGATAACTTTTCTCAAGTTTATAATTTGGCCAAATCCAAATTCCAGAAAGAAAAGATGAATACATTTATGTTATTCAGAAGACAAATATCGTTGAAAGTTCCTCTAGATCAATTAAGAGTTCCTATGTAAGAGTCAGAAATAGAGGATGCATCTGGAAAAAAAGCAGGAGAAACATCTACCAGTAAGGTCACTACACAATCAGCTACTGGCCAGCCCATTGTACAGATACAAAAGGAAGTAATATCAAATGATCCCGTTGTACATATTGAAAAGGTGAACACTGATGGCAAACCTAATGTTTAGAAAGAGAATACTGATGGCAAACCCAATGTAAATACTGATCAGCAGTCCATAGCTCAAACAGAGAAAGAATGCACAAGTATTGATACTAATGTGCATAGTAAAAAAAAGGATCAGACAGCAAAAATAATGAACAAGAAACAAATACAGAGAAATTAGATACACAAATTGGAGGAAACAAAACTACTGAGAAAATAGTAGACTCTGTTGATCCTAATGTTTCCTCACAATTGTTGAAACAATATAATCAATTTGCTCATCAATTAGGACTGCAAGATGATCCCAAAGAGAAAGAGCCAGAAGATCAGGATGTTGAAATCATTCCTGAACATCCTACAGTGAAAATTATATTGAATATTGAGGAAATTTCTCCCCTGGATATATTCTACAGTCCTAAACATAAATATGTTGTGAAAAAACAGAGAAAGAGAAGAAAAATCGATCAAGACACGTTTTCTGCTTCACAGGAGGAGTTCATGAATATTGTTTATAAGAATGCTGAAGTGAATCCATCTGAGGATCTCACTAAGTTGTCCCAATATGCAGGAGCATAAAGTGTTGCAACGATACATAAATCTGCAAAGGTTTCTCAGTTAATGACCCAAAAATATCTACATATAGCTTTACTTGAAGAACAAGCTAATGAAAATCAGCAAAAGATTGCTCAATTGGAACAACAATTACAAGATCAAGAGATCAGATCTAAAGAGCTAGAAGAGCAACTTGCCACAGAAAAGAAGAAAGTTGATGAACAGGGTTTAAGCAAACAACAAAAGTTAAATCAAGAAATTTCAAATCTACAAAATTTGTTGCAAAATGAGAAGAATACAAATATTGTGCAAGAAAAAGAATTTCAAGCAGCTTTAGATAAGTTCAAGGATTTCCCTAAATTAAATGAATTCAAATCGGAGGCTCTTGAAGTCAATAAACTGCTATCTCAGCAGTTAAATGAATTTTGTACAAAATTAACACAAGAAAAACCATTTTGTGATATCACATCATCCTTGATCCAGGACATAATTACTCTCAGGCAAGAAATTGATGACACCGATGAAAGGATTTCTGAATTTCTTACTTGGCAAGATACAGAAAAAGGAAGAAAAGCTAATCTTCCTAGGATAGAAGAAAGACATAAAGAGATCCTGTTTACAGAGTGGGAACAATAGTTAATGAAAGCCGAGAGAGATATATCAAGAGCTAGAAGCATGATGGGTAATATAACACAATTTATCAATGATAGCTTGTATGCAATTAATCTCATTTCAGATTGTGTTCCAGGCAGTTTACCTAAAGTTAAAGAAACCGATTGCAGATGGAAAGCAGAAATAATGAATAAAAGTCAAGAGATCAACAAGCTTCAAACAATATCTTGGGACAATATGTGGACTTATCTAATTAAGCCACACAAACAACAATTAGCTATTAAATTCCTATCAAATGTTGTTGATTGTTTGATTCCAGAATTCTCTGATGCCACATATGCTGGACAGTTACATTCCAAGATGAGTCATCCATCGGAGGTCCAGGAAATGCTGAAAATTTGCCACCTAGCTACATTGAACGAGAAGCAAAAGCAATGAATCAGTTCCACAAAAGATAGCATTTCTATTTTTAAAGTTAATATATTGTAGCAGTAGTAGTAGGATTCTGTTTTCATGTAATGTCATATTTAAACCCCTCTCATGCATTGGAGAAGGGGTTCGGAGTTGTAATATTTTTGACTTGGAGATTACATTTTTGTACTCCATTGACTCTTATATTTTATAAAGGATCACATCTGGTGATTTTTGTGTGGAATTATTTTTAAAGAGTTGTATTTCTGTACCTTGGATTTTATTTCGCATTAGAATTATTGGATCAGTGTATCAGATTTCATTTGAAACTTTCAAGATGGATAAGGTATTTTTATCTATTCATTATTAATTTCTTTTGTTATATGATATTCTCTTTTAAATTTTCTATCATTTATATATATTTCATTTTCACAATATTTCTTTATATATCATTTTTGATTATATTAGAAATATTCACCTTTCATAAATGTATGTAAACTGATATATAATAATGAATACAATATGCTAATATAACTCTGTTTAAATTCTTAAACAGAGTTATCTTGATTTGTCGCTGCACATTTCAATTAAACTTTAATACATTTTTATGGTTATTGTTAAATTGGAATAATTTTAAGTTGTATTCACATATGATACCCGGGTTAGTCTTAGAATTTCGTTATCAGTACTTAAACTAGATTAGATAGTTTCATTTCAGTCATTTAGTCCCATTTTCATTCATCCAAATCAACCCATTACCAACCCATTATTCATAAGGAAACTGGTCCTTTCAATCCAGTCGGAGCCACCATACCAAACAGATAAGGAGCTGTCCTAAGGTCCCGACTGGGTGGTCTTCCCCAATGTTTGAAGCAGAGATTTTCTAGGCTTCAACATTTTTGGCGCTAGAAGGAGGGCATGAGCTATGAATGGCAAGTAAATCTTTATCCACAGGCGATTCTGAGAGCAAAACTCCCTCATTAACTTCTTCAATTTCTTCTGAATTACAAAATCCTAGAGAAGGAATTGAGAAGAATATTCAGACACCCACTACCAAAATCTCAAAAAAATCAGACGATCAACCTCCTGAGTCTCCTGAAGTACAAGATTTAATCCATAAATTGAAAGGATTCTCATTATCTCTAGATGAGTCTGAAATATCTGAAGGTAGTGTAAGCTCAAAATTTGTTTCTTCAAAACCTCTTACTAGGCTACAAAGTGAAAAACTTGGTATTTCTCCGAAAGAATTCCCTTTACCTAGTAGAGTCAAGACAAGAAGAACTCAATCGGAATTAGAAAGTGATATAAGTTCTTCATCTCATATTCAATCACCTGTTTCCCAAACCCCAACTCAACAAAGTGCAGTTGTTTCCACATCATTTGCTCAATCATCATCAATCCCAACATCATCTATTCCAACAAATTCTGTTCAAACACCATCAGTATCTACTACTCCTTCAACATTTGTTACAATAATGGCACAGAGACCATGGGCTAGTCCAGGGGCTGTCAACATGCCTGCACCTTTACATGATTTACCTGAAAATCCTGGAAAATGGCTTCCAAAGTTCAGTCCAAAGCTTAACATTCAAGTTGAAGAACACATCAATAACTTTATGCTGGCTGTAAATTTGAATGGAGTCAAAGAAGAAGATGTTGTAGTCAGACTATTCCCTTATACTCTTCAAGGGGCAGTAGGATCTTGGTACTTTTCATTACCTTCAGGATCCATAGCAAGTTGGGATATCTTCGCAGATCATTTTTTATCTAAATTTGGAGATGATAGATCAATAGCCACTTTAATCAACGATCTCTCAAATTTAAAGACAGAACCCAAGGAGCCCATTAAAGATTTCAACTCTAGATTCAACAAACTTTTGAACAAAATCCCTATAGATTCAAAGCCTAGTGAACAAGTCAGAAGTGAATGGTACATAACTGCTTTGCCCTCAAACATAGCAATTTTTGTAGATAAAGCTACAAAACCTACTTTAGCTAAGAATATGAAAGAAGCTATCGCAGTAGAGAAACGAATTATTTCTCTAGATAAGAAAAATGCTATTGAGAAAGAAAATCCAAGAAAGTCAGCTTTAAAGATGATTCAAGGAAAAAGACAGCCAAAGACCCATATGACATGGAAGGTTTACAGAAAGTTTTTAAAACCATGTCTAATGAAATGGTTGAAATTAAAAAGAAAGTGGCAGAGACCTCTACCAAAAAACCATTCCGAAATTTCAAAAGAAATCAAGTTGAATCTAAACCTCCCAATTCAATCTGTAATGCAGAATCAGAAGAGGAAGAAGAAGAAGATACTCCTCCAGTATCAGAGGAGGAAGATGAGAATGAAGAAATAGCTGAATTGCATGGAATGTGGGATTTTATTCTCCCTAATTCTGATAGTGAGGTAGAACAAGAAGCTATGCCGGTAAGTACTAGGAGTAAATCTACATCAGAACCTGTACAAACAGTTCCTAAGAAGAAAACTACGACTCCAAGTACCAAAGACAAATCCCCTGCAAAGAAAACTTCTCCATTACCCACTCAAAATCAACCATCTTCTTCTAATCTTCCTACATCGACATCAAAGACTTTAGTGATATCAGATCCTATGGAGTATAATATTGTTGAAGACATGAAAAAGATTAAATCAAACATTTCCTTACATGAACTCAGCAAACTTAAACACCAGCAGAAGTTGCTATTAAAAGAGTTAAATGCTACACCAATTGCTCCTTTACCAAGTGGTGTAGTTGCAAAAGCAGCTAAAGGGACCGGTAAGCCACCAGACAAAGTAGATGCTACTGATACTGTGCTCATTGGAGAAAGATAAAATTCTCAGACTCCTCCTTTTCTTTTGACTTATGAAATGTACAATAAGAATCTGCATAATTGCTTAATCTATTCTGGAGCATCCTCTAATATAATGCCTACTTCAGTTTGTGCCAAATTGAATATTGAACCACAAAAATCGGCAGTTAACATAGTTCAATTGGATCGCTCTAAAGTTCAAGTTGTAGGGGAAATCAATTCAGTTACTATCAGACTAGCTTCTGATCCTAGGATTGTCCAAAGAATTGATATTTTGATTGCAGATATTCTTGAATTCTATGGATTAGTCTTAAGCAGAGACTGGTCTGCAAAACTTAATGGTTATATCGCAACTGATTATTCACATATGTGGCTTCCCTACAAAGGGAAACCAAATCAAATCAAATTTGAACGAGAAAAACATATGATGCACACCGTTACTGAATTTGAAAAATCAAATGAACCTGTAGCTTTCAACAACAATATTCTTGGAGGTTATTCTGCTGAGTCATTCCTTGGGAACTTCAAAGCACCACAATCACCCTTTTTTGTAAATACTTTTGTTTCTCAAATAGAAATTTTTTCACAGTCTGATTCTTCTAGAATTGTAAATATTTATGATGCAATTGTAGATAAATCAATAGATAAATCTTTATTTTGGTCATTATATTTTGATGGATCAAAATCTATTGATGGGGTTGGAGCAGGATGCATCTTAATTGATCCAGATGGAGAGAAAACCATGCTATCATGTAGGTTAGAATTTGAGTGTACAAACAATACTGCAGAATATGAAGCCTTGATTCAAGGGCTTTATAAAGCTATAGGGTTAAATTTTAAATACTTGAAAGTCTATGGTGATTCCGAAATTGTCATAAAACAAGTTAGAAATACCATCCATTGCCTTTTAGGACATCTCAAACACTATCAAACCCTAGTACAAGATCTTACCACTCATTTTTTAGCATTCAGTGTTTCTTCTATTCCTAAGAATCAAAATACATCAGCTGATTTGTTAGCTAATGTTGCATCCAAACTCCTTCCTGCTGAAGATTGCAGTCCTGATAGATTTTCAGTAGAATTGATTTTTCACCCATCTGTTCTAGATAATATCACAAATTGGAGAGTATTCTACCATGATCAAGATATTTTGAATTTCATGACTTCAGAGAAATCATATGATGAACAAATTATTGATGAAGATGATCATGATCTACAAATTACTTCAAAAGGTAATGAAAATCCCATTCCGAAATCTGTTGTTAAATTGGAGGACTTATATGATATTAAAGACAGATTCAAGAAAGTCACTAATGCTAAACTTCAAAGTTCCACTTTGAAGTTTGAATTAGTTAACCTTGGCTCTGATTCTAATCCTCAAAATTTTAATTTAGGACTCAATTTAACTCTTGAGGAAAGAAATGATTTCATTAAACTTCTGAATAGATATAAAAATATATTTGCTTGGAATTATGAAGATTTAAAAACCTATGATACTTCTGTTATTCAACACACAATTCCAATGCTTCCTAATATTAAACCTGTTCAACAGAAGTTAAGAAAGATTCATCCAAATCTCGAAAGTCAAAACAAATCAGAACTTAATAAAATTTTGAAAGCCAAAATCATTTTTCCTGTAAGGCATTCAAATTGGGTTTCCAATATGGTACCTGTCAGGAAGAAGAATGGTGATATAAGAATTTGTATTGATTTTAGAAATTTAAACAAAGCATGTTTAAAAGACAATTTCCCATTGCCAACCATGGAACAGATAATTCAAAAATTAGCTGGTTCTGAACTCATGTCCTTCCTTGATGGTTTCTCAGGCTATAATCAAATCTTAGTTCATCCAGAGGACAGGTTGAAAACCACTTTCAGAACCAAATGGGGAACATATGCTTATCAGAAAATGTCTTTTGGTCTAATAAATGCAGGAGAAACTTTCCAAAGAGCCATGGACATAGAATTTAAAGGTCTGATCAATAGATCAGTTGTTATTTATCTTGATGACATAACAATATTTTAAAAAAAGAGAGCCAATCATCTACATGATTTAAAGCAAATATTTGAAAGATGTAGAAGGTTTGGTATTTCCTTAAACCCAAAGAAATCTTTCTTTGCTCTTGATGAAGGAAAAATCTTAGGGTTTGTTGTGTCAAAATATGGTATATACATTGATCTAGACAGAGTAAAAGAAATTTCTGATATTTCTTTACCTCATAATAAAAAATCCATGCAATCATTTTTTGGGCAAATCAATTTTGTAAAAAGATTCATTCGTGATTTTTCTGAGATTTTTTTACCTATGCAAAATATGATCAAGAAAAATTCAGTATTCAAATGGGGGCATAAAGAGAAACAAGCCTTTGAGGCAATCAAACAAGCGATCATTAATGCACCAGCATTGAATACCCCTGAGTTTTCTAAAGATTTTACTTTGTATACTTTGGCCACCGAAACATCCTATGCTACTTTTTTAACACAGCTCAATGATCAGAAAATTGAAGCATCAATTTAGCTCAAATCTGCAAGGAGCTGAGCTTAATTATTCCAATGTTGAAAGACAAGCCTTTGCCGTGTTTAAATCAATCAAACATTTCAGACCTTTTCTCTTGAAAACACATACAAAAATCATTGTCCCATTCTCTGCAGTGAGACAATTATTGGTTCAAAAGGAAGTAGGATAAAAGAGAGCTAACTGGATAATAGCTTTGCAAGAATATGATATTGATATTAAGCCAGCTAATATTGTTAGAGGACAAGGTTTTTGCAGATTATTGGCAGGAGCTCATAACATACCAGAAAATCAAGATCCAAACAATGATATTCAAGTTAGTCAGATAAGTGTTACAGATTCTGAATCTCAGTATGCTCATCTCATCTATTACTTGAAAAATGGGTATGCTCCTTCTAATCTCAGCTATAAGAACAAGCGTGCTTTAATATTGAAAGCTATTAAATATGAAATCATTGATAATGTGTTATTCAGAAAGAATTATGACTCAATCCTATTAAGATGTCTTGAAAAGACTGAAGCTGAAAAGGTGTTGCAGGAATTACATGATGGACCAACAGGAGGTCATTTTGGAGGTGATACCATAGCTCACAAAATAATCCATGCTGGTGATTATTGGCCTACCCTTTTTAAAGATACGCATGATTATGTGAGGAAGTGCAAAATTTGTCAAACTGCTAGTGGAAGACAAAAGAAACCTGCTTTTCCTTTACAGCCAGTAAATATTGAGCAACCATTTGAGCAATGGGGGCTTGATATTGTTGGTGAGATAGTACCTCATTCTTCCAAATAGCACAAATACATCCTTACAACAACAGATTACTTTACGAAATGGGTAGAAGAAATTCCTTTGAAGGTAGCCAATTCTGATGCAATTATTGATTTCATAGATTAATTCATCATAACCAGGTTTGGTGTACCTAACGCTCTTGTCTTTGATAATGCATCTTATTTTTCTGGAAACAGTATATTGGAATTTTCAATCAAAAGAGGTTTTAAATTGAAATATTCAGCAAATTATTATCCACAAGGTAATGGTTTAGCTGAATCCACTAACAAAAATCTTATCAAAATCATTAAAAGGACCATTGATTAAAATCAAAAGAATTGGCACAAATATTTAATTTTTGCATTATGGGCTGATTGTATTACTCAAAAAACTTTAATAGGAACTTCACCTTTCAATTTAGTTTATGGAAAAGAAGTTGTAATACCATCAAATCTTACTCTTCCATCATTAGCCCTAGTGCAATTCATTGAAAAAATCCTTCTTCATCCATTCAATTGAGATATGATCAAATCCTTAAATTAGAAGAAGATAGAGATAAAGCAAAAATTATTCATGAAAAACATCAACAGCTTGTAAAATATTCTTTTGATGCAAGTTCTACCAGTTCAAAGATTTTTTCAATTGGTGATCTTGTTCTGAAATGGGATAAAGCACATGAAGAAAAAGGTAAGCATACCAAATTTCAGAAAATGTGGCTTGGACCATTTCAGATTATTGAAAAGATAGGCTCAAATACATTCATACTTCAAGATTTAACAGGAAAGAGGGAGTCTCTTCCTGTAAATGGGCTTGTCTTAAAGAAATTATTTTCATAAGAAGCTAACCCCTTCTTACTTGTACATATTCCTTTCTGTAGATTTTTGATTATTTTGTTAATAAAGGTTGTTAATAAGTCTCTAATTGACTGTTTACTATTAGAAAATTTCTTAGGAAGAATATTATAAATATTTATTTTGTGTAAATAAGAATTTTTAAAGAGATGATCACAGTCTTTGGATAGTTTAAAATAAGATGTTAAACTTTGAAAGATTATTCAAATCATTTGCATGATCTTTTGAAAACTTGAGGAAAATGTAAATCATTATAATTTTATTGAGCAGAGAAAGGTTATCTATAAAAGTAAAGATTTTTTCAAAGTCTTGGTACTCAAGAAACTCTGAAAATCGTCATCCATTGATTCTTAAGGATAAAACTATTTCACCCCATCCATTTAAGTTGTGATTTTTTAGAATGTAATTCTAAGAAATTATATGAAAATTTTAAGAGATAAGAGGTCTCATCATGAGCCTGCTTACCATGTTCATAAGAAGTAATAAAACTGACATTACCAATACTGCATATCAAAATAGGGTAATGGCTTATAAATATAAGACAAGGGGTCTCATCACGAGCCAGCTTGTTCAGTTTAATTACAACTAGTGAACGGCATTGTTATTAACTGGCTACCAAACCAGAACAATGGATTTTAAAACTAAAAAAAAAGAAAAAGAAAAAGTAAAAGACAAAAACATGAGATAATATGTCTTATGAATTTATCTTTTAAAAAGTCATAATCTTAGTTGGATGGGATAATGAATAGTTAATGGTTAAAAGGTAACCCTGTCGAGACTATGAACGTTTGCAAGCAGCAGAGGCAATGCCTATGACAATAGAGTATATTATGAAAAAAACCAAACTTGGTAAAATCCACTTACTTCATTATTAACAACCAATCAAAGCTTGAGATAACTCAAAAATGTTTTTATTCTTAAGAAATTAGAAAGAAATTGTAAGTAATTCTTATTCTTTTTCATAGTTAGATTTTATTTGAATTATCCTAAGATAGTTTTCATTATCTTTAAAAAATTTTACTTACTAGAAATATAGTGTTCATTTTATTTTTTTAGAGATAACTGTTTCTTCCAGTGAATCGCCAATTGTTGTACTGTACAACAACCCTCCCTTTTTCAAAATTTTAGAATAAAATTCATTTAGAAATAGGATCCCTTTTTCTTTTAATATAGGAATAAAAGACTTAGAAATAAAGATTCATTGTTTGAAAAACTCATTGCATATCTTTATTACCAAGCAGGGACAAACAAAATACAACATTCAAAACTTCCGATCCAATCAAATATAAAAGACTTTATCATATAAAACAAGTCAATTATAAAAAGTCTCATGAACAGTAATCGCAATCGGAAATCGGAGAAATCATTAAGAAATTTTTTTACATACATGCTCAAAAATACGATGCGATTAGTTCAATCGCAAATCGCCAATCGCAAAGGATTTAAAGGTACACATTTTGTTTACATATTTTTCGATGCGATGCGATCAATTGCAATCGCATAATCGGAGCACTTTTTAAAATTCTTTGTAGTCAAATTGAGAAATTCCCGATGCGATGCGCTTTATTATAAGAACTCATTACAAAGGAAAATTAAATGTTTTAAATTAAAAATCCCTATGTGATGGACCCCACCATATCGCAATCAGAAATTGGAGATGGTCCTTGATAATTATTTTCGATTGAAACTCCCCGATGCGATATACTGCCATCACAATCGGAAATCGGAGAAGTTTGTAATCGCAATCAGCAATCGGAGAAATCTTTATTGTGATATCTATGTACCATTTGAATACTTCCGATGCGATTGATATTCAATACACTATACACTTGTCACATCGGAAGAATTCAAAAATAGGTAAATTTATATTATTTCACAAGCGCCAAATCTCCAATAGTGCGTTCAACATTGAATAGCAAATCAAAAAAAATATTGGTTTATGATTCTACATGAGTGTGACCCAAGGAAAACATTTAACTGTTATACGGAATCAATAAATAATGAATTGTGATTTCATAATTTTTATAATTGTTCTTTTCACTTGCTTGTTTATCACGACTGATAGATTATTTCCTTGCAGAATCAAAGAACACTAAACCCTTTCATTCGCAGATCGAGGGAAACAATACCAGATACTGAAATGTCGAAGAGAACAAGAAAAACGAAGGCTGCTGTTGCCGCAAAGTTTGTTGAAATTCCTAGAGTCTCAAAGGAAAAGCCATCAAAGCTGAAGCTGGTTACGGATAAATCATGTCAAGGGCTTGGAAAAATGACATGGGAAGGAGTTTATAATCTGATTGAGAGTGAAAACCCTAAAGTCACAATAGAAAAGGTATCAGTTCCGGATGAAGATGACTCAGATTCCGACTCTGAGATTACTATCAGAACACTTGAAAACTCATTCCTACATCGAATTGCAGCCAGAGCAAACATCATTCCTTATTATGATGTGATTCGGTGGGTCATCGATAATGTAGAAATAAAGAACAAAATGTTTATTTCGGCTTCTGGAGCATATTTTGGATCATTTAAAGCAGAAGACATTAAGGCAATGTATCATCTCCCTGATCCGCATAAGGTTTATAACAAAGAATTTGTCAAAGAGTTTGCTGACAGTAATAAGGTTCAATCTGAACCTATCAAAGAATGGAGAAAAAATCCTGAAAAGCACAAAAATGAGTCATTCGGTATGTATTCAGTAGATTCTCTCTTACCCCCATACTGCTATGCGGCTGCCATGATGTGTAGATTATTTGGTAATAACAATTCTGTTAGGTTTTCTATACAAATGGTTCCTTTAATCCTTGCTACTGTCAATTCCGAAATTATGGACTGGGCTGTCATTCTTTCTAATAGGATAGCTAATAGGATACTCGAATATAGACAAGATAGAAACGCTGGAAATGCCACTCCCTTTTTTTTCTGTGCTTATATTCTATACGCCCTTTGTTTCAATTCTAAGTTTCCCTTGTTAGGATGTAAATGGACTTCTAAAGATCCTACTCTGATTCATATATATCATAAAATCCTTTGGAAAGTTCATTTCAAAGATCATGTTTATAGAATATGTCATGGTTTCCTTATCCCAGTCTTTCAAACCATTTTCAATCGCTTCCCTCCTAGATTCTCCGACAAAGCTAAAACTGACTTATCCTCAATAGGAGACTGGTTTGGAGAAGAAAATTTCACGTATGTCAGGATTTTCGGGAGTATTGTGGAACCCCATGTTCTCCCTCTTTTTGTTCCAGATAAACTTCTAGCCCAGGAAATATCTTATCAATTAATAGTTGAAGGAATGTCCAGATCTCTGAGCAACAATAAGAAAAGAATGTGGCATTCTTTTCCATTCAATTGTGGACATTTTACTTTGAGTTACTTCAAACATGCAGAAAAGGAAGTCATCAAAGTAAAGGACTTAAAATTCGCAACAATCTCGGGGAGACAGTATGATCCACAAAAGATAGCTTTTAATGTTACTTCTTCAGTTTCAATTGCTCAATTCGAGAATGAACCGGATGAATTTTATGATTTGTTTGTTTCATTAGATAAATTTTCTCAAGTTTATAATTTGACCAAATTCAAATTCCAGAAAGAAGAGATGAATAAATTTATGTTATTCAGAAGACAAAGATTGTTGAAAGTTCCTCTAGATCAATTAAGAGTTCCTATGCAAGAGTTAGAAATAGAGGATGCATCTGGCAAATAGCAGGAGAAACATCTACCAGTAAGGTCACTACACAATCAACTACTGGCCAGCCCATTGTACAGATACAAAAGGAAGTAATAGGAAATGATCCTGTTGTACATACTGAAAAGGTGAGCATTGATGGAAAACCTAATGTTCAGAAAGAGAATACTGATGGAAAACCCGATGTAAATATTGATTAGCAGTCCACAGCTCAAACAGAGAAAGAATGCACAAGTACTGATACTAATGTGCATAGTCAAAAAGAAGGATCAGACAGCAAAACTAATGAACAAGAAACAAATACAGAGAAATCAGATACACAACTTGGAGGAAACAAAACTACTGAGAAAATAGTAGACTCTGTTGATCCTAATGTTTCCTCACAATTGTTGAAACAATATAATCAATTTGCTCATCAATTAGGACTGCAGGATGATCCCAAAGAGAAAAATCTAGAAGATCAGGATGTTGAAATCATTCCCGAACATCCTACAGGACAAATTATATTGAAAATTGAGGAAATTCCTCCTCTGGATATATTCTACAGCCCTAGACATAAGGCTGTTGTGAAAAAACAGAGAAAAAGGATGAGAATTGATCAAGACACGTTTTCTGCTTCACAGGAGGAATTCATGAACATTGTTTATAAGAATGCTGAAGTGAATCCATCTGAGGATCTCACTAAGCTGTCCCAATATGCAGGAGCATACAGTGCTGCAACAATAGATAAAGCTGCAGAAGTTTCTCAGTTAATGACCCAGAAAGAACTACATATAGCTTTACTTGAAGAACAAGCTAATGAAAATCAACAGAAGATTGCTCAATTGGAACAACAATTACAAGATCAAGAGCTCAGATCTAAAGAGCTAGAAGAGCAGCTTGCCACAGAAAAAAAGAAAATTGATGAACATGCTTTGAGCAAACAGCAACATTTGAATCAAGAAATTTCAAAGCTACAAAATTTGTTACAAAATGAGAAGAATACAAAGATTATGCAAGAAAAAGAATTTCAAGCAGCTTTAGATAAGTTCAAGGATTTCCCCAAATTAAATGAATTCAAATCAGAGGCTCTTGAAGCCAATAAACTGTTGTCTCAACAGTTAAATAATTTTTGTACAAAATTGACACAAGAAAAACCATTGTTTGATATCACATCATCTTTGATCCAGGACATAATTACTCTTAGGCAAGAAATTGATAACGCCGATGAAAAGATTTCTGAATTTCTTACTTGGCAAGATACAGAAAAAGGAAGGAAAGCTAATCTTCCTAGGATAGAAGAAAGACATAAAGAGATCTTGTTTACAGAGTGGGAACAGTAGTTAATGAAAGCCGAGAGAGCTATATCAAGAGCTAGAAGCATGATGCGTAATATAACACAATTTATCAATGACATCTTGTATGCAATTAATCTCATTTCAGATTGTGTTCCAGTAATTTTACCTAAAGTTAAAGAAAATGATTGCAGATGGAAAGAAGAAATAATGAATAAAATTCAAAAGATCAACAAGCTTCAAAAAATATCTTGGGACAATATGTGGACTTATCTAATTAAGCCACACAATCAACAATTAGCTATTAAATTCCTATCAAATGTTGTTGATTGTTTGATTCCAGAATTCTCCGATGCCACATACGCTGGACAGTTACATTCCAAGATGATTCATCCATCGGAGGTCCAGGAAATGCTGAAAATTTTCCACCTGGCTACATTGAACGAGAAGCAAAAGAAATGAATCAGTTCCACAAAAGATAGCATTTCTGTTTTTAAAGTTAATAGATTGTAGCAGTAGTAGTAGGATTTTGTTTTCATGTAATGTCGTATTTAAACCCCTCTCATGCATTGGAGAAGGGGTCTGGAGTTGTAATATTTTTGACTTGGAGATTACATTTCTGTACTCCATTGACTCTTATATTTGATAAAGGATCACATCTAGTGATTTTTGTGCAGAATTATTTTTAAAGAGTTGCATTTATGTACCTTGGATTTGATTTTGCATTGGAATTACTGGATCACAGTATCGGATTTCATTTGAAACTTTCAAGATGGATAAGGTATTTTTATCTATTCACTGTTAATTTCTTTTGTTATATGATATTCTCTTTTAAATTTTCTATCATTTATATATATTTCGTTTTCACAATATTTCTTTATATATCATTTTTTATTATATTAGAAATATTCACCTTTCATAAATGTATGTAAACTGATATACAATAATGAATACAATATGATAATATAACTCTGTTTAAATTCTTAAACAGAATTATCTTTATTTGTCGCTGCACATTTCAATTAAACTTTAATACATTTTTATGGTTATTGTTAAATTGGAATAATTTTAAGTTGTATTCACATATGATACCTGGGTTAGTCTTAGAATTTCGTTATCAGTACTTAAACTAGATTAGATAGTTTCATTTCAGTCGTTTAGTGCCATTTTCATTCATCCAAATCAACCCATTACCAATCCATTAGTCATAAGGAAACTGGTCCTTTCAATCCAGTCAGAGCCACCATACCAAACGGATAAGGAGCTGTCCTAAGGTCCTGACCGAGTGGTCTTCCCCAATGTTTGAAGCAGAGATTTTCTAGGCTTCAACAGGCAGGAAATTATCATTTTGTGTATGTCATTGAAAAGTGTGGGCCAGTAATAGCCAGCTCTAAGTATTTTGTGAGCAGTGGCTTTCCAGCTCAAGCGACCTCCACACTCTCCTACATGGAAATCCTGTTTAATTCTATCTACTTCAGTTTCAGGCAAACATTTAAGCAATAGACCATTTGCATTTTTCCAGTATAAACATTCATTCAATATGCAATAGTTTCTAGCTTTTAGCTTCAGGAATCTGGCCTTAGTCTTTGATAGATCAGGAGGGGCATTGAGGTTTGTGAGCACATACAAGATATCAAAATACCATGGAGAGTTTTGAAATTTTTCCTCAATAGTTGGATTAGGCAATTTTTCCTGTTCATCCAAGGCATCTACCATGTTAATGTCAAGGGCTTGTAAATTTGATTCAGCCATTAGTTGAGCTAAGCCTTGACCATTGATCAGTTTTGTAGGTTTTATTTCTAGGTCGTATTCTAAAATCACAGTGATCCATTTGCCCCTCTTTCCATTCGGATCTTGGGACAAGATGTCTTTGATCAGGAGGGGCATTGAGGTTTGTGAGCACATACAAGATATCAGAATACCATGGAGAGTTTTGAAATTTTTCCTCAATAGTTGGATTAGGCAATTTTTCCTGTTCATCCAAGGCATCTACCATGTTAATGTCAAGGGCTTGTAAATTTGATTCAACCATTAGTTGAGCTACGCCTTGACCATTGATCAGTTTTGTGGGTTTTATTTCCAGGTCATATTCTAAAATCACAGCGATCCATTTGCCCCTCTTTCCATCCGGATCTTGGGACAAGATGTCTTTGACCACTATGTTAGGCACGTAGGCTATGGTATGAGAATGCAGTATATACACCCTAAAGTCCTTCAAGGCCTTTACCAAGGCGTAGGCCTGTTTTTCCATTATGTTATATTTCAAGGGTGCATCCCTTAGGGCCTTGCTGAAAAAAGCAATAGGCTCTTCCATTCCCTCTGGATTTTTCTGTAGCAAAACTGCAGCCACTGTATGCTCAGAGGCAAAGGAAAATATCAGGAAATCTTTTGAAAAATCTGGGCTGATTAGGACAGGAGCCTGGGTGAGTGTAGGTTTAACTGATTCAAAAGACTTTTTAGCCTCTACAGTCCACTTAACTCCTACACCTTTTTTTAGCATGTTAGTCATATTCTTGAGGTGCTTAGCTAAGTTGGGAATAAACCTCCTTAGGAAGTTAATTTTTCCAATAAAGGACTATAACTCTTTAATGTTCCTTGGGTGTGTGATCTGTAGTATTCCCTCAACCCTCTGTGGGTATATCTTAATTCCCTTCTCAGATATAATATGGCCGAGGAGCTTACCCTCCTGCAGCCTGAATACAGTCTTTTGGGATTTAATGACAGACCAAACCTTATACACTTTTGAAAAACTCTTCTCAGATGTTTTAGTTTCTCCTCATCAGTCTTGGAATATACTGTTATGTCATTCAGATAGATGACAATGAAGTGCCCTATTTCATCTGAAAAAGCTATGTCCATCGCTCGTTGGAAGGTCGCACCAGCGTTCATCAGTCCAAAAGGCATCTTTATGTACATAAAAGTGCCCCATGGAGTGGTGAAAGCGGTCTTGAGTTGATCTTCTGGGAGTGCTAAAACTTGGCTATAACCCGAAAAACCATCTAACATGGAGATCCTTTTGGAGCCTACCACCCTCTGAAGAATGTGTTCCATCTTTGGCAAAGGGTAATTGTCTTTAAGTGAGGCTCTATTAAGGTTCCTGAAATCAATGCACAGTCTGATCTCATTTGTTTTCTTTCTCATAGCTACAAGGTTTGAGACCCAATCAGAGAACCTCACAGGGACTATTATTCCTGCCTCGTACATATTTTTTATTTCCTTTCCTACTGCAGGAAATTGTTTTGGGTTAATTTTGCGAAGTTTATGTCTGAAGGGTTTTTGGTTCTCTTTCAAAGGTATTTTGTCCTGTATAATGTTTGTGTCATAGGCCTTTAAGTCCTTGTAGCTCCAGGAAAACACATCAATGAATTCTTTAAATAAGTCAATGTATTTATTTTTCATGTCTGTGGGCAAGGATTTAGCTAATTTTATCATCATAGGCTTGTCTTCATTTCCTATGTTGCATTCCTCAACGTCAGAGTCCAAGTTCTCTATGGTGGGTTTTTTCGCTACATCATCGAAATCGAAAAGATCCTCTAAGGGTGCCAGGCCTCGGGGTATGTTCTTATCTTTGGCCTGTAGCACTTCTATTTCCTCCTTATCTGCATTCTTATATTCTTTGATTGTATTTCCGATCTTTTCAGTTAAAGCGTTTATTTCTACACTACGTGGTGATTTTTCTTCGTCGGGATGCTCCTCACTCAGGCAGCTATCATCGGATTTTGAGTCTGAATCAGAGAATTCAAACTCGTTCCTGCCTATCAGGAAATCCTAAATCTTCTTATCGCCCTCAAAGACCTGCCAATATTTCTCGTTGTCAGGCATTGTAGGTCTGTATTTTGTCTGAATGATAATTTGTTTGTCACTGGGAGGCTTATGATATGAACTAGCTATGCAAGATAATCCATTTGCAATTACGTTCTGACTCCTAGGAACAAACACCAGTTCATATTCCACAAAGGTTTTCAATAAATCCATAGCATCATTCCTATACGCTCTCAACCTAGGATGTTTCGCTGTGTATTCACCGTTCACTTGTTTAATGATTAACTCAGAGTCTCCATGTACAACTATCCTACGAGCTCCTAGTTTTCTCAGTAAATTCAGGCCTAGGATTAGAGCCTCATACTCTGCGATATTGTTTGTACACTTGAATTTTAGATTGAAGGCATGAATCTCTGCATAATTTCTCTCATTGTTATGTAACCACACTCCCGCTCCTGTAGTCCTTCTAGTACAAGACCCATCGAAATTCATTTCCCATAAGGGTTCATTCTCAGGTTAATCATTGGTTTCCTCCCTAGCGTTGATTTCTTTGTTATGCTGTAATGAAGGGTCTACATCATGGTTTGGAGGGTTTTGTTCTCCGTGTGGTATACGAGCCTCAGAGTGATGGCTAGTCCGCTGTATGCATTCTGTTTTTGGTTTACTCTGAGTTTGAGCTTCAGTGCACTATCCAAAGAATTCTTCTTCATTTTCTTCCAATTTCAGAGTGGCCATTATGTTAAAATATATGGGCGCTGTCTCATGTTTTGTATCTCTGTTTTCTAATTCTGGCTCCTCTAAGGATTCATCGTTGCAAAGGATAAAGGAGTACAGATCTGTGTGTACAGAGTACAGGGGTGAATTTTCAAGCTTTTCAGGGTTGCTGACCAAGAATTTCATTTGTGCCTCTCTATACAGTCTCCTAAGCTGGCTAAAGACAGGGATCGTGGCATATGCCCCATCCATCTGCATTGTACCTTGCAGCTTGGCTCCACATGACCTCGATAGTAACATGCCATACTTAGGTGGCACATCTTCCACTACAACATTCATAACCATACATTTTTCTAGAATCTGGGTCAAGCTCACACACAAATCTTTGATCAGGCCAAGACATTTTACTCTGCTAGAGTCGAATGAATATAAGTATTTATAGGGATGGGTTATCTCTAGGCCTAACCTCTCCATAACTACCTTTGGCATTAGGTTGTGTGAGGCCCCAAATTTATGCATTGCATTGTGAAGGATCTTGTAATGGATATTGAGACTGATATAAAAAGGAGGTACTACCCCTTCCTGAAACTTCCCTTCTATCTTTGGACCAAACAGAAGGGCTGGTTGATCATCATTCAGATTGACAGTGTCACTATTTTCACCTAGATTTAATGCTTTCAAAATTTTGCCTTTATATACATCCTGAGTGGCCAGCTCAGAGAGTGGGATAGAGATTTTAATATTTGCAATCTCACTCTCCAAATTAAAGGAGGATTGACTCTTCGCAATACTCAACTCTGTTTTGTTAGCCACTATCTTAGTGGTAGAATTGATGTGCTGATTTTCACTATGTACAGTGTTAGGAACTGTTTGATCAGGGGCCTAACTGCAGTGCTAGTGCTGCTAGTTGGTTGACTCTGTTTATCAGTATTTTGGTTGTCTTTCTCTTTGTTCTTCCCAGAACTCTCAGCTGCTGATTTATTACTTTCAGCAGTCACTTTAGAAGTTTTCTCAGGTCTTTTCTTGATGGTAATCTCAGAATTTTTTGGTTTGGAAGAGTCAAAGCTCATTTTTCTTCTAAGTTCATACTGTTCTCTGACCTGCATGATAGCATTTTCAAACCTAAGCCTGTAATCCTCAGATTCTAATCTTTCCTCATCCCAATACGAGGGTGAGGGCTGATCTTCTTCTGTGGAATAGTTGTGGATTGAGTTTTCTATTTCAAACATATTTATTGTGGTACCTTCGGACTCTTCTATTATTCCCTCATCTTCATCAATGAAATTCTCTTGAAATGGGGGTATGACGTGCTGATCCGAGTCTTTTTGTCTGTTGGGAGTGGTATTGTTTCTCCTAAAGCTTTGGTTCTGGCTATGATTTTGGTCTTTGTTTTGATTACTGACTGTGACACCATTCTTTCCACCATTTGCTGTAGCTTTTCCATGTTTTTGGCTAGATGGTCATACTTGGGGTCAGATGTGGAAGCTACAACATCATATGTTACCCTTTTATCAACCCTCATCTTGGCTTTCTTCTCAATCAGTTTAGCCTCTACACTCACTGCTCCTTTTTGCATATCTTCCAAAGTGTTGTAATCTCTCTCCCTAAGCTGGTAGGCCATGTCGGCATCAAAGCCTTCTGGGTATTTCACTAAGGCCATACATTGGGGAGGTTGCATATGTGGAGGAAGAGCATTGTAAACACTGTTGAACCTTGTAGAATAGTCATGGACACTCTCTCCTACATTTCTCTTAAGGTTCTTGTATTCTGCTAAGATTTGGAGAGGGTTAGCCTTAAATTCCCATTTATTTATGAAGGGCTGATATAAAGATGGAAGATCAGGGATGCTATTAGGGGGCAGGCCTTTGAACCATTTCTTCACATCACCTCCTAAAATTTGGGTGAAGATTCTCATTTTGACTGTCTCATCGTCTATTTCCATATAGTCAAAAGAATCTTCCATCCTATCTACATGGTGTTGAGACGTGGTAGACTCTTTTGCAGTGAAATGTGAGATCTTTGATTGATAATCATTCGGTAGGTGTACTAGAGGCTGAGGTAACACCAGAGGTGCATACCAGGCTGCCATAATGATGTTTTGATGAGGTAAAGGATTTGTTTGGACATAAGGTATGTGAATGATAGGGATATTAGGGCCAGCAGAAGTCTGTTGAGCTGATTTAGGGTGACAAAGCCCCAAGTTCTGAATGAAATGAATATCCAGAGGTTTATATGGAGGGGTCTCACTATCCCTACTGTGTTGACCACTATGAGATGGTGAATTAGGAAGCTCAAGGTCTGCCTGGTCAAGAACACTGAATGACCTAGTTCTAGGTAAACTTCTTGGTGGGTCTAGGTCAGAATGAGAGTCTAATAGCTGTTAAGTCTTCTGGTGTAGAGTTAGCTCTATGGATGTGTCTGGAAATAGTTGGCTTTCTAGGTGAAGGAGATTTCCTAAGAATGATCTCAGGGTTGTCAACTATTTCAGGTGGGTCTGGGTTAGGATAAGCCCTTGTGTGAATGTTTCTTGAAGCTAGAATGCTGTCTTCAAACCAAGCAGCTTAATCCTACTTGTCACTTCTAGTATGGTTGATGTTGCAATGGGGGATAGTCTCCCAGTGGAGTATTATGAAAACCAAGATAATCATCAGGCCTACTGATTGTCAAGGAGCTATGGGGTTGCCGGGTGGAAGGTTAAGAATGTTTCAAGGAGGTATTATGTCCACCACAGTGATTAACCACCAAACTAAGGCCACTAAGGTCTTCTTTGAGTTCTAGAAGTGTTTGAAGGTGTATTTTTCTCAAAGGTTCCCCAGTGGAGTCACCATTATGTTGGGGTTCCCATGTTTTGGAAAGTTTGGCAATACCAAAAGATGAGACAACATTAGAACCACTTTTAGATCTTAGGATCTAGCCCTCCTGGATCCTGAGAGGGATCTCTCTATATAGGAAAATGTATATGTCTTTGGAGCTCAGTTTTAAGGTTTTAGGCTAGTTATAGGCACGGTTTTGTTTGTTTGTTTAATTGTTTGGTTGTTGGGAATCAGGAAGGAAGGCTTCAATATGAGACAAGGGTGGATCAAGAAGATCTTAGGAAAAGGAGAGATGATTCAAAGAATACTCGAGACCATTGGGCAATGGAGTCAAGAAAGGGTTTACTCACTATTCAATATGGAGGCTTTCAGTTGGGCTAGTCATCTAAAGCATTGGATCTTAAAGATGATAGTGTGGCATGAAATGGTAAGAAAGAAAGTGAAAAGCAACGAAACCTCCAAGGTGACCATTTAGGAATTAGATCTAGGGATAGGACATGCCATTAGACACCCATGATCCAGAACCTAAAGGGTTAACTCTTCACACAAGGAAACATTAAAGATTTTTAAATACAAAGGTGAAGGCCTGAGATCAGAGAGAGACTTTGAACTATCAATGCTTCGGAATCCAACCCAAGGGAACTTAGAAAGGTTAAATTGATTGAAAAGGACCCTAGTGAGACAGAATCAACGTTAAAAACTCCTAGTATCCAAATTATTTCAATTAAAACCCAACAAGAACATCTGAGGACAGATTCATTAATTCATACATCAGCTAGCAGTAAATATTAGCCACTACACTGGTTAAATTAGCTTGAATCAGTACCCAGATAACACAATCAGTAGAAAACATCGAAGGTAGGGAGAGCAGAATCTTAGGGTACCATGCAAGGGTATATCCTAAACCATATTTCTGATGCATACTAGAAGAAATGAAATATGATGAATTACAAAGGAAAACAGAGACAGAGATAGAAAAACATCACTGCTGCTTTAAATCAGGATCCAAAGAAATGTGCTTGTCATATTAAAGAGCAACACCAGTCATGTACAACATTGCCAACGACTTGATATTCATTCTGAAAATATCTTCCTCCACCTATCTTACAACTTTACACAAAGAACTATATCTCAAGAGAAACAACTTACATTTCACAGGTATACGATCAAAAACCCTTACATTGAGTTTCTTCATGCGTTTTATAGCCAAAAGAGAGGCAGAGGAGGTAGATGAAACGTTAAATGTAACACTAAAACATAGTAGAAGAAGAGGGTCAAGGCCCATTCTATTTTAATATTTGAGCATTAACCTTCAGTACTCTTTGGATGAAAGAGTGGTCTTCGATAGGTTGCAATTTAGTCCAGGTATGTTCTTGATGTACTTTGGCTGTAACACTCTGCAGTACTCTGGTGAATAAACAAAAAGACAGATAAATGAATATGAGGTCTGCCATACTGTGTAACAAATGTTCTGGTAGCATTAGGACTGCTGTCAGGGGGAAATCTTCTCGGGGACATAATGTAGGATAAAGACAATATGGGTACTGTGTCCTTTCTCAGGAGGAACCTTCTGCCGATGTGAAGCACTGATGATATTGTTTTATGTGCGTTAGGCCTCATTAGGCCCTCTACATTAATCGTGAGGTCATCAATCTGGTAAATTTTCCCTTTAAGAAATGAATCATAGCTTAAATTCTTCCATTACGGGCCTTAAACTCTTTGATTACCCACTGATACTCTTTGCCGCTTCCTTACTGTCTCTGTCTGCGAAATTTGGGCTTTAATGATGCTGGAGAGGTTTCACAGAGTTAAAATCTGTCCTTTAATGAAATATTTTCTTCTAGTAACCTTTCCGAGCGTTATTCTGCAATATCAAGCTCTGAAATTAGCCTTCTCTGCGCTCTGTGCCACTATAACAGTGACTGTGAGCAATGGCGGAGTTCACCGCCTGTAACCTGCAAAAAACACCCAAACATGTTTAGGAAATCCATGCATGGGGGAAGATACTCGTGGTGGAATGCTGTGATGATGGCAGCGCAACATGGAAGCAACGGTGGATGCAAGGTGAATGGTGAAAAAATGCAAAATTATGGTGAAAAATGAAGCTGATGAAGGTTTGGTGGGGAAAAGCATGTGGACCGTCCGATCATATTCGGGGCAATGATCGACGGTGGAGATGGGCTAACGAAATGAATTTAAAAATTTAGGTGGAATGCAATAAAATTTAACGTAAAACATTAAAGTTCTAATGTTGGCGGAATGATATGATGTTTAATGCAAAACCCAAGGTTTGGGCCTTTGAACGAAATACACAGAAAATGTGTGGAAAATATATGAAATGGGCTGATATGGTGGGACCACGGTCATCGCGGAGGGCGATTCAATTAGGACCGTCGGATCTCAGGAGGAGATCGACGGCTGCGATGATCCGATGCAATGCATGGGTTGCACGATGAAAAACAATGGCTGGGATGTGAGATGCAATGAGGGCCATTGATCGAAGAAAATCAACGGTCAGGATCTGCAGATGAGATTTCAGGCGATGAAGTGGGGAAGTGGTTTTGGGATGCAAAACTGCTGGTTTCATGTGGCAGAAGGGCCGAAAGGCTGTTTTCACTTTTTCAACGCGATATGGGTCTTTAGCTGACACGTCGCTCTAGAAAACCACCCATATCACGTAAATTTGAGGCATTAAACACCAGATGTGAAATCTGCGCGATATGGATGTAGATCGTTGGATCTGGTCCCGTGAGATCTGATGGCAGGAGATGGAGCGCGATTTGAGGAGATGCATGGATAGTAAAGGTGGGGTCGGATGGACGACGGTTTAGTTGTGGATCGTCCGATCGGAGCGATGGACAGATGAGATCTGAGGAGAGAAACACAGGTGGGGGATTTTGGTTAGTGGGCTGACTAAAACTGAGCCGTTAGATCATAGGAGATGGACGGACGTGATTAAATCGGAAGGGAGCGATGGAGAAACCAAGGTTCTGATGGATGATGGAGCGATCACATCTGGACCGTTGGATCAGGGACAGATTAACAGTTATGATTGAATCGGAGGAACCCACTCGTGGGACATATGGCAGAATGAGGGCGGATCCTGGCTATTGGTTCTTGTGGATTCAATAGTCAAGATTGCGTTGGAGGATCGCAATCGGGAGGGACGGAGCATGGCACCATTTATAATTTGCGACTACGATCAGAGCGAGGATGCAAGGGCCGTAGGATTAAAAGGCAAATCGACGGTGGAGAAGGTCATCGAAGGTTTTCAATGGAGTGTGATCGGGGCGTGATGGAATGAGCGCAGGCCGTCAGATTTATTCAGATCAACGGTGGGGATTATTCCAAAACTGACAGAACCAATACACTATCGCATCAGAAGTTTTGTTTTACAAAGAAAATAGGCATGTCCCGCTCCGATTCTCTGATGCAATTAGTGTCTTGTGGGATAGCACTTCATTTTAGCGCTCGGGCTTGTGGAGGGGAAGTGATTAGGGGCTGGCCGAAAGGGGCTTAGCCTGCACATGAAAAATATAGGTTTTTAGCCAAAAACAGAGCCCTTAAGGCTACAATTAGGCTTTTGGTCAGGGGAAAAAGGGGAGTTGCAATCAAATGAAAGGATTTCACTTGGTTTAAAAGGAAGAAACTGATGGTTTGGGAGACTTAGGAGGGATTTTTGAGGTTAAAGAGAAAATTTTGCAAAAGGGAAAAAAGGCCAAGATGGGGCATTTTGTAGAGATACAAGGGTAGATGAAGGCTCTTCAAAACACAATTTTTTCACAGACAGTGAGGCTTTTTGGATGGAAACAGTAGTGAAGATATTTTTAAAGGCAATGAACACACAAAGGCTTCAAGGATGAGAGATTTTCATGGGAAATGTATCTCTTAAAGTCTCATAAAACAATTTTGCCACCTATTTGCTTGACAACAATTTCATAGGTGGCTAACAACTTCAAAGCCTTCAGAAACACTTGGATTCTAGCCTCTGTTCAACGACTTCTTTTGAAATTCTCCTTATTCAATCGATAATACCTTCTCTCTTCATATGCTTATATATTGAGCCTCACCTAGCCCACACTGAATGAAATGAAATTCATAGTGAATTTATAAAAGGGATAGAGAAAAGGGTTTTCATAGTACAACTACTCTAACTATGACATACATAATGACAATATATGTCACAACCAATAAAATAAAAGTGAAACATCCCTTGGGAAACTGTGATTTTGTAAATAATTGAATTTAAACTCATTTAAATTGTGAATAAATTAGAACATTTCTTCAATTTTACCACATCATAAATATAAATATGGTGTATAACTATGCTAATAACAATGGGTAATTGTTGGTGAGAATTTAGAGGGGCGATGATTAATTCAAATTCTCTTCTTGATAATTACTTGTGAGCTTAATTCTTTTACTTATGACTTCTCTTCTTAGCTTATTTAGTCTTTCATCAAGTGAATTACCAAAAACACAAGAGACACAAATTTAGGCTTTTCGAGCCAGGGAAAAACCTCTCCCTCTTGGAGAGGAAAACCCACAAGAAATTATTCTTATAGACCTTCATATGACAAGTACCATGACCATGAAACAGAACCTAGACCTTTATATGCCTTCAAGACCTTGTCATTGCTTCTTCAATGACTCCTTGAGATTATCATTATTTCTTGCACCTTCCTGCATTGATCAACACCGTTCAACACTAGCCCTAGAGAACTCGGTCTCTAGCCCTCATTTATTTTGACTCCTTCTTCTCTTATCTGTCTTTATGCCCAAAACATAGATACAAGTTACCGAACCTTAGATCCTTCCTTTGATTCACTTGTAGCCCTGATCTTTACATTCATTTCAGACCTTATAGTTTCTCCTTCACATCACTTGTCTCACGCTATAGATGTAGATATATTACCAAAATGAATAGACCCTAGGTTGAACACATGGAAACCCTTCTTCTCTTCACTGTAACATACTTCTTCTTCGATGTACTGCTTCATACCCTTTCTCGCACTTATCCATAGAACTTGATGAGGTTGAACAAATCCAAAACAAAGTTAGTATTGTCCTTCTTTTCTTCGATGTTTTCTTCTACTATTATGCACTCACTGTAGTCCTTTAACTTGAAATAAATATTAGAGCTTTTCCACATTCCTTTAGGTAATATGTCACTCTCCCTTCTATGCATCAATTTTAGGTGTATGTCATCGAGTTCATTTCATACTTGACCGCATTGTCTCCTCTCAAATGAGCCATAGAGCTACCTTATATAGTGACCTTTCTTCATATGTTTTAGGCTGACCTTACCATCTGTTTGTAGGCCAACTTAACCACAACTTCTAGGCCGAATTTTAAGGATTGTATTCCAGCATGAAGGAGGTTGACTTGAGGGCTGTTTAGAGCCATTTATTCTCGGTAAAATGACAAGGCCTTGAGGAATGTTCTTTTGACTAGACACTTCATATACATGACTCTTATATACTTTTCTAAACAAAAGAAAAATCCTAATAGACATCAAGAACAAGTATATTGACCTATAATAAAAACTTACTCATGAAACCCATGAGGCAAGCATACAAAAAATGTATTTTATTATCTTTGTCTTCTTCTTTACATAGATACATAATTACATAGTCAATATGAAGACCAATCCTAGTTACAATTTCCAACACTCCCTCTTAACTAGGGAGGTATTCATACATGTACATGGTCACTTTTAAACTGAAGAATATTATAAGAAGAATCATATTGGTAATCACATCTATATAGCATCATATCAACTAGCATTTTCCTAGTGTAAGGCCTTTACAAACATCCCCGTCTCTCAACGAGACAATGGGCTACAATGCTGGTGAGACACATGACTTACATACACCATAGTCATTGTCTCCCAAGGTACATAATCCACCCAAATGTTCGCACAGTATGACCTTCTTGGACTATTCTTCTCTTGGGTAGCCAACCCTCAAAGAATATCAGTACCTGACTACTCTTACCTTGAATTCCATATAACATTCTCAAAGAGTATCGAATGCCAGATGATTACCCAATCATCCATTTTGTCTTTCAAGCGAAGAACATAATCATTTTTCTATCCATTCTCTCAAGATGGCCTTCACTGATACTTACGATTATTAATCTTGGTCTAGTGCATGACACATGTATTAGATAATCATATATGTCACTCCCTCTTAACTCAGGAAGGAATTAATGGATAGAAACTTACCACTAGGCTCCCTCTCAGTCAGGGACCTGCAGCAATAATGGTGAGACACCTGGCTTATCATGAAGAATTCATCCCCTTGATGTCATGGATTTCGATATTGAGGAATCTTCAACCTTTGGCTTCATAGGGCACAAATCATCCATCACTTTCATCCATGAATCATGTCAACTATCATAAAGTGATTCATTAGTCTTCCTTATCTGGTCTACCTTTATGCCATGCTACTTTCCTTCAAAACATCTCCCAAGGATCTTACATCCTTCCACATGATTGGAAGCCTTGAATAAACTCATCCAGATAAAAATATACATATGAACATTTAAATGAAAAGTTACCTCAGTGATGATCTTTCACCATGAAATCTTCCTGTAGGCATCAATATCCTCTATTCAGATTGACACATCTCCTAAAGATATGTCTTGTGAAGGGTCTTCTTGTTTACCATACTTCTATCAGAGTCCACGTATCTTCCCAGGAGATATCCTAGTCACATCTTCTTGGCTTCTGGATGATAACCACCTCTTTACATGGTTGCAATTCATGATATCTTCAATTATTTCTAGACACACCTTCATACCCAAGAACTTCTAGTATCAAGTTCCTTTTTTGTATACAACTACCTCATATTCCATATGAGGACATATTTTATTTCATATATTAGTGGCAACTTGTGAATCGTAAGAGATCCTCCTCCATAGGTCATACTTATAAAGATATAAGTCCATTACCCACAACTATATGACATGATTTCACAACATCCAGTCTTAGAATATAAATATATGTATCTCATACCTTTTCCCTTTGAGTCATCCTATATAAATTTTACTAGAATGAAGAAATTCATTCCCTTGACCTGCTTCATCAATATGTCATGAATCATCATATACTAATCCTATAATTTTGTAGCATAGAATTCTCGATGAAACCTTTATGATTTCTTTCTAACCAGTGAATCCATATAGAACTCCATTATAAAACTTTAGCACCTGTTTCCATATTTATTATTGAATGATGACCTTTGATCTTGATGAATTCCTTCCATCAATGTTTTTTATCAGTGAGGTTTCCAAGAGCTCCTTCTTCAAGTGCTCCTCCCATGCTTCTATAATGATGATTTTAATATACATTGGTTCCTATCATACTATTTTACAACCAACATAAATCACTTAAAGAGAAATATGATCTCAGTCATAATAGAGATCTTTTGCTTTTTATTTCTTATATTTCTTTGTATCAGGTTCTTCCCTTATATTTGTGACATGGGCTTCTACCTTTTTCCTCTTTCCCTTTCCATATTTAGGAAAATCCATTTTATAATGCCAAATTTCATTACATCCAAAGCATCATACTTTTTCCATATTTCTTCTTTTATTCTGGGGACCAAATTTTCCGAATCTTCCTTTCTTCCTAGACATGGCTGCAAAGGCATGATTCCCTTCACTTGATCCTGTATCAGATTTGGCTTTCAATCTTGTTTCCTCTATTTTACATAGAGACCATATATAGTGGAATGATGTTGCTTCTTTCTTCCCGTATAAGCTTGAAGTGAAGTTTCCCCATTCTTCCGGTAGCGCATTTAGCACCACTGTAGTAATCTCACTATTATACATTACTTCTCCCAATTCCTGTAGTTGTTCTCTTATTTCATAAATCCTCATAAAGTATGAAGCGATTACTTCCTCTCTTGAAAATTTCATTTTGTATAGTTCTTGTCTCAGAGAGATTGATTCTCTAGTAGCACTCACAGAGAATAGCTCCATTAGTTTCTCATATGTTTCTTTTGCAGTTTTCAATTTTGATACATAGGGTATGTGTGAGTCCTTAATGGATTCTATGAGAATCCTCTGGGATCTGATTTATCCTTTCATGTACTTGGCATGAGCTGAAACATATTTTTTTTAGGGTTGAATTGTATATCCTTCGATGTAGTCCATAACTTCGTCTTCAATTACATTCAAATATTTACTCTTCTTCCATGCACTAAATTTTGATGACCGAACCAATTTGTTGGTTTCTTTGTAATAAGTCATTTTGACAGATTTAGATAAGATCATATACAATTACTTGAGTAGGATGACTTCCTCCTATCAACTTCTTTGATGATGATGAAGATAGGAACTCCTTCTTAGATTAAGTTCTCCAATGTAGGTGTTCTTGAATCCTCGATGATAAAGGATGTCTTCCAAAAAGATGATGTCTCTTCCAGCAATGTCTTGAATATAAATCTTTGATAGAAAATATTATCTTCTTGATTAGTGGATCTTTTTAAGAATCTTCCTTGCAAACCGATCTAACCTTTTAACCCAAACTTTGATCTTTGCTTCCTTGAGTGTCTTATTATCCAATAGCCCTTGCGTTCAACACCTTAGCTCTGATACAATGTTGAGAATTTAGAGGGGCAATGATTAATTCAAATTCTATTCTTGATAATTACTTGTGTTCTTACTTATTTTATTTATGACTTCTATTCTTAGCTTTATTTAGTCTTTCATCAAGTAAATTACCAAAAACACAAGAGACACAAATTTAGGCCTTTCGAGTTAAGGCAAAACCTCTCCCTCTTGGAGAGGAAAACCCAAGAGAAATTCTTCCTATAGACTTTCAGATGACAAGTACCATGACCATGACACAAAACCTAGACCTTTATATGCCTTCAAGACCTTGTCACTACTTATTCAATGACTCCTTGAGCTTATCCTTCTTTCTTGCACCTTCCTACACTGATCATCACCGTTCAGTACCAGCCTTAGAGAACTCGGTCTCTAGCCCTAGTTTACTTTGAATCCTTCTTCTCTTATCTGTCTTTATGCCTAAAACAAAGATACAAGTTAGTGAACCTTAGATCCTTCATTTTATTCACTTGCAGCCTTTATCTTTACATTCATTTCATACCTTATAGTTTCTCCTTCACAACACTTGTCTCACGCTATAGATGTAGATATATTACCAAGATGAATAGACCCTGGACTGAACACATGACAACCCTTCTTCTCTTCACTGTAACATACTTCTTCTTTGTTGTAATGCTTCATACCCATTCTCGCACTTCTTCACAGAATTGGACGAGGTAGAGAATATCCAAAACAGAGTTAGTATTATACTTCTTTTCTTCTCTGTTTTCTTGTACTATTCTGCACTCATTGTAGTCCTTTAACTCACACTAAATATTAGAGCTTGTCCACATTCCTTCAGGCGATATGTCACTGTCTCTTCTATGCATCAATTGCAGGTGTATGTCATCAAGTTCATTTCAGACTTGACTGCATTGTCTCCTCTCAAATGAGCCACAAAGCTACCTTATATAGTGACCTTTCTTCATCTGTTTTAGGCCAACCTTACCATCTTTGTGTAGGCCGAATTACCCACAACTTCTAGGCCGAATTGTAGGACTTGTATTTTAGCATGAAGGAGGTTGACTTGAGGTCTCTCTAGAGCCATTTCTTCTCGGTTAAATGACAAGGTCTTGAGGCATGTACTTTTGACTAGAATCTTCATAACCTTGACCCTTAATTACATTTAGAACCAGAAGACAAATACTAATAGACATAAAGAAGAAGTCTATTCAACTATAATAAAACCTTGCTCATGAAATCCATGAGGCAAGCATACCAAAATTATATTTTATTATATTTGTCTTCTTCTTTACATAAATACATAATTACATAGTCAATATGAAGATAGATCCTAGTTACACTTTTCAACAATTGTGTAATGTTTAATTACCATTATATTTTATACAATTTTCTTGTCCAATTTCTACAATTTCAATGCATGAAACATATGAATATCATGCATCATAATACTAAAAATTGACAAAACCAAGTTGATGGGCTTGTAGACTTGATGGGATTCGATCAACGTTTGTGATTTTATTTAGGGAATTCATTTGGTAGCTAATATTTTATTTTAATGAGGTGTTTTTTATCTGTTTTGATTGATTTTTTTGTTTGATTTAACTTCAATCTAGAGTAAACAATGGAGAAATTTTAGTTTTAAGTTGTTTAATTTACACAATCTAAGAAATTAAATGATGGAACAATACAATATCACCAAAAGCCTTATCGTTTAATTTCAATAGAAAAAGAAGCCATAGTCACATTGTTAGGCTATTCTTGTTAATATAATGACAACAATAAAAAGTAATATTGGAAAGTAAGCTAGAAGAAAAACAAAGACAATTGGTCATTATATATATATATATATTTAATTATTTTGATAACCATGTCTACTTTGGAATTAGGATTCCATAATTTTACATTAATTATCCATAATTATTAGGTGAATAGTAGGGATTTAACCTTTATTGAATATTCTAGATTATTTTTAGTAGTAGTCATAACATCAAAGGTGGAAATTTATTTCAAAAGTAGTTATGCCCTTTCCGCTCTTTCAATTAATTTGATTAATTAAGAGAAATGATGTGTACATGCGTCATGTGAACATGAGTTATAGTTTTTGGGGCATGTCATATTAGTAAGCCATGATGTTGGCCCATCATATTATAAGAAAGCCAATTTATGAATTAAGAATCTCCATGGCAAAGCATGGGTGGATTTACATGGTCAAAAATATTATTACATATTTTTTTAATGTATATATAGGTTTAAATCATATTTTAACTCTTTTCTATAAATAATAATATTATTAATAATTCAAAATAGATTAATGTTTATTTTTTGTGGGATAAATATTGTATTTCCTTCCAACTTGAGATTTACATGGATATTCTAGCAATGCTAGGTTAGTATTTCACTAGGGAAACCATATCATATCCAAGATTGATTTCTTCATACATAAGAAAGTAAGATCATGCTTTACAAAAATGAGTAGAGAAAATATATACTAGAAAAATAGCTAGAATAGCTTGGATATAGTAATATACAATTAAAAAATATAATGGGCATAAGCATAGCAAGACTAAGATTATGAGTTAGAATCTATAACATCCACCTAACTTGGATCTTCCATGTTGTCAAGGTATTTTCCAAATGGTGGAGGAATTCCTAGATGGTGCTCAATGTGGCTCATACATTGACTAATGTTACTCAGATTCCAGTGGAGGTGCTCCAGGGAGTGTAGGATGTCAACCTTATGCTCATAATGATCCAAAAAAATTCTTCCTAGAAGAAAATTTAAATGGAAATACAAATCAATGGTATGCATATATTGATTAAATCAGCGACATGAGTGCCCAACATTGGGCATCTAGTCAACTAGATCCATCAAAACTTCTATGTCTAATAGTTGTTGTCTATGTGAGGCCTCTTCCATTTCCATGTAGGAAATTTCCTACTGAATGGGTTCGAGGGCCAGGTCCTGAAACCAATCAAGAGATTCTTGAATTCTATGATGCACACATGTATGTACCAAAGAAGCACACTCCTTATATTAGGTAACCCCTCGGCAGACACATGCTCATTATAGAGGCATGACTTTGAACTAGAATATGACACTAAGAAATACAAGAGAAAAGGAAAACAAAAGGGTGTTCAGAGCAGGCGAAAGATCCATGTAAGGGAGGGGAGGGGACATGTAAGTAAGAAGGAAGTATGAAGTAGAAGAGGGGGGAGTGAAAATACACTATCTAGCCATGAGAGAGTAGATAGGGAACTAGAATGGATATGGTAAAAAAAAATCTAGCAAGGGAGAATGGCACCAAGAGGAAAGAAACGAATGACCAAGGATAGTGGATAATATAGGATTGTAAGTGGAGGAAGAGAGGGGGATGGAGCTCAAGGGACAACAAGGGCCCAATGAGAAAAATATCAAAGAAAGAGTAGGCTATGAATGAATGGATTATAATTCTATATATAGGGATATAAATAAGTGAGAAAACATATGCACACCTAAAATTGTAAGACTAGGTAACACCAGGATTTCAACTACCATGGAGCGTTTTTTTTGACCGTGTTGTTGTTTCCTACACCCAACCAAATGTTACAACCTTCATTTTGAGTAGATAATCCTACAAATAGAAGCAACAAGCTCTGAATTGAAAATTATAGGGGTAAGAGGAAAGTACCCATGTAATTCTAATAATGCCAAATAATGTGATTGTGCCTCTAACTTCTGTGGACAAGAATATAAATTATGATAGGTTTTGACCGAGTTTCATTGAGGTGAGCCATCCAGAGCCCCCAATGGAGAGAGATAGAAGTAGAATATGTAGTGATCAAGAAGTAGAATATGTAGTGATCAACCATAGGGTAAATTGTTTGGAATTTTAATTCAATTAGTATCACACCATAAGGAGATCTAGAGTTATAAAAATGCATGTGAAATTCATTTCCCACATGAGGATGGGACTGTCCTAGAAAAGAAAATTCTCCTAAGGAAATATATGATGCATGGTCTTGGGACCAAGGATCTGACGTACTACTCACCTTATGAAATGTGTTAATAGCTTGAAAAACACTTATTCTCTTATGAGGGGATGCTACCACATCCTCTGGCCACTTGGCCAAAAGGGGCAATGGTAGCCCATTCCCACCCCCCCACCCCCTCTTCTACAAAATATCCAATCTGAGATATCAAGGGGGGAAGGGGTATCTTGAAAATGATTTCAAAGGGATGAGAGCATAGGAAAATAATCCAAACATCCATGTATTTCAAATAAATTCACCACTTTATTTCCTATCCATTATACATAGGAGGTAATGGTGACCAGAATGTGTCCCATGAGGGTTGAAGCATTTCATATGAGTGCTTTCAATCTCCAAATTATAGATACTCTGTGTATAATAGTGCCATTCTATATTTTTGTAATCATGTTATGATGATTTGAGAATCGACATCCACAAGGAGTTTAAAGTAAGCTTAATATCGTGCAATTTCCAACCTAGTGACCAAGCCAATGAGTTCCATTATGTTATTTTTTTCCATACCCATGGAACCTGAATAAATATAGAAAGGAGTGCCATCATTGGTGATCTTTGATAATTCCTCAAGAGTCAAAATATAGGCCAAGGTTTCCTTTAGATGCTCCATCAAAGTTGAGTTTGAATAAATCAAGAGGGGAGGTGACCAGACTAACAGGCTGGCCAAAGGAAGGGAAGGGTGTGAGGGCACAGGGAGAGGGAATGGAAGGGACGAGATGCCAATTGTTAAAACTAGAAAATCATATGGGTAAAATCCATTAAAAATGTTAAGAATAAGGTACAAATAAAGGTTTCTATGGAAGAAATACATTAGAAGGAGCTAAAAATTTAATTTTTCCTAAGTTCAGAGGACAAAATTGATGGACTGCGCACAAGAAACACTGGTTCTTAGTGCACAGTGCGTATTTTTCTTTGATAGCTGTGAACTACACGAATATCCCTCCGATAGCCGCACGGTCCTGGGGATGACAAAAGGTCACGATCCAGGACCACTTGGCACACTTGGTGAAAAATATTCTCACTCAACCTAACCAAGTACAGTCGCCTTTGAGCCACCTTGAGGCTTTAGTGTAGCACATAAAGGAATCATACCCCCAATATTGTGTCACCATCCATCTTGGACCAAGAAAAGGAGGGGAAATTTGAAAATGGTCTATAAAATCCAGCCTTGGGAAGAGAAATTGGGGACACATTGTTGTGTTGGCCAAATTTCTCCATAGAAAATCAGCTTGTGTCCAACAACATGAGGATTGGAAGGATTCAGTTGTTGGCCACCCAACATCTCAATCCAAGAGAGAGGATTTCACCACATGTTCGTCGATCTACCATCCTTTGAGAGGGAAGAGAGGCTTGCTAAAAAATTGAGGGGAAGGTACCCCCTTGTCTTGGATATTGGAGCTTCGTAGCCCGAAGAATCCACAACAAGAGATTTAGCATACTATATTCTACTACTACCAACACCTAATAAAGGGATAAGTTCTCCATTGTTGAGTTATTAGTGTCTTTTCTCTATTGAGCATGTATCTTATGCATGTTGTTTTGTTTTGGTTTCATTTTTTATGTAGCATGCTATGTTTCCTTTTAACTTCGCTTATTACATGTTGAACTTGTTCCACTAAAGTTTGAAAAACCATTTTGACCTATGACTCTTATGTAGGTAAGCAACCTCCCTACTAAGAAAAGTGTATTTCGTCCACTCGTGCGCCGAATACACTACCACAAGAATGACGACTCCACTAGATTATTTCTTTTGAGTTAATGGTTGTTGATGCAATCCTTCTTCCTACTCGGCTTGCTACAAATCACCCTTGCATCCCCTCATCACCTTCAGTCACACTCAGTGAGAATTTCTTCCCAGAAGAAGAGGAATTTTTTGCATTCTTTCCGACCACATGCATTATGCTCTAACAGACGCGTGCTTCGCGATTGTGGGAGGATAAGCCACATGGTAGGGAATAAGCTCATTTTTGTTTGTTTTTTGCCATTTTTTGCAGTTGTAAAGTGCTTGGAAAACCATAAAAAATTTGCCATCACCGTCTTCTAGTATTTCACGACTAGTTAGGACTCTTATTTGCTAGAATTTAGCTTAGCAACTAAGCAGTTTTACTTTTATTTTTTTATTTTTGAAAATCATACATAGTTTAAGTAGGAAAAATTAACATCAACCCACATATGCTATTCAAACAAACGATTTGCTGATAAAAGATACAAAAAACATAGCATAATTGGCATACAAGTAAGTGGTCCATATATCCACATATATTTAGATAATTTAATTTTTCTCAATTTTTACATTAGATTAGTTAAATTTTGCATTAGGAATTGGGACTAGGACCAAACTTTCAAAAAGAAAGCAAGTAATCTTTGCCACCTTTGCACCTCACGGAGAGCCTGGATATGCACATGAACACTTTCCTAAGAAAAATTTCCATCTCCATATAGTGCAAACATAGTCTAACTAGGCAAGGTGTAAGCGGTACATAATTCACACATTGTTTATTTTTGCAAGGAACAATCACACATAGGGTAATTAGAAAAGGATTGTAAAGGATCAACACATATCCACATCTCATAACACTTGTGATTGTACACTCCAAAGTACACACGAAGCATCGGTAATAATTGGAACAAAATACACCCAGTGTGTTGGGACCTTTATCCTCTTCTTACAGTTATTTCACCAAGGTACACCCTAAGAAAATTGAGACTCTCTAAAAATAATCACTAACGGAACTCACTAAATTCTCCCCACAGGGGCCAAAAAATAAATTATAGTTCAGGTCAGGACCATTAGGAGTAGGAATCGAATAAGCCACCGTTGTCATAATAAATTTTGAAACATAGATGTTGAATTTTTAGGGAGCTTAAAATCCATATATTTTCCCACAGAACGAATACCCGAGCATTACCAGAGACCCGTTTTAGAGAGGATTAAGCTTAGGCCTAGTGCATGCTGTACTTTTTGAGGCTACCTGACCCATCTAGTGCTTGGTAATGGTAGCTGATTACCAAGAAGCTCAAGATTCGAATGCGCACATGGGATGATGGTACTTTAGTGGCTAAAACTAGGGCATCATTCCCTATAGGGGACGGTGCAGACAACACTTGATCCTTTTACCATTACCTTGGTTGATTCTTTGGTTACCGAAAGGCATTTCCAGTTATTTTGGGAATTTAGCCTGAGTACGCATTTGAAGACATCTTCGCAAGGCCCAGTTACATTGATAGTGTAAGGATGAATAGGTCTATATGGGATTTTGAGAATCATACAAAAAAAAAAAAAAAAAAAACCACATTTTTTTTCTTGCTTGATCACATAACGTTAATTTAAAGGAAAAATTACCTCTTATTTTCACTTTTTTTTATGCATATGATCATATTTTATTTGATAAAAATCTTCCTTCCTCCATAAAACCAAAAATATCACCAAGATTAAGCTAGACGACACCATAACGGACCCAACGAGACCCCGTCTATCTAGGTGTTTCTTGGACCTCCCACCATTAGAGGGAGGAGTGAAAGGTATTACACCATTTAGGCCTTGAAGATGATACACTTCCACCATTATCAGTTCATCCTTTATCGAGGCATCTGTAATTGGAAACCCCCAAGGGTAACCCAACATTACACCAGTGGAAACCCCAACAGGGTCACCACACTCAAGTCCTCCCATGACCCCTAGAGGGTAGAGGGGCGCTACCCCTTTGAGGAGTCAACATAATATTCATCAGGGCACACCATAGGGTAATATTCCCAGGCACCCCCCATAAACCATCAAATTCAGACACCTATTTCAGCACAATGTACAATGGCAGTCAATACTTAGTTACCCTTCTTAGCATCACTTAATCTTCCAGATCTAATGAAGTTAACTAATGACCCCATTTCTCATGGCCTTAATTGGCCTCCCATGCCCACGAAGCTCCCTTCGGATATACCAAAATTTGAAGGGAAGTAAGTAGAATACCTAGGAAATCATATTATGACTTTCCACTTGTGGTGTTCGTCCAATAGTATCATTAATGATACTATCAGACTAAGACTTTTTCAACGCACCCTAACAGGGCCGACGACGAAATGGTATGTCAAGAAGCCTTGCACTTCTCATGGAAGCTTTGACGCCCTCACTACTACATTCCCCACCTATTTTCAGCTACCCATTCATCAGGATTCAGGAATGGAACTGCTGAATCATTTGAGGTAAAAGCTAGCCGTCCATATATCAGACCATCTTCACGAATGGCAGCGACGTCACAGTTTGTGTAAAGACAAACTTGACGATGGGGTGTTGTTGGATTTATTTTTGAAAAATCTCATAGCCGAGATCTCAAAATACGTGGCGACACATAAACCTATCTCCGAGGAGGACGCCATTAGCAAGGCCCAGCCTCTTGAACTCATTTACAGCTAGTCATGTGGAGTGTAAAAACTCTGGTAAACTTGATAAATATATATATATTGTTGATAAAAGATGAGATATGAGATATGATTACAATGGGGAATCACCGAGGCTTTAAATATAGCCTCCTGGTGTCCCTTGGTGGAGAGGCATGATCTTTTATCATGCCCTTTCACTTAATAAAACCTAAGATAACTATATCTAACTAATAATTAATAAAATATACATAACATTGCTCCTCTCTTAAGATGCTTTGTCCTCAAAGCATACGTAATGATGGGTGTTTCTGGCGAAATGCTTCAGACTCCCAAGATGCTTCTTCAATGGGCAAGTCCTTCCACTTGATTAAATATTCTGTAATAACACGAGAGCACAACTTCTTATCACGGGTAGATAGGATACCTTCGGGCTCTAGAACGAGCTTGCCTTCATCATCCAAAATGGGAAGTGTTGCTTGGGGAAACTGATGGTTACCCAGTGCCTTTTTTAAGCAGGACACATGGAAAACATTGTGAACACGACTGGTATCAGGAAGGCTCAACCCATAAGCGACTTCACTGATCTTTTTAATAATTTGATACTGACCATAAAACTTTGGAGCTAATTTATTTTTTCCTTTTTGTCTTAAGGACAACTGCTTGTATGGTTGAAGCTTGACAAACACCCAGTCTCCAACCTCAAATGATCTCTCAGTGCGATTACGATTAGCCTGTTGCTTCATACGATTCTGTGCAATACTCAAATTTTCTTTTAGAATTTGGACGACCTTTTGGTGTTCTTCTAGTTGATTTTTTACTGCTGGAATTTTTTTTTGAACTGAAGCAAAATATTTCCACTTCAGAGGCTCATATCCATATAGAGCCTGGAACAGAGTCATTTTTGTTGATGTATGGTAAGTAGAATTATACCACCATTCAGCAAGATGCAACCATTGGACCCACTTATTTTGTTTCTCCGTAGCATAACACCGTGGTAAGCTTCCAAACATTTATTAACAACCTCTGTTTTCCCATATGTTTGAGGGTGATAAGCTGAGCTCATGTTGAGGTAGGTTCCAACATGGTTGAACAATTCCTTCCAAAAGTTCCTTTAAATTTGGCATCCCTGTCATTGACAATAACTTTCGGAAAGTCGTGTAGTTTATAAATATGTTTGCAGAATATCTCCGCAATTTGCTTTGCAGAGTCTATTTTTTTAATAGCGATAAAGTGAGCATATTTAGTGAGTCTATCTACTACGACGAAGATCTTATCCTTCCCATCCGATACAGGTAATCCTTCAAAAAAATCCATCGATATTTCTTCCCATTTCTGAGTCGGAATATTTAAGGGATGAAGTAAGCCAGGTGTCATAATGTTTTCATTTTTATTTCTTTGACACTTGTCACATTCTGCCACATATTTTTGAATATCGTGACTCATACCCTTCTAGAAAAATGATTGATGTGCATTGTAGTAGGTTTTGAAATATCCTACATGCCCAGATGACATGGAATCATGTGATTCCTTGAGTATTTTTGATATAAACTTGGATTTGGAGTTTAGATAAATTCTCCCTTTGTACCATAAGATATCGTTCTTCCATTCAAATTTTGAATTCCCCGGGAGATTATTGATTATAGCCAACATTTTCGGATCTTTGGCGTACTCACTTCTAATCTCATTAAGCCATTCAGGCACAACAATCGAAACTGCAAGTAACACTGATTCCTCATCTTTTCTGGATAGGGCATCCGCTACTACATTGTCTTTCCCTTTCTTGTGTAATATCTCCATGTCAAAAGCGACAATCTTCTCGAACCATTTTTTTTGTTCTTCCGAGAGTGTTTTTTGCTGAAGGAGATACCAATGGAGTGTAAAAACTATGGTAAACTTGATAAATATATATATATATATATATATATATATATATTGTTGATAAAAGATGAAATATGAGATATGATTACAATGGGGAATCACCGAGGCTTTAAATATAGCCTCATGGTGTCCCTTGGTGCAGAGGCATGATCTTTGATCATGCCCTTTCACTTAATAAAACCTAAGATAACTATATCTAACTAATAATTAATAAAATATACATAACATCATGATAAATTTACAATGTCTTGATGGATGCCTTGTGCCTGAAATGTTATAGAGAGTTACCAGGCGTGTCGAATACTGCAGACCGTTTGATTAGATCCTTGACTCAAGGTCACCTAGGCAGCTGTATCCAGTACCCAGGATACTCATACAATTATACTCAGAACATGTCGCAACCTGGCTGCCATCAAAATTAGTCTACACCTTTTTAGAATATGACAAATAGGGTAATACCATACCATCAATAGAAGGGAGGCTCATACCCTCCCTCGCAGGGGAACCAATACTTAGATAGGAATGCTGATACAAGAGAACCCCCCCAACAATCTTACACCAATTAGGGATAGGGGAACCTATATCCCCCTTTCCCCGCACAAAATCCACAACCAACACAAAACAACTCATCGGTGAGCCTATTTCAGACATCCTGAGCTCAACAGCGATAGTATTATGACCAGGAGAACAAAAATAACCCTCGAAACGCTGCAAAAAAGAAGCCTAGGAATAAGCAAAAGGGAGACTCTGGAAAGGGGGGCAGTAATAAAAAACGCCCCTCGCGATCTCAGTCTGGGGGAAATCCCAACCAAAATAAAAACTAAGAGCCAAATAGTAACTCTCAAGGGAAAACAAGAGATCAAGTCTAAGGAAAAATCATTATTTTTCCATATGTGGTGAATACAACCATTACACTCACCACTGTCCCGAACTCCCCGAATTTAAAACAATTCAAGGTAACTATGGACAAGGGGGACCTACTCCCCCTTGTCCATATAATGCAGGAGCCTTTCCCCCACCAAGGAGTGGTTAACACCTAGCAAAAAAAACCACCCAAAAATGATACCGGAGGAGGTATTCACGAGATCCTCATGGCTGGCGAAGAATTTTTCTTCCAAACAAGGAATAGGAACTACGATACACCTCTAGACACCAGCCCATCAAGTACTATACGAGTTCACCTATTGAACCATTAACCATATCCAAATTACTTATAGAGTCCCTTCCAAAAATAGCTAAGGGACCAACTAGGCATGTAGTAAATTACTCTAAATCTACTCATAGCTATAGCATAGTAGATGATTTAGCACAATCACAACCTGCTATGTCAGCCTTGTTAGTCATCAGTCATTTTTTCTATTTTGTAGATGAATAAATACTTGTCCTATATTTCTAAAAACAAGATTCATGAATTAGATATCATTTTTTGGGATTCAACTGCATTAAGAAAGTCATTCAAATATGACCATTTCCATGAGAGTTAGTCGTAACTGACTAATTTCTCATGATTTTTGAATAGTCCACTTAGCACTCGTTAGCCTATTTTTGAAAATCACATGGGTAGAGTCACACCAGCATAATCAAGCATGAATTGAAGATTTTTAGACGTTATAAATGGAAAAGGGAAAAAGGTGAGGTGAACTGAAAAAAAATGAGTGAAATTGAAAGGGCTATAGAGAACTTAGAAGACAACACTAATAAATCTTTTTAGACAACCCAAAAACCTAAGATTTTGGTAAGATGATCAAAGAAGGTAAAAAGGCAAGTTTAGACTCCATAAGAGCAGCAAAGGTTTCATGAGGATATAATTACCGATAAATATTCCAAGCTCATTTCAAAGAGTTTGTCATGATGAATATGGTCACAAGAGGGTGAAATGAAGATAATGAGCCTCCATGATGACAACAGAAAGAAAGTTTGAAGAAATTGTTGTAAGTAAGTTCCACGGTTTGCCAAGCTGAATGTGTCCAACACCAAGAAGCACCAGACAAAGCTGAATCATTATGTCATGGCACCTACAACAGATCAGAAGTGGCCAAGAGGAGACAACATACATGATTTTTAAGACTATGGCACTTGTCAAAAATGGATTTATTTTACCTCTAGAAAATCAGTGAGAAGAGAAGGAACCATGTTTTCAGGTCACCCACACTCAGAAAAATCATAGGGGGTAAACATGATTTCCAAACTTCACAATGCAAGCAAGAAAGGTTTTGACAGTGCTAAGGTAAGGATAGGTCCCTCAAAAATGTTTTAAAGAGCTTACCCTTACTAGATGAGCTAAAAGGATGTGTTAGATTTTAAATAACAGAGAAGGAAATTTTAGGGTTCTGATATGACAAAATGGGTAAGAACAGAGAGGTTTTAAAAGATGCTTCCACCATGCCAGTACCTGAAGTTATGAAAATAATTGAAAGACATAAAATAGGCAAAAATACGACAAATCATGTAACTCAAACAAGACATTTGAAAAATAGAATTTTAAAGGCATCAATAGGCCAAAGAGAGTCGGAGTTCACCCTGTTAGCGAAAATGAAGAACAAAAAAGAAAAAGGTTAGAAGGAAAAGGGACAATTTAAAAATTTTCAAGTCGCTCATAGCAAAAAGGGTCAAATTATTAGCAGTTAGATGAAAAGGCTCAAGAAACATTAGAAGGTGGGTTTGCAAGAGATAATTTTTTTTTCCTAAGACTATAAAGGAGCATTTGGTTTATCACTAAGTTCATTTATCACTTGCAAAAAAGAGTGAAAAGCATTCAAAGAGAAAATTCTGAGTTTTGTGAAATTCTGGTCAAAGTCACTCGACGTTACGCTTTGGAGTAGTTACTGCGCTTAGAGCATCCAACACTGTGCTTAGGGCAGGTTCCACAGTATTATTTTACACTGCGCTGCACTTAGAGGGTAATACACTATGCTTACAGCTGGGCGCTACCCATTCGCCCAGGAGTAGGACCCGACAAGCACAAAGGACGTGCAACACTACACTCAGGGAGCCTGACAGGCCTGCACGCGAGTAGCACTGCACCCAGGAGGACTCGACCCTTCCATAACAAGTTCGGCGCTGCGCCTAGGAGACCGGAAAGCCTGCATGAATCATGCAGTGTCATGCCCAGGAGACCAGTAGACCTACACGCGGGCAGGCACTGTGCTTAGGCCAAAAGCCCTCTCTCACTTGCAAAAGTTGCCAAAACACAAGGGAACACCCTCCAAGCTGCCTTCAAGAACCTGCAAACAAGTTAAAATTGGGGTGACCTTTGAACTCTCATTAGATTCCATTTCTAGTGCTATTGGACTTCCTGATGTTGGTGAGAAATGGTTCAAAAGAGCAAATTTGGACATGAGCTACTATGAGCCATTCCTCGAGCCTAGGTACAAAGAAGGCTGCAAGACAATTTTCCCTTTCTCACACTTACTAGAGAGGTATGCACCCCTAATGAAGGTCATCATGAAATACTTTACATGTGAGGGGAGATACTCCAGGCTCTACTCTTACCATATCAGATTACTCATGCATTTCACTAGGGTCAAGATGCTTCATTTTCCCTATTACTTGTATAGAAGTATTGACAAGATGTCTTATGTTTTCTGAAGGAGGAGTTATTCCAAATAGATGCACAGTTTTTTCCACCACTCCTTGATCAATATGGTGGTACTACATGAATTGGAGCAAAAAGGCATACCTTGGGATGTGTTCATAGCTCATGAAATATTCACAAGCCCAAAACCTCATCATCAGCCTAGTTTACCCTCATCATCTCATCCTCCTCCCTCCACTCCTCCATCACCTCCTACAGATCATGCCTCATCATCTACACAATTAGCCTCTCCTGAAGAAAACCTCCCTTTCTCGCCTAAGTACTTTCTATGTTAGTGACAATCTAAGTACTCCTTAGAACTTTAGAAACCCTTATCAAATCATAAAGAACTCAAAATTTTAGCCAAAGAGTAGAATTTGGTTGTTTCACCATCCTAGAAAAATGATGACTCAACTGCAGGACACTCATAGAAACCTTAGGGCTACATAAAGAAACTCTAAAAAACAAAAAACATCCCTAGATTGGTTTTTTGTCAATTATTGGTGGTGGACCATAAACACTTATCCTTAAAACAACAAAAAACATCCACCTTGACGCAACAAGTCCGAAAGTCAGCCCTGAGGAGGGACGATCAACCGTGACGTGGCTCTGTCACTTTTCCTTGCTCCACGTGGTTTATTAATTTATCAAATTCGTAGAATTTGATAAATAATACTATCCACAATGGTTAAACTTTAATTTATATTCCCGAACCTTAAAGTAGGCCTTTCGAAACCTTATATTAATCTTCGAACTTATGTTGATACTCTACGCTTTGTAAATCAGACTTTATAATAGAACTTTCACTCCGGGCCCACCTCTACGTCCAAGAGCCAATGAAATGTATGCCCGTACCTTAGGTTAAACTTCGTGCATCTCCATCAGGCGACCACCATCTGATGACTTGGCGCCAGATCGACGGCCCTCGTCGATATCGCTCGGCATCCTCGTACTAGCTTTAACGTGCGATGAGAATAAAAAAAGGTGGTTTTGTACTTCCGTCTGATGCCACGCGTCAAAGGCTCTATGGAATCGCTTCAATTTGGGAAATACCGCCTACCCTGCGAAGGTAGTGCGATATGGGGCAATCCGCCTTTCAAAACCACTAGCGATTTTGCTACAGTGTTTGAACAGGATTAATGCGGGTTACGTTATTCCTTTTTTTCATTCAACTCACGTCCATACCATGGTTCCAGTTCGAAAGCAACGCCTATATTTCTTTATAAAGCGATAAATCTACCAATTTAAACAGTGGCCATGGCCACACTTCTTCTGCACAGACCCGCTTGCGGGTAGCCTGGGTTTAACAAGGTTTATTCGAATAAATTAAGGGAATTCAAGGACAGAGAACGGAATTACCATTACACAATTGCCTCACAGTTAACCAATTCTTCACAATTATAAATACAGGCAGTTTGGGAATCAACAAGACTTGGTTTTTATTCAACCGGAAGCAATTTCTCCATACACAGAGTTTATTGCAGAATTCTCTCTTCTTTTCTTCCCCCTCCTACATCTGAGGGATTACAATTTTATAAAATAACATATGACTCTTCGGTTCCTCTGAGAGGACCGTTTTAGGAAATCAACAACCTAATTAAAATAATTCAACTAACTAGAATATGACAACTAGACTAACTGAGCTATTCGCCTTCTACGACTCTAACTGATCTAATAATACAATCAGCTAAGGTATTGACACCTAGCGGTAACAATTCGACTGTTTCCAACCGTCCTAGCCACAACATGTGGACAAAACTCCTACATTTCTGGCGAGTGTCTAATGCCCCTGCATCAGACTCCTGAGGGAAATCTTCTTCATGGGCTCCTGTCCATGAGCTCTCCCACTGATCTGCCTATCTTCTGCAACATTTCTTCAGTCATCCAAGTGGCATCTTCCTCTGGTTTATCCTTCCATTTAATCAAGTACTGAAAGTACTCTTGTCCTCTTTTCCTTCTGAATGGTCTTTTACCCAATATTTTCTCTGGTTGCAATGGCTATGCTGGAGGCAGCTGCTCTCTCCACTCAATCTGTTCCTTGTCTGCTGTTCTTTCTTCTGCACCATCATCCTCATACTTGTACAAATCTGCAAGATTAAAAATGGGAGATATTCCAACATCAGGAGGTAATTCAGTCTCATAATCATTTGCAGAAAACTTCCTAAGTATCTTGCATGGCCCAATCTTTTTGAACTTCAATTTATTGTACTTCTTCTTTGGGAATCTCTCCTTCTCAAGTGTGCCAAAACCTGATCTCCTACTTCAAAATGAACTTCTTTTCTGCTCAAGTCTGCTCTACTCTTGTATCTGATGCTGCTGCCCTGTAGTTGCTGTTTCACTTGTTCATGTATGACCTGGATCTCTGAAGCAAATTCCTCACCATTTGCACTTCTCAGTTCTGCCTTTCCCAGATATCTTAACTCTGATATTCCTCTGGGGTGCATTCCATAAACAATGTGGAATGGACTCTACCCTGTGCTCCTATTTGGTGAGTCATTATATGCATATTCTGCCTAGGGAAAAATATGATCCCACTGCTTGGGGTGTTCTCCTGCAAGACATCTCAACAAATTTCATAGACTCCTATTCACTACCTCAGTTTGTCCATCCGTCTGAGAATGATAAGCTGAGCTGAAACTTAGCTTGGTACCAATTTTATTCCACAGTGTCCTCCAAAAGTGCCCCACAAATCTGGTGTCTCTGTCTGAAACAATACTCTTGGGCAACCCATGCAATGTAACAACTTCTTTGAAGAACAAGTTAGCAGCATGGGTGGCATCACTAGTTTTATAACATGGAATAAAATGTGCCATTTTGGAGAATCTATCCACCACAAAAAAGACTGCATTATTCCCTCTCTAAGTCTTGGGAAATCCTAGAACAAAATCCATGCTCACCATGTCCCAAGGCCTGTCTGGAATAGGCAAGGGAGTGTACAATCCCGCATTATGGCTCCTTCCTTTTGCATATTTACAGATTTTGCAGTTCTTCACAAACTTATCCACTTCTGTCCTCATCTTGGGCTAGAAATAAAAGTGACTCAGCTGCTCATAAGTCTTATTAGTACCAAAGTGTCCAGCAAGTCCTCCACTGTGTTTCTCTTTGATCAAATTCTCTCTCATGGAACATTTTGGTACACACAGTTGGATTCTTCTGAATAATAAGTCTTCTTGGCAGACTGTTTTCTCAGGAGTTTCTCCTCTGCTTTCAAGGCCATCTAGTAGGCCTCTTCCACTGTCTTAGGAGACAGGAGACCAATATCATCTTGGATCTCCAGCTTGAGACCATTCACATATTTGGCAGTATTCTTTGGTGTGTCTTGGAATTGCCCAACCCTTATGCTTACTCTGTAGAATTCCTCTGTGTACTCTTTTACTGTCAGCAACCTCTGTCTCAGGTTCTGCATTTGTTTATAAAATTTCAGCTGGTAATCACTAGGCAAGAATTTACCTTTCAATTTGGCCATCATTCTGGTCCAGCTTTTAATAGGTTGCTTGCCAACTCTCCTCCTCTCTTCCTGCACTCCATCCCACCAAAGTGCAGCATGCCATTTCAGCTTTGTTATTGCAAAATTGACCTTCTTATCTTCACTTATTTCTTCATAATCGAAGCACTTGTTCAATTCATTTATCCAGTCCACCAGATCCTCTGGATTCAGTCCCCCTGCATAACTCGACACTTCAATTCTAGGCTTAACTGCAGACCCTAGAACAGTTCCAAGGAGCCTCATATCAGGAGGAATCTCAACATTTTCTTCAGCTTCTTCTGTCTCAGGTTCGTTGATGTCTTCAGGACCTCTGGGCTGTCTTCGCTCCATGGCATCTATTTTGACCTCGACCCTCTACAACATCCCCAACACCTCTGTGTTGGCAATGATCCGCCTTCTTCCAGCACCTCTACCAACTCGGATTGCCATGTTAGCAAAACAACTCAGAAACACGCTCTGATACCACAAATGACGCAACAAGTCCGAAAGTCAGCCCTGAGGAGGGATGGTCAGCCATGATGTGGCTCTGTCACTTTTCTTTGCTCCACGTGGTTTATTAATTTATCAAATTTGTAGAATTTGATAAATAATACTATCCACAATGGTTAAACTTTAATTTATATTCCTAAACCTTAAAGTAGGCCTTTCGAAACCTTATATTAATCTTCAAACTTATGTTTATACTCTACGCTTTGTAAATCAGACTTTATAATAGAACTTTCACTCCGGGCCCACCTCTACGTCCAAGAGCCAATCAAATGTATGCCCGTACCTTAGGTTAAAATTCGCGCATCTCCGTTAGGCGACCACCGTCCAATGACTCGGCGCCATATCGACGACCCTCGTCGATATCGCTTGGCGTCCTCATACTAGCTTTAACGTGCGATGAGAATACGGAAAGGTGGTTTTGTACTTCTGTCCGATGCCACGCGTCAAAGGCTCTGTGGAATCGCTTCAATTCTGGAAATACCGCGTTCCCTGCAAAGGTGGTGCGATATGGGGCAATCCACCTTTCAAAACCACTTGCGGTTTTGCTATAGTGTTTGACCAGGGTTATTGCGGGATTCTTTTTTTTCATTCAACTCGCGTCCAGACCACGGTTCCAGTTCGAAAGCAACACGTCTATTTCTTTATAAAGCGGGAAATCTACCAATTTAAATAGTGTCCATGGCCACACTTCTTATGTACAGACCTGCCTGCGGGTAGCCTGGGTTTAACAAGGTTTATTCGAATAAATTAAGGGAATTCAAGGACAGAGAATGGAATTACCATTACACAATTGCCTCACAGTTAACAAATTCTTCACAATTATAAATACAGGCAGTTTGGGAATCAACAAGACTTGGTTTTTATTCAACAGGAAGCAATTTCTCCATACACATAGTTTATTGCAGAAATCTCTCTTCTTTTCTTCCCCCTCCTACATCCGAGGGATTACAATTTTATACAATAACATATGACTCTTCGGTTCCTCTGAGAGGACCATTTTAGGAAATCAAAAGCCTAATTAAAATAATTCAACTAACTGGAATATGACAGCTAGACTAACTGAGCTATTCGCCTTATATGACTCTAACTGATCTAATAATATAATTAGCAAAGGTATTGACACCTAGCTGTAACAATTCGACTGTTTCCAACCCTCCTAGCCACAACATGTGGACAAAAATCCTACATTTCTGGCGAGTGTCTAATGCCCCTGCATCAGACTCCCGAGGGAAATCTTCTTCATGGGCTCCTGTCCATGAGCTCTCCCACTGATCTGCCTATCTTCTGCAACATTTCTTTAGTCATCCAAGTGGCATCTTCTTCTGGCTTATCCTTCCATTTAATCAAGTACTGAAAGTACTCTTTTCCTCTTGTCCTTCTGAATTGTCTTTTAACCAATATTTTCTCTGGTTGCAATGGCTGTTCTGGAGGCAGTTGCTCTCTCCACTCAATCTATTCCTTGTCTGCTGTTCTTTCTTCTGCACCATCATCCTCATACTTGTACAAATATGCAACATTAAAAATGGGAGATATTCCAACATCAGGAGGTAATTCAATCTCATAAGCATTTGTAGAAAACTTCCTAAGTATCTTGCATGTCCCAATCTTTTTGAACTTCAATTTATTGTACTGCTTCTTTGGGAATCTATCCTTTCTCAAGTGTGCCAAAACTTGATCTCCTACTTCAAAAGAACTTCTTTTCTACTCAAGTCTACTCTGCTCTTGTATCTGATGCTGCTGCCCTGTAGTTGTTGTTTCACTTGTTCATGTATGACCTGGATCTCTGAAGCAAATTCCTCACCATCTGCACTTATCAGTTCTGCCTTTCCCATATATCTTAACTATGATATTCCTCTGGGGTGCATTCCATAAACAATGTGGAATGGACTCTGCCCTGTGCTCCTATTTGGTGAGTCATTATATGCATATTCTGCCTAGGGAAAAATATGATCCCACTTCTTGGGGTGTTCTCCTGCAAGACATCTCAACAAATTTCCCAGACTCCTATTCACTACCTCAGTTTGTCCATTCGTCTGAGGATGATAAGCTGAGCTGAAACTTAGCTTGGTACCAAGTTTCTTCCATAGTGTCCTCCAAACATGCCCCACAAATCTGGTGTCTCTGTCTGAAACAATACTCTTGGGCAGCCCATGCAATCTAACAACTTCTTTGAAGAACAAGTTAGCAACATGGGTGGCATCACTAGTTTTATAAAATGGAATAAAATGTGCCATTTTGGAGAATCTATCCACCACAAAAAAGACTGCATCATTCCCTCTCTAGGTCTTGGGAAATCCTAGAACAAAATCCATGCTCACCATGTCCCAAGGCCTGTCTGGAATAGGCAAGGGAGTGTACAATCCCGCATTATGGCTCCTTCCTTTTGCATATTGACATATTTTGCAGTTCTTGAAAAACTTATCCACTTCTGTCCTCATCTTGGGCCAGAAATAAAAGTGACTCAGCTGCTCATAAGTCTTATCAGTACCAAAGTGTCCAGCAAGTCCTCCACTGTGTTTCTCTTCGATCAAATTCTCTCTCATGGAACATTTTGGTACACACAGTTGGCTTATTCTGAATAATAAGTCCTCCTGCAGGAAATAATCCAGCCACTGGCTTCTATCTATTAAAACAGGGTTACTACATGCCTCAAATGCCTCTTTAAAATCTGGATCTGTTTTATACAATTCTTTCAGAAAATCAAACCTTACAACTTCAAAATTTGTTTCTTGAACAAGCATGTGCCTCCTACTCAAAGCATCAGCTAATTTATTGGCTTGGCCACTTATATGTTTCAAAACAAAATTAAACTTTGGAGATACTCAACCCATTTAGCATGCTTATGTTTCAACTTGGGCTGCTGTACAATGTACTGCAAAGCATGATTGTCAGAATACAATACAAATTCCCTGGACATCAAGTAATGTCTCCATTTATTGAGTCTCTGAACAATTGCATAGAATTCCTTCTCATAAGAGAAATACTTTCTTCTGGTGTCATTCAACTTCTCACTGAAATATGCCACAGGCCTATCATCCTGACTCAACATAGCTCCAATGGACTCTCCACTGGCATCACATTTTACGTGAAATGGTTTAGTAAAATAAGGCAGAATCAAAACAGGGTTCTCTGTTATCTTTTGCTTTAGCAGCTTAAAATTTCTTTCTGCTTCAGTAGTCCACTTAAATGGCTGTTTTCTCTTCTTTATTGTCTCAATTATGGGTGCGTTAATCTTACTGAAGTTTCTTATAAACTTTCTGTAAAAACTAGCAAGTCCATGGAAAATTCTTACCTCAAATACATTCCTGGGTGAAGGCCACTCCACAATTTCCTTAACCTTTTCTAGGTCCATCTTCAATCCTTCTGCAGAAACAAAAAAACCCAAATACTGTTAGGTCCCTATATTACTAGTATAGTCCCTTATTATTGTTAGTGTAACCCCTTATTGTTATTATTGTACCCTTGTAACCCCCATTTTGTTATTATTGTGCCCTTAAATTATTATTGTTAGGTCGGCTAGGATTACATTGTGGCCCAATAGGATTACATTATGGCCCTATGGACTCCTATATATAGAAATGAGGTTTTGTAAATTGTATCATCCAAGAATTGTTCATTTATGTAATGTATTGGAGGTTGCCCCCTCGAAGTGGCTTATTTCTAAGGCGTTGATATCTTTTTTTCTTCTATTTTTGGAGCTGGTTACACAACATTTGGTATCAGAGCTTTGGATTATAGGGTTTCGCTGCTCCAAACAGGTCATCGTGGAATTTTCGCTATAACTTTTTTTCTACGAAGTTTCAGAAGCTGAAATTTTTAGGGTACGAAGCCGAAATACTGAGGAAAATTTCCTAAAAATTTCAGAGCTTGGTTCGCAATATTTTTGGAGATATCATCTGTGGAAGTTAGGTCTTTTTTCAGGCTCCTAAACAGGTCATCGTGGCATTTGCGCTATAACTGTTTTTCTACAAACGCTCAGAATCTGAAATTTATAAGGTACGAAGATAAAATCCTGAAGAAATTCTTCAAAAAAATTCAGAGCTTGGTTCGCAATATTTTTGGAGATATGATCTGTGGAAGGTAGTGCTTTTTCAGGCTCCTGAATTTCATCTCAAAGAGGTGATCATGGGAAAAGTTCAATAACTCTCTCTCTGGGTAGTGGATTTGAGTGCCGTAAAAAGTGGTCGAAAGTACACAGACTTTAGTTTCTTGGCTATCAATTTCAAAGACAAAGGATGAAACAGTGACACGTGGCAAGTCCTACAAGTTTGCTCTACTGAACCAGTCCAGAATTAGGTCATGGTGGGAGATTGGACACAACTTTGTCTTGGGGAATCCAAATTAGATCAGACCTGTGGAATTTGAAAGAAGCTTCAGAGGGCTACTACAGGGCTGAATTTCAGATATTGAAGATTTTCAATTATAGAGATAATTCAATTTCAATATCGAGCTCCTCAAAGCAAGTAAAAGGTGTGTATTTTTTTTCCGAATTACATAAGTCTTGTTTGAAGAATCAAGTTGAATTGATTCCAAGGGAATATTGTAGAATAGGTATCAATATTGGATTCTAAAATGGCACCTAAAAATAATTCAACACCCATTAAGCCTTCAGAGGGCTCTACCATGACTCATGAAGATGAAGAATTGCAACATGATCTATCAAAATTACAAGAGCAAGTGCAACAAATTTCACTCTCGCAAAGAGCAACAAAAAATGAAATGGAAGTTTTGAAGAAAGGCGTGGAAGTGAAGATGGACAGTTTGAAGAAAGGCATGGAAGCTAAGATGGATGGAGTGGAAGTGAAGATGGACGGTTTGAAGAAAGGCGTGGAAGCTAAGATGGATGACGTGGAAGCTAAGATGGATGGCATGGAAGCTGGCATGGAAGCTAAGATGGATGATCTAAAATCAAACATCGAAGATTTGACAAAGTTGATACAAGAAGTGTTTCCTAATGGTGAAAAGACAATAGAAGAACCTCATGATGAGAACAAAATAAATGTTAATCGTGATTTCATAAACTCTAAGGTTGGCGGGAAGAACCACCATATTCCAAAAATGGATATGAGGAAGTTTGATGGAAAGGATCCTGTAACATGGATACTACAGATGGAGCAATATTTTGATCTCCATAATGTGCAAAACACACAAAAGGTAAGCATTGCAACTTTACATTTAGAAAAAAATACATTTGTATGGTATCGATGGCTTTGCTCCCGTAAAAAAATTGTCACTTGGTCAATTTTTACGGAGGAAATGATAGCACATTATGAGGATACAAAGAGCAACACCTTCTTTAGCCAATTGATAAATCTCAAACAAAAGGGTTTAGTGGGGCAGCACATTGAGGACTTCCAAAAAATTGAATATAAGGGTAACTGATATTCCAGAGGAACACAGGATTGATCTCTTCATAGGCACTTTAAAGGATAACATCCAACATGAAGTTCGCGTTTTGGAACCTGATTCATTGGAGAAGGCATTCAAGTTGGCAAGAAAATTTGAATGTAAAATTATGGCGACAAGGAAGCCTACCACTCAATTCTATAAAGAAGGAAGTGTTGCTACGCCTAGATTTCCACAACCTACAAGGTTGACACCACAAAAATTGGAAGAAAAAAGAGCAAAAGGGCTTTGCTACACTTGTGATAGAAAATACACTAAAGGTCATAAGTGTGCTAAGAAGAAATTATTTTACATAGATTGTGAAGAGGAAGAAGAAAATGAACAAGAAGAGGATATACACTAGGAACCAACCCTAGAAGAGGAAGAAATGAATCCGACCATGTCATGTAATGCACAGGCAGGAATTACCACTCCTCAAACTCTCAAGATAGAAGGGAAAACCAAGAAGAAAAAGGTAATAGTGTTGATTGATTCAGTAGCACCCATAATTTTATTCATTGTAAGGTAGCCAAGGAATTAAATTGTTTCCTATACCCAGCACCAGAATGTCAAGTGATGGTTGCAAATGGAGGAACTATAAATTGCTCTGGAAAATGCCATAATATCAAGCTAACCATGGGGGAGTATGTGTTGACTAGTCCAATGCATTCCATTCCTATGGGAGGTGCTGATGTTGTACTAGGAGTACAATGGTTACAATCTTTGGGGACGGTAGCTTTTAATTTTCAAGAACTTTTCTTGAAATTTTTTTCAGAAGGAAAGGAAGTCGAATTACGGGGTATTGTGGGGAAACCAGGAAGGATAATAATCTCTAATGTCATGACAAAGATTCTAAAGAAAGAACAGCGAGGCGTAATTGCAGAATTATGCTCACTAGAAGTTCCAACATCAAAATCATCTATTTCTGCAGATCTCCAACAAGTCTTGGACAATCATTCCAAGGTGTTTGAAACTCCCAAAGGACTCCCACCTATTCGTTATCATGATCATGCTATTCATTTGATTCCAGGAAGTGTTCCTCCAAACATCAGGCCTTATAGATATCCTTACTTCCAAAAGATCGAAATTGAACGTATGATTGCAGAAATGTTAGAGGCGAGTATAATTCAACCTAGTCAAAGTTCTTTCTCTGCTCCTGTAATATTGGTACACAAGAAGGATGGATCATGGCACATGTGTCCAGATTATAGGGAGCTCAATAAGCTCACCATTAAAGATAAATTTCCCATTCCTGTGATTGATGAATTATTGGATGAATTACATGGAGCAATTTATTTTACCAAGTTGGATCTTCATTCAGGATATCATCAAATTAGAATGAAGACTCAAGATATTCCAAAAAACGCATTTCGAACTCATGAGGGTCATTATGAATTTTTGGTCATGCCTTTTGGCCTTACCAATGCACCTTCTACATTTCAAGGGTTGATGAATTCCATTTTCAAACCCTTCCTTAGAAAATTTGTGCTAGTATTTTTTGATGATATACTAATCTACAACAGGTCTTGCAAGGATCATGTTGAACATGTTGACAGGGTGCTCAAACTATTGCAGGAGAAACAATTATATGCAAAAACATCCAAATGTTTCTTTGGAGTACAAGAGGTGGAATATCTGGGTCATATTGTATCTCACGAGGGTGTTAAAGTAGACCCTAACAAAATTAAAGCCATTAAGGAATGGAAATTCCTCACAACCATAAAGCAGTTGTGAGGATTTCTCGGGTTAACAGGGTATTATCGCAAGTTTGTTAAGAATTATGGGAGAATAGCAGCACCTCTAACAACATTATTGAAGAAAGATGCATTTTCATGGACACCTGAAGCAACTAAGGCCTTTGAACATCTTAAAGAGGCAATGTGCCTAGCACCGGTCTTAGCTACGCCAGACTTCACAAAAACCTTTATTGTGGAATGTGATGCCTCAGGAAATGGAATTGGTGTTGTTTTAATGCAAGAAGGAAGACCCATTGCTTTTGAAAGTCGTCCAATCAAATGAAAGTATTTATAGAAACCTATTTATGAGAAGGAAATGTTAGCCATACTGCATGCACTAAAGAAATGGCGAACTTACCTAATGGGAAGACACTTCAAGGTAAAAACTGATCATGATAGTCTTAAACACTTTTTGGAACAAAGACTATCTTCAGAAGAGCAACAAAAATGGGTCACAAAGATGTTGGGTTATGACTTTGAAATAATCTACAAAAAAGGAAAGCTTAATGTTGTTGCAGATGCACTCTCAAGAAAGAATGAAGAGGTGGAAGAATTGCTTTGTGCCATTTCTATTATCCAACCAGATTGGATAACCGAAGAAAGAGATGAATGGAAGAAGGAAAAAGATGTATGGACACTCATTCAAAAGTTGCAGCAAGATCCTAGTACATTCGATACATTTAGTTGGAAAAATGATTCCTTATGGTACAAAGATCGCTTATATCTTTGTAAGAATTCCCAACTAAAACAAAAGATTCTTCTGGAATTGCACACTTCTCCTTTAGGAGGACACTCAAGGTTTTTAAAAACTTACCACAGGGTGAAGAAAGATTTTTTTTGGGATGGCCTTGAATCTTATATTCAAAATTTTGTGGCGGAATGTTTGGTTTTCCAGCAGAATAAAGTGGAAACAATTAAGACCCCGAGACTTCTACAACCTTTATCCATTCCAAGTCAACATTGGGAGGAGATTTCAATGGATTTTATCACAGGTTTACCTAAGTCCGAAGGAAAGAGTGTCATCATGGTGGTAGTTGATAGACTTACCAAGTATGCACACTTTTGTGCATTATCTCATCCATTTAAAGCAAGTAGAGTTGCTACTACATTTATGGATAGAATTCAAAAGCTACATGGAAGCCCAAGGGTTATTGTGAGCGACAGAGATCCCATTTTTACTGGAAATTTTTGGACGGAGTTATTTTCTTGTTTGGGTACTCAATTAGCTCATACCTCATCTTATCATCCTCAATCTGATGGTCAAACTGAGATAGTAAATAAATGTTTGGAAGGATATCTTCGTTGTTTTGTATCTCATAAACAAACACAATGGGTCAAGTGGTTACCTCTCGCTGAATGGTGGTATAACACTTCCTTCCATACTGCAGCAAAAATGACCCCATTTATGGCACTTTATGGATATCATCCACCATCCATCACATCATCTTTAAGGAAAAATTCAAAGGTTCAAGCAGTGGAAGATCACATCGAGCATCAGCAAGAAGTTCTCCAACTCTTAAAGGATAACCTGAATTTGGCACAAAATCGAATGAAACAACAGGCACATCAACATCGCAGCGAGAGAAGTTTTGATGTAGGAGATTGGGTATTTTTACTACTACAACCATACAAACAAATTTCCCTCAAGCAAGCTAAGAAGGATAATAAATTATCGCCAAAGTACTATGGTCCTTACAAGGTGTTGCAAAAGATTGGTACTATGGCATACAAATTGGAGCTTCCTGCTTCTTCGCGAGTACATCCAGCTTTCCATGTTTCATGCTTAAAGAAGGTTATAGGTGAAAATATTCCAGTTCAAACAATATTTCCAGAACTTGATGAGGAAGGAAAATCATATTGGAACCGGAAGCAGTCACGGAAACAAGAACTCGACAACTACGGAATCGATCAATTTCAGAGTATCTCATCAAGTGGAAGAACTTACCCACTGAAGATTCTACATGGGAGGATGAGAATTTTATACAAAAGCACCCAGAGCTACTCAAGCGTTGAGGACAACACTTTTTTTGAAGGGGAGGGGCATGTTAGGTCCCTATATTACTAGTATAGTCCCTTATTGTTGTTAGTGTAACCCCCTTATTGTTATTATTGTACCCTTGTAACCCCCATTTTGTTATTATTGTGCCCTTAAATTATTATTGTTAGGTCGGCTAGGATTACATTGTGGCCCACTAGGATTACATTATGGCCCCATGGACTCCTATATATATAGAAAGGAGGTTTTGTAAATTGTATCATCCAAGAATTGTTCATTTATGTAATGTATTGGAAGTTGCCCCCTCGAAGTGGCTTATTTCTAAGGCGTTGATATCTTTTTTTCTTCTATTTTTGGAGCTGGTTACACAAAAAATACACCAACTCTTCCTTCATGAATGATCATTTCTTCAAATTTATCAGCAGCTTCTCTTGGTGCAGCTTCTTCAAAACATGATTAAGATGCCTTAAATGTTCTTCTTTAGTTCTGCTGAAAACTAATATATCATCCAAATACACTATCACAAATTTACCAATGAATTCTTTAAATAATTCATTCATAAGTCCCATAAAAGTGCTAGGTGCATTTGACAACCCAAAAGGCATTACCATCCACTCATACAGTCCTTCATTTGTCTTAAAAGCAGTTTTCCACTCATCACCCTCTCTTATTCAAATCTGATGGTATCCACTCTTCAAATCTATCTTTGAGAAATATTTAGCACCACTCAAACAATCCATTAAGTCCTCAATTCTGGGCAAAGGAAATTATTACCTGGTTGTGATCTTATTAATTTCTCTGGAATCAGTACACATCCTCCAGCCTCCATCTTTCTTTGGGCTCAATACTGCTAGTACTGCACATGGACTCAGACTTTCTCTAATCAGCCCCTTGTCCACCAACTCCTGTACTTGTCTCCTGATTTCCTTATTTTCCTTGGGAGTCATTCTGTAGGCTACCTTATTTGGCAGATTTGAACTAGGGATAAAATCTATCTGATGGCTAATCTTCCTCACAGGTGGCAGCTCATCAGGTAAATCATCCACAACGATGTCACAGTAGTTGTCTAACATCTCTTGTATTTCTACTGGTAAATCAGAAATCTTTGTGGAAGTAAGAACTACTTTAGGTTTGCAAAATAAAGCAAAACTTACCTCTTCTTCTTCTATCTGCTGCAGATATTCCTTCCCGCTCAGCAACAAGGTCTTTGGGTCAATCACTCTACTGGATGGCTCTCCTTCTTCCATGGGAATCAAAGTATGATGTACCCCATATTTGAAGAACTTGTAAGTGTTCTTCTTTCCATCATGCACTGCTTCTCTGTCAAAATGCCAAGGTCTACCTAGCAGTATATGACACACATCCATGGGCATTACATCACACAGGACCTTATCTTTATATTTTCCCATTTGCATCTCTATCTCACACTGTTCTTTCACAACTAGTTGATGTCCTTTATGCAGCTAGGACACCCTGTAGGGAGTTGTATGCTCCCCTGTCTTCAACTTCAACTTCTCTATTACCTCAGTGGAAACCAGATTGTCTGTGCTGCCACTATCAATGACTAGCTGGCAACATTTCCCTTGGACTTTGCATATGATCCTAAACAAAGTCTTCCTTTGTGCAGGCTTAGTGACCTCTTTGGCTTGCTTCAACAGGACCTTATTCACCACCAAGGATTATCCCCTCTCTGGAAGAATTTCTTCTTCGATCTCTGCTTCTTCTCCAGCCTGGGCAACAACATCATTCCTTGGACCAGCACCTACATTCTCTGGACATTCATAGTGCTTGTGTCCCACTTGCTGGCATCTATAACACCTCAATTCTCTACCTCTGCCTCTGTCTCTGCCTCCTCTTCCTTTTCCTCTGTAAGAACCCCTTCTTCCCCTCGCATCATCCTCTGTAGATGCATTCTGAGGTGAGCTACTGTTAGCTCCATCCCTGGGTGTAGCAGGCTTTCCTCTACCACCCTGACTTCCCTTCCCACGGAAAGTACCTCTCTTCTTGGCAGACTGTTTTCTCAGGAGTTTCTCCTCTACTTTCAAGGCCATCTAGTAGGCCTCTTCCACTGTCTTAGGAGATAGGAGACCAATCTCATCTTGGATCTCCAGCTTGAGACCATTCACATATCTGGCAGTCTTCTTTGGTGTGTCTTGGAATTGCCCAACCCTTATGCTTACTATGTAGAATTCCTCTGTGTACTCTTTTACTGTCAGCAACCTCTGTCTCAGGTTCTGCATTTGTTTATACAATGTCAGCTGGTAATCACTAGCCAAGAATTTACCTTTCAATTTGGCCATCATTCTGGTCCAGCTTTTAATAGGTTGCTTGCCAACTCTCCTCCTCTCTTCCTGCACTCCATCCCACCAAAGTGCAGCATGCCATTTCAGCTTTGTTATTGCAAACTTGACCTTCTTATCTTCACTTATTTCTTCATAATCGAAGCACTTGTTCAATTCATTTATCCAGTCCACCAGATCCTCTGGATTCAGTCCCCCTGCATAACTCGACACTTAAATTTTGGGCTTAACTGCAGACCCTAGAATAGTTCTAAGGAGCCTCATGTCAGGAGGAATCTCAAAATTTTCTTCAGCTTCTTCTGTCTCAGGTTCATTGATGTCTTCAGGATCTTTGGGCTGTCTTCGCTCCATGGCATCTATTCTGGCCTCGACCCTCTGCAACATCCCCAACACCTCTGTGTTGGAAACGAGCTTCCTTCTGCCAGTACCTCTACCAACTCGGATTGCCATGTCAGAAAAACAACTCAGAAACACGCTCTGATACCACAAATGATGCAACAAGTCTTAAAGTCAGCCCTGAGGAGGGACGGTCAGCCGTGACGTGGCTCTGTCACTTTTCCTTGCTCCATGTGGTTTATTAATTTATCAAATTCATAGAATTCGATAAATAATACTATCCACAATGGTTAAAATTTAATTTATATTCCCGAACCTTAAAGTAGGCCTTTCGAAACCTTATATTAATCTTCGAACTTATGTTGATACTCTACGCTTTGTAAATCAGACTTTATAATAGAAATTTCGCTCCGGGCCCACCTCTACGTCCAAGAGCCAATCAAATGTATGCCCGTACCTTAGGTTAAACTTCGCGCATCTCCGTCAGGCGACCACCGTCCAATGACTCGGCGCCATATCGACGGCCCTCGTCGATATCGCTCGGCGTCCTCATACTAGCTTTAACGTGCGATGAGAATATGGAAAGGTGGTTTTGTAATTCCGTTCGATGCCACGGGTCAAAGGCTCTATGGAATCGCTTCAATTCGGGAAATACCACCTTCCCTGCGACGGTGGTGCAATATGGGGCAATCCGCCTTTCAAAACCACTCGCGGTTTTGCTACAGTGTTTGATTAGGGTTAATGCAGGATTCCTTTTGTTCATTCAACTCACATCCAGAGCACGGTTCCAGTTCGAAAGCAACACCTCTATTTCCTTATAAAGCGGGAAATCTACCAATTTAAACAATGTCCATGGCCACACTTCTTCTGCATAGACCCGCCTGTGGGTAGCCTAGGTTTAACAAGGTTTATTCGAATAAATTAAGGGAATTCAAGGACAGAGAACAGAATTACCATTACACAATTGCCTCACAGTTAACCAATTCTTCACAATTATAAATATAGGCAGTTTGGGAATCAACAAGACTTGGTTTTTATTCAACCGGAAGCAATTGCTCCATACACAGAGTTTATTGTAGAAATATCTCTTCTTTTCTTCCCCCTCCTACATCCGAGGGATTACAATTTTATACAATAACATATGACTCTTCGGTTCCTCTGAGAGGACAGTTTTAGGAAATCAACATCCTAATTAAAATAATTCAACTAACTGGAATATGACAACTATAATAACTGATCTATTCGCCTTCTACGACTCTAACTGATCTAATAATACAATCAGCTAAGGTATTGACACCTAGCTGTAACAATTCGACTGTTTCCAACCCTCCTAGCCACAACATGTGGACAAAACTCCTACATTGCTGGCGAGTGTCTAATTCCCCTACATCACACCTGGTGACTCCACAAACCTCCAGTAGACCTTCTAACTTTACTAGTGTTCATAGACTTCCTTAGGATTGTGTCAAATAAGCCCTAAGAAGTTTAGAGGCCTAGTCACACAATGTGTGAGTTTAGAAAACATTAAGAGAGGTCAGCCTTCCGAAAACAGTCATAAAATTTCAGCCTCTCTATACCTTGGGTTTGAAATCTAGCTTCACAAAGGATAAATACTAGATCTCACCTGGACCCAAACCCTCCCACCATAGTTGATGACCCAGAAAAGATTTTGTGGCAAACTTATAAAACTAGAAACTCAACTACTGTTAGGACCATTCATAGAGAAAGCTCTGTCCTTGAACATATTACAGCCTTTCAAGATCCCTAGTTTGACTTACATCACACAAGAAATATTTTCAGAACCAAGTCACAAAGTGGGATTGACGAGACTGACCTTGAGCCCTTAGATTTGCAGCAGAGTTCTAGTAGAGAAGCATCTCCTTCCACTCCTCCTGAATTTTAGCTTGTCCATCACTTTGGCTCTTTTAATCCTAAGTCTGCTCAAAATCAGTGTGCTGGTCCAGGTACCTCTACCACTCTCATTCACACATCCACTTTCCAAAACACTCCACTTCATCCCCCACCTCCTCTCACAAACTCTCCCCTTGTAAATCCTCCTTGGATCCCATTCACTCCCATCATGGCAGCATGGTATGCCCCCCTGACACTGCCACAACCTTTGTTACCTTTGCCAAATGACTACCAATCCAAAAGCCCTTACTTTACCAAAGTTGAATCCATCACTGCCCAACAACATGTAGATAGGATAAATGATGCCTTTGATTACATGGAATTAGAAGAGGAAACCATTAAAATGAGGATCTTTGCACAAATCTTAGGAGGAGAAGCCAAAAAATGGTTCAAAAGCTTGACTCCTAACAGCATATATGATCTCCGTTCTCTTTACCAAACATTTATAAACAAGTGGGAAATCAAGAAAATCCCTCTCCAAATCCTCTCAGAATATAACAACCTTAGAGAAATATTGGGGAAAGTGTCCAAGACTATTGTACCAGGTTCAATAGTGTTTACAATGCCCTCCCACTAGACATGAAACCCCCACAAGGCTTAGATTTAGAAAAATTTCTGGAAGGTTTAGATCCAGACATGGCCTATCAATTAAGAGAGAGAGATCCCCTAACTTTAGAAGACATGCAAAAGGGAGCTATAAGTGTAGAGGACAACCTGATTGAAAAAATGGCTAAGATGAGATCAGAAAAGAGAGTCACCTACAAAGATGAAACAAAGGCCTCAACCTCCTAGTCCAAGTGCACCCAAAAGAAGAAAAAAAATGATAGGAAAAGGTATGATGGGTAGGTAGAGATGATTTTGAAGAAAACATGTCTTTCAGATTTTGAGATCATAACTTCAAGAGAAACATTAGCAAATGAAAGAAGAAAAATATGCCCAATGGATGAGGCACTGGTCTTCATAAACTCATAGATTTGATATCTGAAGTTCTAGAAACCTCCTGAAAATGAGCTTCCCTCCCCAAGTGGAGCCACAGTTAATCATCAGTAATTTTTTCTATTTTTTAGATGACTAAATAATTGTCCTAGATTTCTAAAAACAAGATTCATGAATATTGTGAGTTTTAGAAATCTCACTGCTTTCATTATCCTTAAAACAAAATTTTCGCTATCTTACTACTCTTCCATTCCCTGGTTAGCCTATCACTCCTAGAAGACCCCTCATGGGCTTATGACACTCATCTCTATCCCATTTTAACACTCATAACCTCTGTACTCCGTTTTTCCTATGCTTAATCCTTCCACTTGCCAAACAACCTACCCTTTTTCCCATGTTCATCAAATGCCTCAAGTATTGACGGTCTCAAAACTATCTCTGTAGGCTCTTTAGATAAATCAAGTACATTGGATTTTGGATCTTCAATACATCAATTTTTCAAAAAACTTTGTTTTTCATACTTGAAGACACTAAGCCAAGATTTCAGTTAAAGACCAAGTCAAAGAGGCTTCCACTAGGTCACTAGGTTTCATAGGTTGTAGGGTTATATTTGGTGTTCCAAATCACAGTTTTTCATGTACTAGAATCTGAATTAAATGTGAAAAATATCAACACCTATTTGTCCAAGTTAGATCTAGAAAATCTCCAAGGAGGACTGCTTTGCCAAGAACAAAATTCTGCAAAAGGAAACTATGCATTTTGACATTTCTGCAGGAGTGTTGAAATAAATATCGGTAGAGAAATAGGTAAGGTAAGAGGCCTACTACTCATTAAAGGACATCCACAACAAAGAAAGAGGAAGTAGCCTATGTTCAAAGATAAATTAGGGTTCCTAAGATTGATTGGGCCAGCAACATGCCAAACAAGGAGCCAAGGCAGCAAATCACATGAGTAGAGTCACACTAGCACAATCAAACATGAATTGAATATTTTTAGAAGTTATAAATGGAAAAGGGAAAAAGGTGAGGTGAACTGAATAGAAATGAGTGAAATTTAAAGGGCTATAGAGAACCTGGAAGACAACACTAATAAATCTTCTTAGACAACCCAAAAACCTAAGATTTTGGTAAGATGATAAAGAAGGTAAAAAGGCAAGTTTTCCTGAGGATATCATTGCCGGAAAATATTCCAAGCTCATTTCAAATATTTTTTCATGATGAAGATAGTCACAAGAGGGTAAAATTAAGATAACGAGCCTCCATGATGACAACAAAAATAAATTTCGAAGAAACTATTGTAAGTAAGTTCTAGGGTTTGCCAAGCTCAATGTGTCCAACACCAAGAAGCATTAGACAGAGTTGAATCATTATGTCATGGAACCTGCAAAAAATCAGAAGTGGCCAAGAGGAGACAACATACATGATTGTTAAGACTATGGAACTTGTAAAAAATGAATTTATTTTACCTCTAGAAAATCAGTGAGAAGAGAAGGAACCATGTTTTCAGGTCACCCACAGTCAGAAAACTCAAAGGGGGTAAACACGATTTCCAAACTTCACAATGCAAGCAAGAAAGGTTTCGACAGTGCTAAGGTAAGGATAGGTCCCTCAAAAATATTTTAAAAGAGCTTACCCTTACTAAATGAGCTAAAAGGATGTGTTAGATTTTAAATAACAGAGAAGGCAATTTTAGGGTTCTGATATGACAAAATGGGTAAGAACAGAGAGGTTTTAAAAGATGTTGCCACCATGCCAGTACCTAAAGTTGTGAAAATAATTGAAAGACATAAAACATGCTGAAATACAAAAAATCATGTAACTCAAACAAGACATCTACAAAACAGAATTTTAAAGGCATCTGTAGGCCAAAGAGAGTCAGAGTTCACCCTATCGGCAAATTGAAGAATAGCAAAGAAAAAGGTTAGAAGGAAAAGGGATTATTTAAAAGTTTTGAAGTCACTCATAGTAAAAAGGGTCAAAGGATTAGTAGTTAGATGAAAAGGCTCAAGAAAAATTAGCAAAGTGGGTTTGCAAGAGATAAAATTGTTTTCCTAAGACTATAAAGGAGCATTTGGTTTATCGCTTAGTTCATTTATCACTTGAAAAAAATAGTGAAAAAAATTCAATGAGAAATTTCTGAGTTTTGTGAAATTCTGGGCAAAGTCACCCGGTGTTACGCTTTGGAGCAGGCACTGCACTTAGAGCATCCGGCGTTGCGCTTAGGCCAAATTCCGCAGTGTTATTTTACATTGCACTGTGCTTAGAGGGGAACGCATTGCGCTTACAGCTGGGCACTACCCGTTTGTCAAGGAGGAGGACCTGACAAGCCCAAAGGGCGTGCAGCACTGTGCTCAGGGATCCCGACAAGTCTGCACGTGGGCAACGCTATGCCTAGGAGGACCTGACCACCTAGAACAAGTTCAGCGCTGCGCACAGGAGACCGACAGGCCTACACGAATTGTGCAGTGCTGCATCGAGGAGACCGGAAGGCCTACACCCAAGCAGGTGTTGCACTTAGGCCAGAAGCCCTCTCTCACTTGCAAAAGTTTCCAAAACACAAGGGAACACCCTCCAAGCTGCCTTCAAGAACCTGCAAACAAGTTAAAATTGGGGTGACCTTTGAACTCTCATCAGATTCCATTTCTGGTGCTATTGGAATTCCTAATGTTGGTGAGAAATGGTTCAAAAGGGAAAAGTTGGACATGAGCTGCTATGAGCCATTCCTCAAGCCTAGGTACAAAGAAGGCTGCAAGACCATTTTCCCTTTCTCACACTTACTAGAGAGGTATGCACCCCTAATGAAGGTCAACATGAAATAATTTACATGTGAGGGGAGATACTCCAGGCTCTACTCTTACCATATCAGATTACTCATGCATTTCACTAGGGTCAAGATGCTTCATTTTCCCTATTACTTGTGTAGAAGTATCGACAAGATGTCTTCTATTGTCTGAAGGAGAAGTTATTCCCAACAAATGCACAATTTTTTCCACGACTCCTTGATCAAGATGGTGGTACTACATTAATTGGAGCAAAAAGGCATACCTTGGGATGTGTTCATAGCTCATGAAATATTCACAAGCCCACAACCTCATCATAAACCTAGTTTACCCTAATCATCTCATCCTCCTCCCTCCACTCCTTCATCACCACCTACAAATCATGCCTCGTCATCTACACAAGTAGCCTCTCCTCAAGAAAACCTCCCTTCTTCACCTTCTCCTGATGCATTAGAACAAGAAGGAAGTGGCAGTGAACAAGCTAGTGACAATGAGGGTGAAGGTGACAATGTATCAAGCCAAAATGAGGATCAGGGTGATGATGAGTTAAGCCCACAAGAGGCAAAAAACATGGGAACAAAGGAAGAGTATGAAAGTGAATAAAATGAAGAATTTGACAGTAGAAATGAATTGAGTAATGATGAAGAGGGCAACCAAGATGAAGGTGATGACAGTGAAGAAGATGAAGAAGCTGACAGTGGGAATGGATCGAGCAAAGATGAACAAGAAATCAGCAATGAAGCAGAGGCCATGGAGGTGGATGATTATGAAAAAGAGGTAAGTGATGAAGAAAGCAACAATCACACTGAAAATGTTGAGGATGGGGAGGAAGAGGATAGCATGGGAAAAAATGAGGCATGTAACCAAGAAGCAGAGGATGATCCTGAAGAAAGAAGTGAGACTAAGAGCCCTAATGACAGTCAAAACAGTGAGGCTCTTAGCCATGATAGAGATGAGGGAAAAGATAAAGAAGACAACCAAAAAGAAGATGATGAATATGAAGAAAATGAAGAGGAGGCTAAATATAGTCATGACTATCATGAAAACAATCATGACAGTCATGAAAATAGTGAGGAAAATGCAAAGGTTGAAGGCAGCAGTGACACCTGTAAAGAAAACATCAGTGATGAACATGACAACAAGGAGAAAGGCAGTCATGACAGTCATGAAGAGAGTGAAAAAAGTGAAGAGGGTGATAATGAAAATGAGGATCACAGCCATGAGAAAGATACCAACAGGATCACAGGAAAAAAATTTCCATTGACATATCAGAGAGGGGTAAGGCATGTGTTTGCTGCCTCAAAAAGGAAAGGGACCATGTTATCCACCTCAGCTTAGAAGATTGAAAAAGGCAAGAAAAAGGTAAAGGAAGAAGAAGAAGATCATGAGGTTGAGAGGGAGTTTGAAATCATTCAGATAGATAATGATGAGGAAAATGAAGCAAGGATCTCAAACTTTCTCATCCAGAAGAAAAATGCCCTCATTGAAGACCTCCAAGAAAATATGAATAGGGCCAAGAGTGTGAATGATTCCCTTGAGATGGAGAACAGGCAGCTAGGAGCACAAATTGATATTTATGAGGCTAAAGCCATCAGGGCTTGGAAAGAAGCCCAAAGGGCACAGGTAAAGCTAGAAGAGATCATGGGCACCTATGAGGAGAGTGAGGATGAAGAAGGGCAGTCTAGGAGGAGACCTAGAACCATGGGGTTGAAGAAGGCATTGGAAAAACAAAGGGAACAAGAATTAGCCTTAGCAGAGCAACTCCCTCTAGATGAGCTATTTGCCATGGAGATAGCACATCATTGAGAGCCTTGGCTGGAAAGAGCCAACATACACTTGGAGGCTAAATTGAAGAAAGCAAATCAGGATCTTGGTCTCCAAAGGAAGATGACCAAGCATTATGCCCAAAGCAACCAAGTTGCAAGGGCTAAACTCAAAAAGGCCCAAACCAATATCCAAGCACTCAAATAGGAAAAAGGCCAAGTTAACCTTGGAATCTTGGCACAAGATTCTCTAAAGGTCTCTCAAACCCCATGAGGAACACATCCACCAAATTTTAGAAATTTTTGACAAATTTTGGGTTTTTGTGAAATTGGAGGCCTCTAAGCGCAACACCCTTGGCGCTACGCTTTCATATCAAGCACCCTCAACTAGGAAAACTCAGAATGTTTGGAATCCTCACATCTATTACTATATGCTCACCAAATTTCAGAGCATTTGGAGCATTTATGACCCCTCAAAAGGCCAAAAAACACCTCATTTTTCACCTTTCTGCCTCATTTACAGACCTGGCGCTGCGCCTAGAGAAGTTTTAGAAATTTTTCCCTTTTGATATGCTTATGGAGCTCAATCACAAAACAAATGGTATATTTGGAATTTAAACTCATCCAGCTTTCCAACAGGCCATCACGGAGCAAATTCTGACATTGAGAAGGTCACCAAACTTGGCTGCAAGTGGACTCATTTTCTGCCCGGGAAGGTGCTACGTGTTCAGACCTTACTGTGCATTTCTGGCCAAAAGTCAACAAAAGACACTCATTAATTGAAAAATGATATTTTGATGTTTTTTGAGGCAAATCAATCCAAAATTAGGTTCTAGGAGTTATTTTGGCATTTATTTTATGAGATATTTTGTGCCTTGGGCCTTGCATGGTCTCTTAGGCATAAATGATATTTATGACTAGTGTTAACATTTTCAAACCCTATTTAGGGTTTTTTACCTCCTTTGATAGATAAATAGAGCATGAGGGCTTCATTGTAAAAGGTTGGCATTTGATGACTCTTTGGAGCAATACATAGTTTTTTTGGGGATTAGAGAAGAAATTGGTGATGTGGAGTTTGTGAATGGCTTGTCTTGATTGATGATGCAGAAGGCTGCTTGCAGGATCCCTGAGCTTGGTTAATGGTGACGTGATTCTATTCAGTTATTATTTTCTTATGTATCATTGTGTTTCATCCTTCTAAATTGTAGTAGGACAAAGGTTTTATACTAAGAAATGTTTTCAAAGGCACCTTAGCTTTGTTTGTTCTTCATTGCCTCTATGTTTTCCTCTGCTAGGTCATTTTAGAGAATTCTTAATTTATCTCTAGACCACCTAAGCTTGTTTATTTCATGAATGGTTTAATACAGTAGGTATCAAAGATGTTTTATGGTTAGCCCTGCTTGTTTGATGCCACTAAAACACTATTCTTGAGGTCTCTATCTAAAGTACCACTAATTAGGTTTTCCAAAGAGGCTATGTTTCGATGATACCCTTTTTCCATGCTTGGATAGTTGTTTTGGAGATCTTTATGGCTATGATCAATGATGTTTAAGTTTTCCATCTTATTTTATTAAAGTTATGTGTTTATCTTAAATGCTTTCTAACCTTAAAGGTGAAATCACTAGAAGTTAAATGAGTTTCTCACCTTCTATATTTCATTGGATTGTTTGTCTGAAATGCTTATTTTCTTAAGTTGAATCAAAGAGTTATTAGTGTGCCCTGTCTATTGATTGCTCCGTTATGATAAATAGTGTTGAAGTACCTTCTTGTTTTAAGTACATGACAAAGGATTCTTAATTTCCCTTTTCCCTACTTTGTTCACAAACTTGATGTTCATTTCATTTCAAAAAAACCTTGAAAATCCATCTGACCATGCTAGATTTTCCCTGTGATCCACCCTGATTTATTGTTGAAAATTTCCATGAATTTTATTGACTCCATAGCCTAATAACTTGAAGGTTCCTCACTCTATCTATTCTACTTGATCATCTTACCCAACCAAAACAAACAAACAAACCCTACACTTAACAACTAGCCTAAAATCAAAACCCTAAAAGCAAACAAGTTCACATCCTTTGCACAAATAGAGAGAGCCCTCTCTGAGTCCAGGAAGGCTAGGTCCTAGGACTCCAAAGACTGGTATGATGTTACCCTATGCATTTGATCTCACCAATATAAAAAATCATAGGAACCTAACAAGCCTTGGAAGTTTTGCAATTGTGCCCAAGACAATGGAAAAAATTACTTTCCATGTTAGGCGTAATCGATCCTTCCGATTCACGCCTAATGATTTTTGACCTTGATAAAGAAAGCCCGAGGCTTCCTTCTCTGGTTGCTTTCTGAATATCGATTTGAGTTCAGAACATCACCATACACTGATGCATCATCGATGAAGGAGCATCCACATGTATCATGTCAAAATAAGTTTGGAAAAATTTAGGATCACTTGAATTGAAACTATCTGACATCATGGTTAGAGAATACGATGGTCGCCCTTCAACGCCCTTCGGTTTATATCAAATGTCCCTGTAAAATTGGCCGGAAAGACAATTATTATAGACATTGCGGTATTAGACGCACATCTAGACCACAATATACTCCTTGGGCGGAGTTATATGTATGCCATGACTGAAGTCACATCCTTTGTCTTTAGGGTAATGATGTTTCCCCATGACGATTGGATCATCATCATCGACCAAATCACATACTACAACAAGAAACCCATGACGACCCTCGATGTCGTGTTACCATACATAGACACAACTACATAACCACTTACATGGTATACTGAATTCAGCCTCGACTAGTTCAAACCATCATCCATCATAGGGTCATTCCTAGGTGATCTCCCTATCATACTAGAGGGAGTTACGGAAAGCATATGGCTACTAGAGTGCATGATGCTCTCATCAAACACTGAAACTATCCCAGACATAGAAACCAACAGTATGGAGGCTGAAGCCACTGGCACAACATTCCTACCCTACGCCATTTCGAAAGCCCCATTTTTATACCCCGCACCTGGTTTTGTGTCAAAACAAGTCATGGAAAGTATGAAATTGACGACTATGGCTTTCACAATACCCGTGTGGTATTTGGTCCCACCAGCCATCCTAGGAAGTCTAGGCATCACCTGTACAAGAATAACCCTTATCTCCCCTCAAGAGGTCACATTGGTTAATGAAACACCTGTAGGAGCGCCAGCTAATGCGACCAAGAAAAATAACTAAAAAGGGAAGAAATCCAAAACCTCCAAGTTACCTAGGGCATTACAACCTTGCACATTGTGCGATATTGTAGGTCATCCTACTAATATTTTCTCAAAGTTAGATGAATTGAAACCCCTTCTACACACCGAAATAAATGCTGCAACCCAAAATTCCCATAAAAAGGAACATGCCACGAACAACCAAGGGAAAGAGTTGTGCACCAATCATGTGTGCTCCATATATGACCATTATGGTCATTATACCCATCATTTCCCAGAGATGTTGTGATATAGGGATGCCTTGCAAGCCCTAGAGAAATATTACCAAGAGGACCCCTCAACCCCAACCATGCAAATGGATGAGGGAGAACCTAAAACCATACTGTACATACGAGAGGAGCCTACATATTTCTCGTATATAGTCCCCTCAATGGCCCAGAGATGACAAAGAGAGGCCACACAACAGGTCCCAGATTGTGCACTATGTGACAAACCCGATCAGTTAAGTCACATAGTGCCCCGAGTTAAGGGCATTTAGACATTGGTATCAAGTCCCGCGAGTTTACCAAAGAAACTTAGTTCGCCATCTGTTGGGCCTTAGTTTTGGTATTATTTTGCTCAAAGAAACTTACTAATCCATCTATTTTCCATCCATTTTCCATTCATTTATTCCATTTTGATATATATTTGATATCTATTCAGGTATTTAATTTTAATTTTTCAAATTCTAAAGTTTTTATGAAAGTTTGGTTTTTAGTGCAAAATTGGCAGATTCAGAAATTCCCGTAATAGCTCTATGGTTGATGTGGTTGCAGGACACTTGGGAACGACTTGAATGCATGGATGGACAGCTTGGCAACTAGGACTAAGCCACCTATGCTTAGTTCGAACAGAACAAGCTTTATTAGGCCCATTTAGTTCTAGTCAACCATGACTAGTCATTCAGAAATCCCATAGAAATAGGGCAGTTTTGAGATTCTATGGGATTGGCCATATTTCTTGGGATAAGAATAATGAACTCGACTTAGATAGGTGGATGAGAGTAGATGGGTTTGTTTGAGTAAAAATAGATCAGTTTGTTTCATGAGACTTCTTATTTAAAGCCAAAGCTTTGATGGCTTATGTATTATTATTGTTATTGACTTATGATACTTTTATGTGTGACAACTTTGGATTGAGGAGTTAATTTGAAGACTTGTGTTGTTATTCTTTTGCTGTTCAATGCTGTGGATATGTAACTGAAGTTAAGCTTCTGAGATCATTTATCAAGTGTGCAAGGCAAGGGTGGAAGGGCCCCCATTCCAAGCTAAGTACACTTTCTTGTTAACTAGTTTTATTTCTTTGTAATATGATGATTGTAGAACTGGTTTTTCAAAGCTTTATTTCAGATTGCTTTATGGTTCATGCATAGTGATTGATTTCATTAATTCATAGCTTATTCATCATTTTATCAAGTTGGAAAAACAGGTGTTCAAGTTGAGCATCCCTTCTACTAAAATGATGAATTAAAACTGGTTTCTTTTGTTTGTGTGCAAGTAGTTTCTTGTTGAGATTTTTGATATTAAGATGAATGAATTATAATGGAATACTTTATATGTCTCTTAAGTTAAGAGCTTATTTCATTAATAATTTATCCATCTTAAGTTCTTGGTTTTAATCTTTGATTCATTAAGTGGTAATTGAGGTGAAAGTGGATTTCTTGAGTCAAGAACCATTTCAATATTATTCCTCTTTTTAAACTAATTGAGTTAGAGTTATAGAATGTATTACTTTCAGCTTTTGAATAGCTTATCTTTCAAGGTTTGATTATATCTGATCTTCACATATAGTGAACTTGCCTCAAAGCATAAACAACCCGGATTGATAATAAATAATTGTGTTAGTTTAGGTACATAAATTAGCTCAACATTTTGGCGCCATTGCCGGGGAGGCAAATATCGGCATAGTCAATAGAAAGAAAAACAAAAAAAAAAACAAAAACAGTAGTTACACTTTTTAGTTATGATTCTTTATGCCTAGACATAGAGATCCTCATGGTAGATTTATTAAAAACCCCCCACAAATAGAGATAGGATCATCAAACACCCCAGTTACTGGTAATCCAATCATTGAGGAATTGGCAGAAAAACAAAGAAGTGGACAAAGATTAACTTTGATTGAGAGGCAAACTTTGTTAGCTTAGGAAGCAAAGCAAAAACAATCTTCAACTTTTGGAAAACAAAAAGAAATTATCAAAGGAAAACAATCTTTATTTCCATCCATAAATCCTCCTATCTTCGACCAACCTGAAACTCCACTTAAAATTGAAACAAATCAACCAATGGCAGAAGAGGGACATGGATCTATTATTCTCACTCCTGAACAACGAGCTCAATATGAAAGACAACAAGCAGAATGGAGAAGAAAGAGAGAGGAGGATGCAAAACAAGAAAATGATAGAAAAATAGAAAATGATCAGAAAAGACAAGAAGATGAAACTACCTTTGGCTTTCCAATAATAGACACAAGTGCAATATTAGGAGAAGAAGTGAAAATGAAAAATATTCCACCTTCTGTATTGCCAAATTTTTATGGAATGTCAACAGAAGATCCTGATGCATTTATGTTTGAATTTGATATTCTATGTAGAACATATGGATATACTGATGACATTCATAAACTTCGTCTTTTTCCTGCAACATTAAAAGCAGTAGCTTTGAAATGGTTTATGGGTTTAGGAGAACATACAATAGCTTCTTGGGATGATATGAGATCAGTCTTCCTTAAAAAATATCAAGCTTATTGTAGATCTAGAGATTCAAAGGAAGATATTTTCAGAATGACACAAGAAGAAGATGAAAGTTTAGAAGAATATTTGGAAAGATTTTTATATAATCTACAGAAATCTAAACAACACTCTCTAAATCAAGAAACCATTCGAACAATCTTTCTCAAGGGTATAAGGGATGAATACCTTGACATTTTGAATGTGATGGGTAAAGGAGACATCTCAAACCTACCATTCGATGAAATTGTTGATTTATGTCAAAAATATTCTAGAGGAAGAGCAAAAACAGGAAGAAGAGAAGTAAGTTCAAAAGCAGCAAAGTCAGCTGTAGGAGGGATAACAAGAGCTGAAATAGGAAGTTTATTGGAGAATTTCAAAACAGATCTTTTGAGTACATTAGGGACACAAGTAGATGTGCTAAAAGCAAACAAGAAGAAAGAAGATCAAGAAAAAGCTCTAGCAATCTTTTGTCCCAAATGTAGAAACAAACATCCATTAAGAGAATGTCCTTTGGATAGTGTTCAGGTTTGTGGTCTTTGTACAGAAAAGCATTTCACAGAAAATTGTTTAAAATTGAAAGAATTACAAATGAATTCAATGGAAGAAGTGCCAGGAATGGAAGGTTTTTATTATGTAGCACCACGAAGACCATGGCAACCTAGGATGCCTCAACAAAATCAGCAACAATTCCCTCAACAAAATTACCTCTATCCACCTCAAAATCCTTGGACCCCTCCAATGCCATGGCAAGCTTGGCCTCCACAACAATATCCACAACAACCTGCATAAGGTTGGAGAGGATATGGTTATGGAAACCAGCCACCTCAACAGTATCAACAACAATACCAGCAACAATATCAACAGCCATTTACATATCCACAATATCCTCAATCCATACCATTTCAACAACAAAATTCTGCATATCCACAATCCATCCCATATCCACAGCAGAATCCTCCACCGTTGTTGACCCAACCACAACAGTTACAGTTACCCACAAATCAACCCAGACCAACTCAATTACCAGCCCAACCAATTGCAAATCCGAATAATAAGGTGGACAAAACTACATACACTGTAGAGGAAGCAACATGTTTTCCCACATATTCAATTCTTCCTCTTAATGAAGTCCATCTAAGGTCTGGAAAAGTGCTTAAAAAGGATTCTCCTCCAATTATAGAAGAACCAACTGAACAAGGAGAATCACCTGAAACATCACAAACTAAGATACAAATTCAGAAAGGAACAAATATTACAACACAAATACCACCTTATCCTGAAAGGTTAGTGGAACAACAAAAAGAAATAACCCTTCCCGAATTTGATATTTTAGATGAGTTAAAAAATGCTTATGTAAAAATTCCTTTGTTGAAGGCAATTAAAGAAATACCAATATATGCTAAAACAATAAAGGAATTGTGCATTAAGAAATCACAGAAAAAGAAGAAGGATCCTACTACAATCCAAGTCATTGGTAAACTAGCAAGCCTGATGTCTACAGAAACCAAAGTAGAAAAATATATTGATCCTGGTATCCCTATGGTTACTATATCAATAAATAATTTCTCGGTACCAAACACATTAATAGACTTGGGAGCAGCTATAAATGTAATGACAATGGAGACAATGAAAACTTTGCATTTGAACAACATTAGATCAACCTCTACAATCTTAGAATTGGCAGACAGATCTAAAGTTGTTCCTGAAGGAATATTGGAAGATATTATAGTCTCTTTGGATTCATGGGAGTATCCTGTTGACTTCCTTATTCTGCAACCAAAAACAAATTTGGGAGGACATCCTCTAATCTTAGGCAGACCATGGTTAGCTACCGCTGATGCCTTTATAGGTTGCAGATCAGGAAGCATGATTATTTCGCATGGAGATGAAAGGAAACATATTGCTCTTTATTCACCTGCACAATCAACTTCTTTAGAATCAGTACTTGAAGCTCAAGAAAAACAACAAACTAAATCAGTTTTAAGTATAAATAAATTCTTTGATTTAAGAGAAGAAGAAGAGAATGAAGACTTAATGGATCTTTTCATTTCAGAACCAAGTATTTCAGAGCAGCTTAGAGAAGTTCAATATGAAGCTGCTAATAATATTTTGAGTCAATGCTTTCAGGAAACTTGTACTGTTCAAACTTTGCGGAATTCTTTTATAGACATCTTTCCTGTAAACACAATCTCCAATCCAACAATAAAAAAAATTGAGGTAAGTCCTGGAAAACATTTAAACATTGGAAATGAGTTGCAATCAGAACAAGAGCAAGAGGTAATTGCATTATTACAGAAATATTCAAAAGCTTTTGCCTGGGATTATACTGACATGCAAGGAATCCATCCTAACACATGTGTCCACCACATCTATACAGATGATCAAATTAAACCTGTAAGACAACCTCAAAGACGAATGAATCCCATGATGAAAGAAATAGTGAAAGATGAACTGCAAAAATTGTTAAATGTTGGATTCATCTATCCTATTTCAGATAGTCAATGGGTTTCTCCACTGGTTATTGTTCCAAAGAAAAATGGAAAGTGGAGGGTATGTGTGGATTATCGAGAACTAAACAAAGCTACACTAAAGGATCATTTTCCTCTACCATTTATTGATCAAGTGTTAGATTCATTAGCTGGAAAGAAATTCTTCTCTTTCTTGGATGGGTTTAGCGGGTACAACCAGATTAGAATAGCAACAGAAGACCAAGACAAGACAAAATTCACTTGCCCATGGGGAACCTATGCATATAATGTTTTGCCATTTGGTTTATGTAATGCACCTGCCACTTTTCAACGAGCAGTGCTTGCAATCTTTGCTGATCTAATTCATGAATGTGTAGAGGTTTATATGGATGACTTTACAGTTTATGGAAACACATATGATGATTTCCTAAATAATCTTGAGAGAGTCTTAAAACGATGCATTGAAACAAATTTGTCATTAAGCAATGAGAAATGCTATATAATGTTGACAGAAGGAATAGTTCTGGGACACCATATTTCTGCTTCAGGAATTAAAGTGGATCCAGCAAAAATCCAAGTCCTAATAAACTTAATGCCTCCTACAACACAAAAAGAGGTAAGAAGTTTCTTAGGCTATGCAGGCTATTATAGACGATTTATTGAAAACTTCAGTAAAATAGCCCAACCTCTGTTTAAACTATTAGCAAAAGATATTGAATTTCACTGGGCAAATGATTGTCAAAATGCATTTCAAATTCTGAAAGAGAAATTATCAGTTGCACCCATTCTCCGTGGGCCAAATTGGTCTTTGCCATTTCATATATCAACTGATGCATCTGATACTGCAATAGGTGCCTCCCTTGGACAGAAAGAGAACTTTTTCAATTATGCAATATACTTTATAAGCAAGAATCTAACACCTGCAGAATTGAACTATACAGTCACCGAGAAAGAAATGTTAGCCGTTATACATGCAGTAAACAAATTCAGACATTATATAATAGGATATCAAGTTTTCATTCATACAGATCATTCAGCAATCAAATACTTGATGAATAAACCCATCACCAATGGAAGAATAACAAGATGGTTACTGTTATTGCAAGAATTTAACATCACAATACAAGACCGGCCAGGCAAGGAAAATCAAGTGGCTGACTTTCTGTCCTGCATACATTCACCCAATGATCCAAATCCGGTTGCAGATAACTTTCCCGATGAACACCTGTTTGCTATCACAGTAAGAACACCATGGTTTGCAGACATTGCAAACTATTTATCTTCTGGAAAGTTACCAACCCAATTCACTAAAAAGCAAAGACACAAAATTGTTAGAGAGAGTTCTAGGTATAGTTGGGTAAATGGTGGTTTATTTTATACTGGTTCAGATTTGATAATTAGAAAATGTGTGCGAGAAGATGAAATATTAGATGTTCTAAGGGCATGTCACGATGAACCATGTGGTGTCCATTTTGCAGATAAACGAACAGCATATAAGGTGCTGCAACTGGGCTACTACTGGCCATCCATCTTCAAAGACTCTAAGAAATATGTCAAGCAATGTGACAGTTGCCAAAGAACAGGGAGACCAATCACAAGAGATGAGATGCCGCTGAAGCCACAGGTCCTCATAGAACCATTTGAGCAATGGGCACTTGACTTTGTTGGACCCATCAATCCACCATCAAATGGAAATAAGTACATCTTAGTATGTACAGATTATGTAACCAAGTGGGCAGAGGCTAAAGCAGTGAATAGAGCAACAGAAGATACAGTGGTGACCTTTCTTTTTAAAGAAATCTTTGTCAGATATGGAGTACCTAGACAAATTGTAACAGATCAAGGAACACAATTTACATCAAAACTGGTACGAGATCTAACAGAGAAGTACAAGATCAAACACAGGACATCTACACCATATCATCCTCAAGCAAATGGGTAGGTTGAATCAACAAACAAAGTCCTAGAAAATATCATGACAAAAACAGTACAGCAGAACAGAAAATATTGGTCTGAAAAATTACAAGATGCACTATGGGCCTATAGAATTACATGGAAGAATACAACTGGTTTTAGTCCATACCAGTTAGTATATGGAAAAGAGGCCTTATTGCCTATAGAGTTTCAAATACAAACATACAGACTAGCAGCTGAACTAGGACTAGACCTGACATAAGCACAACAGCAGCGGATCATGGAACTGAATCAGTTGGATGAGCATCGTCAACAAGCCATAGAACATACTACATTGGTGCAACAACAAAGAATGAAATGGCACGACAGATATATCAAAACAAATACATTTCGCAAGGGAGATTGGGCATTACTTTTTGATTCCAAGTTCAAAGATTTCAAAGCAAAGTTCACAACACACTGGCTAGGTCCATATGAAATTGATGAAATCTTCGACAATGGAGCAGTCAAAATCAAGACAATTGACCAGGACTCCACCTCCTTTATAGTGAATGGACATAGGCTCAAAGTTTATAATAGGCCTATCAGTAAAGAAGCATTTATGAAACAACTGACAGAAGATACAGAACTGGAAGTCATGGCACACCAGGATCAGCCATCTTCCAGTCCTGTAGTTGAATAAAAAAAAACAACATAAATTAAAAAAAATAAAAATAAAAAAATAAAAATAAATAAATAAAATAAAATAAAATAAAAAAAATAATAATTTGTTTGCTAGTGAAAACCAGGCAACTGGCACTAAGCAAACAAGAATTCATAGGGGAAAACCAGGGCAACTTGGACTCTATGAATTCCTTTTTCTTGTTCTACTGTTCTCACATAATTTCAATACAGGTATTCTCCATCAACAACTGACTTGAGGACAAGTCATATCTTAAACAAGGGGGAGACTTGTACTAGATCTTTAGCTGGAAAGCTGAAGTATAGAAGGAACTTGTATTGTCAACAGAGGGACCTGAAAGAAGAAATCAATACAGAGGGACCTGAGAGACCTGCTAATGTCAAAACAACATGTGCATATTATGTAAGCAGTGCAGAGGGACCTGAAACAAAGAATCATTACAAAGGGACCTGATTTTTCAATTCAAGAACCAGAGCATGAAGAACAAGGAGCAGCAATAAAATTTACTTTTTGATTCATCTACAACATCTGATCAATTGATTCCACCTGTACAGACATCATCCAGGGGAGTATATGTATAGTCATTTTGTGCTTGAAATTCAAATTTTTCTTAGGAATTTTTAGTTTTTGTTAAGTTAAAGTTAGTACCTGAGGATATTCATTATTCCTTATACATATCCTATATTCATAATGCCCCTATACATATTCCATTTCATTCATACACATTCCCTATACATATTCCCTATAATCCTAAGTATTTTTCTTTAGAAGCAAAAGACCAAGCTAGGACAACTTCTTCCACCTGCACAAACAAATCAAGCATTAGTATGGTGATGATTTTAAACATGACCTAAGATGGTCATTTTAAAATCATAAAGGTGTGCATATAAGGCAAAGCAAATAATGCGCTATATTAAACTATATACCATAGTTCAAATAAGAAATGCGTTAAATCCATTTTTATAAAATCTAACGCAAAAGGATATAAGGATAATACATATGGTATATAAAATCAACGCGCATATGGCATAAGGATAAGCGAAGGTATATGATAGGAAAGGGCGCATACAAAATGAAGGACGGCCATATGGCACGATTGTTATGATCTGGCAGGCTTGTATAATTGACAGGGTATGGTGAAATGATAATTGCATATACAATGCAGGAGTATCATTGCACGTATAAACACACGGCGATGGTAATAGTTCATGCATATCATTCAAAATAGAACACGATGGTGGCAATGATACGTGCATATCATTCAAAAAAATAGCACACGACAATGGAAATCATACGTGCATAGCACACGGCGGTGGCAATAATATTCAAAACAAAATGATGATTTGGCATCCTCATGACACAGTCGGGCGACTGGTCAAAGAGGACAGCCATACCAACTGCGCATCATAACACCAATAGGCACGGTACAACCATGAACTCGGTCAATTCATGACCGTTTAGACCTCATTCCTCATTGCCAGAGCTCAGAAAGAAGGCGTTTTGAAACAAAACATCATTCTGGAGAAGAGAGAAGGCGTTTGAAGCAGCAAAATAGTGAAAATCACTCTGGAAAAGCAAGAAGGCGGATTTAAGAAAGGAAATCGCTCCGGGTTCAACGATCAGAGATAGTAGATTTTCAGGATTAAGTCAGGTAACAGTGAAGTTTATTTATGCTCAGCTATTATGGGATATTGCTTGTCATTAACTGTTAGATCCTTTGCTTTGCCACCAGCTCAATTAGCCTAAGTAATAGGGATTTGGAGCGCCCGGTTACACTCCACGCGCTCGTTGACAGTCAGGTAACTACAAATCCGTGATTATCTCCAGTTGACAGATATGTTGATAAGATTTTGATGCGCAGCATTTTAATGAAAGCTCAGTGCATGGATAACACGTTAGGAATTTTAACGGAATGCTGAGAACAGAGTTGTTATGGCATGGTGGTGGTTGTTGACTAAATGCGCACTGAACCGTGTTCTGCTGAGTGAATTGTGCGCATTAATATTCTAACAAACAGTTAACATGAAAACGAAAAACGCCATAAACACTTGCTGCCACTGCATTTTTGTTTTTGTTTTTGACTAAAACAGGGGATCGAATGTCGGATTGTCAAAATGAACTGTTGGTTGCCAAAGGGAGTCGGGTTGCTGAAGCCGTGTTTATATTTGGTTGAGGCCGAGAGCCTTTTTGCACTTTTATGGTTTTTATGCTGAGTCTGCAAGCAGAAATTTTTGCAAATGCCCTTGCTTAAGCCGAAAACATTTTGGAAATTTTGATGAGGCCGAGAGCACTCTTTAGTTTTTTTATTTTATATATACACAGTAAATCATGTTTTTTTTGTGTGATGAGTAAACATGGTTATTGCTGCGTGTGTATTTAATTTAAAAAAAACAGAGACCAGTGTATTAACAAAAGTATACAGGTGTTGTTTGCATTAAACAGGGAATTCAGATAGTGCTATTGCAAGGGAATATATCAGAGGTTAAAAAAAAGGGGCAGAGTTGAGTTGAGTCAGAAGAGGAAGGTAAGCTTCTTTGCTTACTGAATTTCATTTAAAAAAAAAAACGATAGTCATAAATTTTTATTAAAATGAAGTTAGTGACAGCAGAGGCCTACATTGATTGGTTTACAGAAACAATGACAAACAGGGTAGAGCCAAAATTTCAAATAGAAAGCTGGGGAAAAGAGACTATAGAGAAACTTTATCAGGCAGGGATGATAGGCTTCTTACAGAAATTTAATGGCCATTCTGAAGAGATAACCAAAGATTTTATAAAGAATTTCAATCAAGACCAGACTCGAGTAGGAGAAATCATTGTTCCAGTAACCCAAGAATACTTGTCCAAAGCCTTAGATTTGCCAATGTTAGGGGAGAAGTATTACAAAGGGCTACACTTCAAGGAGAAAGCATGGACTTTCTTCCTTGAGAAAAACCGGAAGGGAACATTTGATAGGACAAAAGGGATACCCAGGGAATGGTTTAATGAACCATGGGGAGAATTGGTCTTGATCATCCAAAAGTTCTTGACTTGTGACCGAGGATATAGTGTTGCCCATTTATATCATGTTAAACTTCTACATCACATTAAGGGAGAAGATAGGATTAATTTACCTTATTTCCTATATAAGAGCCTCTTAAGAATGATTGAAACAGCAAGACATGAAAACAGGCCTAAGGCAGGACAGATGTATCATCAAGGATTGATTAAAATCCTAGTTGAGTATCAGGTGAGATTGCAGGGCATAGTGTGGAGAGAATTCATGATTAAAAATCATTTTACTGAACAGATTAAAGAGGTACAAGATAAAATAGAGCAGGAAAGTAGAGGATTGATGAATTCACCCTTATATCCTAGAACAAGAGCCAAACAGCAAAATAACATGGCCATGGAAAATGAAATATCTGTGATGTCTATTCCCAAAATATTTACAAATAAAAGTCCCATTAATTTAGACAAGGAAGAAGAAACATATTTTCCAAGACCACAAGAAGAAAATAACATTCCACAAGAAGAATTTGAGAGGGATTCTTCATATGATGATGAAGCAGCAACATCATTAATGAAAACAACCCAAGATTTTGAAAAAGAAATCAATGATGGAAAAATCAGGGACTTGACTGACCAATTAGAAATTAGCAAAATTGTGGAAAAACAATTGAAAGAGGAAAACAAAGCGAACAAGAAAGATAATGCTAAATTGGTCAAAGCAAATGAAAAATTGAAAGAAGAGTTGGGGAGATTGAAAAGGAAAAATGATCTAATTTCTAAACAAGCATTTAAGTGGTTGAAGGAAAAGAATATGTGGCAGGCCAAGTATGAAAAACAGAAGGTCAAAGCAGCTTTGTTCAAGGAAAGACATGACACGGGTTTGGATTGTTTGGCAAGGGCAGCACAACAGGAAGCATCTACAGGTACAACATCTACTTCAGAAAGAAGAAGGTCAAAGAGGAATAGGCAAGCATGGGGACATGCTTGATGATAAGCAAGGGAGAGATGTTGGGCCTTAGTTTTGGTCTTATTTTGCTCAAAGAAACTTACTAATCCATCTATTTCCCATCAATTTTCCATTCATTTATTCCATTTTGATATATATTTGATATCTATTCAGGTATTTAATTTTAATTTTTCAAATTCTAAAGTTTTTATGAAAGTTTGGTTTTTAGTGCAAAATTGGCAGATTCAGAAATTCCCGTAATAGCTCTATGGTTGATGTGGTTGCAGGACACTTGGGCACGAATTGAATGCATGGATGGACAGCTTGGCAACTAGGACTAAGCCAGCTATGCTTAGTTCGAACAGAACAAGCTTTATTAGGCCCATTTGGTGCTAGTCAATCATGACTAGTCATTCAGAAATCCCATAGAAATAGGGCAGTTTTGAGATTCTATGGGATTGGCCATATTTCTTGGGATAAGAATAATGAATTCGACTTAGATAGGTGGATGAGAGTAGATGGGTTTTTTTGAGTGAAAATAGATCATTTTTTTTCATGAGACTTCTTATTTAAAGCCAAAGCTTTGATGGCTTATGTATTATTGACTTATTATACTTTTATATTGTGACAACTTTGGATTGAGGAGTTAATTTGAAGGCTTGTGTTGTTATTATTTTTATGTTCAATGCTATGGATGTGTAACTGAAGTTAAGCTTCTGAGATCATTTATCAAGTGTGCAAGGCAAGGGTGGAAGGGCCCCCATTCCAAGCTAAGTACACTTTCTTGTTAACTAGTTTTATTTCTTTGTAATCTGATGATTGTAGAACTGGTTTTTCAAAGCTTTATTTCAGATTGCTTTATGGTTCATGCATAGTGATTGATTTCATTAATTCATAGCTTATTCATCATTTTATCAAGTTGGAAAAACAGGTGTTCAAGTTGAGCATCCCTTCTACTAAAATGATGAATTAAAACTGGTTTCTTTTGTTTGTGTGCAAGTAGTTTCTTGTTGAGATTTTTGATATTAAGATGAATGAATTATAATGGAATACTTTATATGTCTCTTAAGTTAAGAGCTTCTTTCATTAATAATTTATCCATCTTAAGTTCTTGGTTTTAATCTCTGATTCATTAAGTGGTAATTGAGGTGAAAGTGGATTTCTTGAGTCAAGAACCATTTCAATATTATTCCTCTTTTTAAACTAATTGAGTTAGAGTTATAGAATGTATTACTTTCAGCTTTTGAATAACTTATCTTTCAAGGTTTGATTATATCTGATCTTCACATATAGTGAACTTGCCTCAAAGCATAAACAACCCGGATTGATAATAAATAATTGTGTTAGTTTAGGTACATAAATTAGCTCAACACCATCGACAACATATGTGTCATATTTTTTGGAGAAACCATCACACGCACCGTTTTCCCCATATCCATCAATTTTGGTCTATGTTGGATTTCATGTGATGCTTCGTCGCTGAAAACCTCGACTTACCTGGCTTGAACACGGAATCTACAAAAAAACTACAACTCAAAGGACAAAAGAAAAAAGTACCATATTGTAAGTGTCAGAGAAGAGATGTTCACCTAAACGACCTCCTCCTCCCCATAATCGTCCTCAATAGTCAATCTCTGCGCACTCTGTGATGAACGAGATCACTTCATCAATGACTGTGCAACTCTAGAGTTATTTCAAAGATCGTACCCAGTCAACCTAGTGTACTATGACGACCTACAAGCAATCCAATATTCCTACCGAGTGTGTTCAGATAACCACTCGGTTCGTCGTTATCCCTACATCCCCCACTTTTGTTCGATGCTAAATTTTTTATGCTAGGCCATAAAACGTCTTGCTACAACAGACAGATCAAATTCATACTCAGTGGAAAGTTCGACAACCCAAGAGAATGAGGCAAACATGTCCATCCTCTTCATATCGGCAGAAAAAAACCAACAATGGGGTAGATTATCACCCCCAACCACCCTCCATGAATTATTTGATTGCTCAATTCCCAGGTTTACGATCACTTCGCAAATCTTACCCAATTACTACAGTAGTCCAAAGAGAGTGGAGAACCAAAGAGAAAAAGTCTTGTATGATTTGTCATGACAACCATCACGTTCTACATTGTACTTACATTCTCCAATTTTGACCTATGTTAGACGCCATATGCTCATTGTTCACCAAATACCTGGATGTAACCAGTTTCGAACCTAGGCAGCCTGACACAATGCAACCTTCCCCCCATCGTCACCAAAACCATAGGAAGGATAAGGCGACCAATCATCCTAGCAGGGCATGAAGCTAGCCAAGAACAGCATGTGTTCTATGTGATAGAAAAAGGCCACATGGTCAATAAATGTCAGGAACTCAAGAAAATTACTGATAGTATTCACATGGTCACCACCATACCGTAGATCCATCTCTCTAATAAGGAGAAGATCACATACTGCTATTGCAAGATTTTCTCGCAATTCCACCACACTATGAAATGTGAATACCTCCCCAGGTTATGAACGACAAGGGTATCATTGAGTTTGAACTCCCTCAAGGAGACACACCAACCAAGACCAAAGACTCGAAGATGGATGAAGCGCAAAAATGCCCCATTTCCCAATCATTTCCAAGAATCCACTTCGGGCATGGGGAGTAGTGTTGGTTCCCACACCATCTACTCGATAGGAACCTTTACTCCATGCACCATTTGCATGAGCCATAACCATGAAACAAATATGTACCCCATGATGAAAACATTTTGGCACCTCTGCATTCAACACGACTTCTAAGTCCTGGAATGTGTGCATACCCTTAGTACACCACCAGAAGAGCATGAGTTTTCTCTCAAAAAAATAACCACAATGGAAATTAGTCCTCCATTTAACGCTGATGGCACACAACATCATATATGATTCATCTCATCATGCATGAGAACCATGAATCATGTTGTCTGATCATATTTAATTGGTGTCGAGACCGCTACAGCTACCACAACAGTAGTAGTACCGTCGACGGTGCAAACCAAATCCGTCTACACCCTGTCAACCTTGTATGGTTCCACGAAATAAACCATAGAATCATATTCATGTCTGTCGACCAACATTGTCAGGACCGAACCAATTCCTCACGACCTCACGCAAACCAATTCCCCCTTAGGCATCTTGTTTCACTCTGAGGAAGATATTCTAGAGGCCATGACGGAACCAGATTGCCTGTGGGACTCAATGCATCACCGCTCATTTTTTCTTTCAGAAAAATGTTCGGGCCTAGTAACGCAGAAACCCAGGATATATACGCCATTGAATCCAAATACTTCCTCCCATCTAGGAAGGTAGACTAGTTCAAAAACCCTATCCCAACACCCGATCCGTCCAAATATGGGAATATGTCAATTATTTCGCCAACCATTAAGGTGAATATTTCAAGAAAACCAGGAAAAATTGAGGAAATATCGCTAGGGGAAACATGCTCCCTAGACGAGGTAGTCGCTTATACAAAATTGTTACAAGGGTACATGGATATATTCTCATGGGATTATTCAGAAATTTCAGGGCTTAGCCCCACCATCGTAGAACACCGCATTGACACCTGGCCTGACGTATCACCAGTCCACCAAAAGCAACGTCATTATACCCATCTAAGGCATAAGCAATCAAGCAAGAGATTGAAAAACTTCACAAATCTAGGTTTATCTACCTAATCACTTACATGTCATGAGTTTCCAACCGTGTACCCGTCATGAAAAAACAGGGCACCATCTGAGTCTGCACTGATTTTCGAGACTTAAATAAAGCTTGTCCCAAGGATAACTAACCTACCCCATTTATCGACTAAGTCATTGATGCTTGCACCAGTCATGAGGCCTTGTCCTTCATGGACAAATTCTGAGGGTACAATCAAATTGAAATTCGACACACGGATCGTTACAAAACATCGTTCACTACCCATTGGGGCACGTTCACATATCATGTTATGCATTTCGGTCTTAAAAATGCTGTAGCCATCTTCCAATGGGCCATGAATGATATCTTCCATGACTTGGCCCACCTCATCTTAGCATACTTGGAAAACCTCACTGTATGATCCAAGAAATGAAGTGACCATATGGAGGACTTACGGTTCGTATTCCAAAAGTGTTGAAAATACAACCTACACTTGAACCCTTTAAAGTGTGTGTTCTGCATTAATGCATGAAGAATATTAGGATTCATTGTATCTGATGATCCTGAGTATTGCAACAAGAATGTTGCAACTCCCAATGCTACCAACTTTAATTATCAACCTGGGGTTCGTACAAACTTAAGAGGCATCAACACTACTATATGTGCAACACACAATGTGTCCTTATTTTGTTGATTTAATGTAATGGAGTGAATGTCATGAAATCAAAGGCTAAAATAATTGCAGAAAATGGAAGTGTTGCTTTGAAAAGAAATTAATCCTAAGAAATAACAACAATTTGTAATTGAAATCCTAAGAGCATGAATTCAAATAAATCGATCTAATATAATTTGCGAAAAAGAATGTCCTAAGTGGTGTTTATTATTCCTCAATCATGTATTTAGATCCTAGGAGTCATTATTAAATCCTAAGAGACAAAAACCAACCTTTGGTAGCAAACATGGTCGAGTTTACACATGCTACCAGAGTGCTACAGGAAACTCCAGGAAACTCTGTTTTTGCTACAAGAAAGTATGTTTTGGAAATAACTCACCGAATGACCAAGTAAATCAAATGAAAATGGTATGGGCCAATTTTTATTATTAAGTATGATGTATTAGGTATCCATTCCAAGTGGAATCACTCCAAAATACCCTTTTTCACATGTGCTAAAAAATAATAGAAAATTACTACTCTGAAATCTGGAAATTCAAGAACTAGTGAGCTAGTTAATCTATCAAATGCATAACCTAATAAAGTGAAAATGAAATGGGGTAATTTTTTTTATTAAATTTAACATTATTGTGACCTAATACAAGTGGAATCAAGTCAAATTTATCTCATTAACCCCTTATAAAAAATAACATAAATTTACTACTATTTCGCTACAAGGAATTTCTAGAAATCTTATATTCTTGAACTAGTAACCAAATCCAAGTAGCTTAATGATTAATATGACATTCCAAAGTTATTATAAGGATGAATAATGATTTTTAACCTGTAAAAAAACTTGAAAATAACTCACTTAAATCACTTAACTCAATCCTATAGCAAGAAAAGAAACAATACTAAATATAAAAATATGCAAAACAGAACTAAGAGATGCGTGTGAGTAAGAAGTGAAAAGAACATAAAATAATTGTGCAAGAGGGCTCTGAGGCTCCTAGGATGGCCAAGCCCAAGGAGGAATCAAAGTCCTATGGAAGAAACCAATCCATATAAGCTTGAAATGGCACCAATATTTATTATTGAATCAATCCAAGTACATCCGTGCAAGAAAAGAAAGTGGAGCTGCTAAAGAACAAGTTTTCTCCACAATAAGACTAAATAATACATGCCCATCGAGGCCAATTCGAAGTGGTACTTATAAAATGATGAGTAAGAATTCCCCTTGAAAGGAGGAATATTTCCCCTTCAAAATCCCTCAAATAGTGGATCTGGTTCCTAACACTAGGAGTTTGCAGTAAATGAGACGGAACACATTCCTAGATTTCTCAATCATCGGAGTTCCAGAATCTCTCCAGAATTTCTCAATAATTTAGTGATATTTTGTTCATTTATTTTCCAATCTTGATCCTCCAGTAGTAGGCAGGAAGTCCCTAAATTATCTCCTCCAATCTTCATAATCTGCCCAATATTCTCACAATATTATACAAAAATAAATAATATTAGGCACAAATATGAAATTATCTCTAAACATTCCCAAGAAAATATTAAAGCCTAAATAAACATTATTAGGTGTAGAAGGAGAGATTTAATATATATTTTATGTGCCTAAGAAGGTTATATGGACCTTAATTTATGTCTAATTTAGAGGCCCATCATATCCCCCTACTGAAACTGTTGCTCATCCTCTGAGCAACCTATTCATTCTCCTTGCCTTGTGGTTCTTCATGTATGTTGGCCTATTTAATTCTCTGTTTATTGGTCCATGTGTTGCTCCTCCTGCTGATATTTTTGCTACTCTTCTATTTGCATTTCTTCCCCGATCTCAGTTTCCCATTAAGCTTCTAATGTAGGTTTAGGCTGCTTCTTTCTCTCAAGTGATTCTTCAACTATAATGGTGTGCAAATTCAAGGCCTTGTTTGTACCTGTTGTGGAGGAGTTGTACACATTATTTGGGGCAACAAGCTGGATTTTGGTGATAGAAATGGCTATCTTTCTCTTGCTGTGTTTTTTTTAAATGCATTTTCTGAGTTAGCAACTCGTTTATGAGTGAGCTACTTAACCTTTTTATTTGTTTTTTTCTTCTTGAAAGTGCTGCATGGAGGCCCTCAGATGCCCTTGCTGGTGTGTTCATCCTCCTGGATTCTACTGGTGGTCCTTTTAATCCATCTTCATCAACTTATCCTTAGATTTTGACCTTGCTATGCCATATACATAATTTCTATAGGAAACTTTTCAACTTCCTTTAGAAGTCTTCTCTCTGCTTCTTAGGGCTCCAAATTGCATAGAGATGAAGGGAAATGGTTTACGGAGGTTAATTATAGAGTGATGGAATTATTGGAGTGATGGATAGGTAAGGGGAGGGGTCCCATGCTAAGGTATTGGTGATCTAGATGCTAGTAGCACAACATAGGTTTTAGTGAGTGAATCCTTGTGCATGGAGTGAAGTGAGGGTTAGGAGTGGTAGGTATAGGCAAAAATATAAATTATCATGCTCTTTTTGAAGTTTAGAAACCTTTGAGAGAGCTACTTTCCTTGTAAATAAGTTTCTTGTAGCATTACAAATTTTCCTATAGTGCTACAGGAATCCTATAGCTACTAGGACTTTCCTGTAGCAATTACAGTCAGGAGTAAAAATCGAGTTTTTTGCCTACTTGAAAGGTGAAATGAGTGTGTGGGTGCAAGCTAGAGCTGTCCATGGAGTATGTAAGAATAGGAGAGAGAGAAGAGAGGAGGAAAAATTCCTTTGGTCAAAAAAATTTGTCCTGGTTAACTTCCTGTAGCAAATTTGTCTTTCCCGTAGCAAGTTTGTTTTTCCTGTAGCAAATTTTGTGCTTGTAGCAGCCCTATTTCTCCTGTAGAAACTCTATTTCGCATGCAAAGATGTGGTGGGTCCACCTTTTATTTTTTATTTTTTCAAATTTTTTTATTTATTTTTTCAAATTTTTTCTATTTTTTCATTGCATGCAAAATAAACTCAGAGTTATTTTTCTGTTAACAGAGTTCACACTTAGTTACCCCTTGGCACTCCTTGTCTTCCATCATAACTAACTGCTTACTACCCACTTTCTCAAGTCCCGTTTACTTTTGTCTTGTTCCTCTCCCACATGTGTGTGTGTCTTGGTGGAAAAAGTGAAGCTAATTTCTAGATAAGGCCGAGGCTGCTCTGCTACTAATTTTGGCTATAAAAAAACTTTCCTTCTCACACTTTTAATGTTTTCTTAAGCTAGAATAGATTCAAAGAAATATTTAGATGATTGCATACCTGAGCCTTACCCTTGATGTGTTTTTACATGTGATATTGAGGCTGCTGATATGACTGTTGAAGCTGCTACTCATGAACCTGAAGTTGCATGTGATAATTATCTTGAGGTCCTATTGCTGATAACCTTAAATATGGAGGCATTCTAGGGTTTTTTTTTGTTTTTGTTTTTGTTGCTTCACATCTTTGGATAAAATTCTACTGTTGAGATGTTCATGATGTGAGTGTTGTAGTTGATGATTTTTCTTCTGTACAAGTCTTCATAGCATGATGTTTTTTTTACTGATGAAGGTTTTTGTGTGTGCAATATTCTTCCCAATTTTAAATATTCTGTTGGTGGAGTGGATGGACTGCTTCCTAAGGAGGGTGTACTCTTCTCAATTTCAGAAATGGCTTTATGATGCTCAAGGTGGCTAGATATTCTGCTTCGTGGGTGAAAAAAAGAACTGATGTTGAGTTTTGATGTGACTGTACAGGCTTCTTAGGACAACCTCCTTGTAGCAGACTTGATTTAGGCATAGATCTCAAAAGGTCATCAGATTGATTTTTTTTTTTTTTGAGAATATTACTATAATCCTTATGCACCTCCCCATAAAAATTTCCGGCCATTGGATGCACAAATCTCGAGAAAAAATAAAAATGGTTGTAGGTGATGGAGGTCGATTTCTCACAAAATATGCACCAAAAATTGCTGAAATTTCTTCAGAATGTTACCATCATATATATGCATCTCTCCCTGAAATAGTTCGAAAAATGTATGCACGGTTTTGATATATAATAAAAACAATTTTATGCTAAAAACTAGGAGTTTCCTGTAGCATTTTAGGATAGCGAGGAAAATCACTGAGAAAATCTTGTAAATTATGGGTGGATGTTGGAAATGTATGAGGGTGATGGATTGACATGTCCTTGGTCCTTTTGGAGCAAATGAGAAAAGGAGGAGGAAGTCCAAGTTTGAATTCCTTTGACTAGGGTTTTTCCCAACTTTTTTTTGTGCCAACTTTTTTTTTGCCGCTTGCAAAGGTTGGAGAGCACTTGCATTCATTAAAGATATATACATGGAGAAAATATATTTTTTATTCTCATTTTTTCACTTTTTTATTCTTTTTCCTTTAGGCCTACTAGTTTCCTCAATGAGGTTTTCAACTAGTAGGTCTGCTTAGGCGCCTCAAAGGAGGTTTCACCTAGGGTATTTTAATTTTCTGTTATTTTTTCTTTTTCCCAACCCATTGACCGGCTCATGGAGGTTTTTGGTCAGTGATCCAATCTCAGGTGCCTTAAAATAGGTTTTCACCTAAGATTTTATTCTTTTTCCTTTTCTCTTTTTCCATTTTTAAAATTTTTTCTATCCTGATCTACTTGAAAAAACAAAACGCCTTTCAAGTATAGGAATACTTCCAATGGAGCCATGTGCACATCAAGACGATAGATAAAATCATGTGTACACTTGAAATACATGCTTTTACATGTACCTGAATATGAGGGACCATCTTCTTTGACTGAGATGATAACAAGTACTATTGAAGAAGAGTGTGTTGCTGCAACTTAATGATTGTTTGGAACCATATTTAAATATGGTTGTGATACCCATGGTCCACCTTCTGATTTGGATAATATAGGATGTCCTCTTCTAACATGACATTCAAATCTTCCTCTTTTTGGAGGATTTGATGGTAAACCTGAGGGAATCTTCTCAGTATTTGATTATGATGTCTTCTCTCCATCAAGTGCAGCCCATGAATCTTTGATCTCCTCATTTGAATCTTCTTCTGCTGGATGCTCTTCTAATGAAATTGAGAGAATCTCTTTTTTTTCAATACTCTTCCTGAGCTAAGATGGATACCATTTAGATCAAGAGGAGATGTTTGGAAACGTTGTACCTCAAAATTGTAAGTGGGTTGAGTTACTTCTTTGTATGGGTTTGGAAATGGTGGTACATGTAGTTTAGTGGGAGTGGATCTATGAGATGGATGTGGTTGAGGTTATGGTTGTGGTGGAGGTGGATGGTGGGGATAGCATGGAGTTGGGTAATGAGGATATTGAGGATGATATTGTGGATTTGTCGCATAAGGTTCTTGCCAAACTTGTTTCCAATATTGGTTTTTGGGTTGAGATGGCCAAGGTTGTCGAGGAAAGAGTGTGTTCCAATTACTTTGAGATGGATGTGAATAGGCTTGAAATTGTAAAGTAGGTCCTTGCATCATATCAAGTTGACTAGGCTTCCATGGTCTTCTTGGAGCTACATAACATATATTATTTGGTGATTGACTTGCTCCATTGTCCTCTTGGTACAATTCCTTCAACCTTGGTAATGATGGACAATATTCAGTAGCATATGACTATGCATGGATAACACAAATATCAACATCTTATTTTTGCTCATTTTTCATTCTTAACATCTCTACTTGTTCACTTATATTGCTAAGAATTTATATTTTAAAGTTGTCAAGAAAATTTCCAAGTTCATCTTGACTTACCAATGTTGATTCTGATTTACTTACTCTTTCCCTCCCTCTTGATATGTGCTTGCATGTTTCACAAATTTCTTCAAATGATAATTGATATAAATCTCCTTTACTCATGAGATCAAAGATATCAATCCACTCATCCCTAATTGTTCTAAGTAAGAGGGTTTTTAGTGTGTCCAATCCTAAATGATGTGATTTTTCCCTCATAACATTATACATGAACCTCTCTATTATATCTTCAAGGCTCTCATGTTTTTCATTCATTCTAAAGATATCTTATTTAAGATCATGATATTTATAATTTTCTAGAAATATCTTTTGCATATCATTCCATTATCTTATTGAATTAGTACCCAGCCTCATGAACCATTTAAGATATTTATCCTTCAATGTTGCAGGAAACAACCTCAATTTTTGAGTGTGTGATAAGTAGCCATAAGATCTACAAAGTGTTTCAAATTCAAAGAGAAAGGTTTCCGGATCCTCTGACCTCATACCATATAAATTGGGAAGGAAATATGGAGGGATGTTATTCATATGCAGACTGACATCAATACCTTGAATGGGAAATCAAAGAGGATCTTCTTCATTGTCAACATCTCCATCAATTTATTCTACCTTATCTTCCATCTCTTCTTCTTCTACCTGCAAAATTGGATGGCGATGTGGTTCTTACTACACCACGTGATCAAATGGGGTGGGGGGGTTGGTGTTGGAGAAGTATTTTTTATTTATTTTTGAATAACAATGCTAATTCAATGCAATTTTCTCTTTGAAATGAAATATGCCTAATGATTTTTTTGTTTTATTTCTGTTGTGGCCCTATAATTTATAAGATTGGCGAGAATAAATGATAGAGTACAACATTAAACTACTTTGGAATCTAGGACCTATCCTTCCTAAACTCAGGGAGGGCTATCTTTATTTCTGATTTAAATTTATCCTTAATATTATGAATACTGATGTTAGGCTAGTTACAGTGATGGTGGTATTGGTTGTTTTCAGTGATTTTGTTGGTTGGATGAGTAGGTCTGTAGGGACTAATACATTGGGCTATGGAGTCAAAGGCTGGATTGGTACATCAACGTCCAAGAGCATCAGAGGCCAAGCTAACTATGCTAAATAGATCTTTAGAGTAGTATGAATTATGAGGTGAAAGAAATAATAAGGTTCAATAGTGACTAAAGAGAAGTTAAGAATTTGTTAATCAGAATTCAACAAAAAACATTCAGATTGTAAATGTAGACAGAATTAAGGTGCTTCGAAAACAAATCTTAATCTAAAATTAATGTTTTAAAATTAGATGAATAGATACACAGTAAGGGAAACAATGGAAAAATTTAACACAAATAAGTAACACATCACCATTTAACACATCTCAAGAATACTGTAAACTATATTCGATTATTGATGTCCAACTCCAAAATTATAGTGCTTTGATACAGCCGTTCTTACAATGCAAGGTCTAACAATATCCAACCCTTGACGATGAAAATTCAAGCAGTATTTAACTAAAACTTGAGTTGGTTGCCCTAATATAGTTTTGAAATCTTCATTAATTACCATCAAACTAAAATTAGACAAGTGTGGCCATGCAAGGCCCGAACAAAAGAAATCTTTGACAAAAAATCACCTGTAGAATTAATTTTGAGCAGCTCTTCATGAATTCAAAGCTTAGGTAGCTCTTTGTGAATCCAAAAGTGGCTTGGAAGTGGTTAAGATGGTTGCGAAGAGGCAACGATGGGTGGCTCTGACATCTAGATCTACTTTGGGCCACCTCTGCTGGATCATTAAAGATGATGCGATGATGACACTTCTAATAAATTGGTGGCTGTGTGTTGGGAAAAATACTGAGAGGGGGGGGGGGGGTGAATCAATATTTATAATTCACTTAAAACTTTTAATTTTTCCTTGCTGATTTATATACGCGACTTTAATGAACCCAACTAGAGTATACACACATATATCTTTAAGAAAATTTTCATATGTCCAGAGATCTTACTATGTAGATAATTATTTACTTATATCAGTGCATCATTCATTCATCATATGTTTAGTAAGTAGTAAACATGTGCAATAAGAACAGACTGATTCATCACACATAAGCAACACACATGAACACCGAGATTTAAGGTGGAAACCCAATTCGAGAGAAAACCACCGTTGATATCGTCTCTGTCTTCAACATTTATTACAAATAAAATTGATTACAATATTGTACTGACGCAGACTCATACCAGCACGTAGGCACCCACATTCAGAAGTCTACAACCTTCTCTCATTCTCTAGCTACTAATGGAAGGGAGCTCCAACCCCCTAATCTCGTTTACCAGCTACCACTAGAAGGGAGCTACGAGCCCCTCACTGAAGGCTTCGACCCTCAGCACCACCATGGACCACGTTTCAACAATTTTCACACTGGATCCAAACAACTTCAACACAACACAACTTGTAGGCCTCTTTTCATCAGATTTTCAGATTGGACCCACTCCACACATTTAAGCTCGTAGATCATACATCAAACTAAAACTCATAACCATATGAAATCATTCACTTAATAATTCATCAACCAACCAACCACTGATCTTTAATCATAATCAAGTAGCAACATAATCAGTATTCAAACAACCCAGATCTGTATGAATACATCATTGACAGAAAAATAATACAACAAAACATATCGTAAATTTCGTTATGCACACTTCAATAAAACCTAGATGCCATACATGCTTTTACTTAACTGAACCTGTGTATATACACACTTTTATAGAGACAAACTTACGTATAGATCTGCAACTATTTCAGGACTGTGCAATTCTTTAGAATAAATAATCAACCCAGATCTTACCCTTTTCTTCAGCAAAACATTCGTCAGATCACAGATCTAAACATTTCATAAACATATCTAAGAAGTACATGGTCATTTCAGGTCTAGAGATCTTGATCCATCATTGTATTCATATGTGCATTATTATTTCAGATCTATCAATAAACTGTAACCCATTCCATGCAAATATACTTCAGATTGAAGTATTCATTCAATACTCAGACCCATGCATACCTTTGCACTATGATATTCTTCTCCTTATATAGATTTAGCCTTTACCAATAACATGAGCCAAAACCACACAACTACCGATGGTACTCTTGGATGGGATAAAATAGACTACAAAACACTCAATACTATGGGCTAATGCCATGGTAATGCCCCTTGGTATAATAATTTCAGAGTGCAAAAGGCATATGCGACTTTGCTTCTTCGTACTTGTGTGTATACATGTAATATTCCCAATTAGCCATGAGCTAGTTGGAATATTAAATTTTGTTTTGCTGCTTTGTTTTATGAATAAGAGGAAAATGAAGGTCCATAATTATCCTTAATAATGAATAAATCAATGACAATGCTAAAAGGATAGATCTTGGTAGCTTAATTGAGCACCCTTAGGTGTGAAAAGGGGTTGGAACAACTTGACTGGGTCAACTTTGACCAAATCAACAACACTGTCATGAGGAGTGGCCATCAATGAAAGCCAACGCAGCTTTAGATGGAGATGCTTTGCATGGAAGTAGTGCTATTATTGGATGGGGCTTAGGGTTTGGAAGCTCATATCTTATATAAGGAAGAGGATGGCAGCCATTATTCATTATGTTGATGTATATGATATTTCTGAATATATGGTCTGTTTAGACATATATCTTTCTCTAGCTGTTTAACTAAGATTGGGTGTTATTTAGCACTAGGTGTTCCTGATTGGGAATCCCACCTCTTCCATTGAGAAGCTCTTTGAGGAGTTTTGTACTACATTGTCCACTTTAAGGCTTAAGGCCAAGCTTCATATTTCATTTACAGCACAGATCCTATTGAGGTTTGAGTTGTTTTTCAGGTTGCAGCAGTGGAGACCATCTTTGGGTCATTTCATTACTTATTTTCACTGGAGAAGGGTTAATTTCCATTGGGAGGAAATTAAGGAAGGCCCTTGTGCTTATTTTCATATTTGGGCTTCAGGCCATTGATTTATCTACCCCTAAAATGCAGTTTAATTCCAGATCTGCATTATTTTCTAGGGAGGAGTTGCAGGGTGTTTTTAGTACACCATTGGGAGAGGAGGTTTTCTAGTGAAAGGGATCTGCATTTATTTTATAGGATCCATTGGAGGAGGCTATTATATTGTGCATATCAGATCAACCACAAATTTCCATCTATTATGTTGCAGTGAATCTTCAGCCCTAGGGCTTTAGATCCCATTTGTATTATGGTGTATTTCTGAAAACCCTTTCTGGGTTCTTTGTAGGTGATTGTATAAAGCCTAGATTTGTATTTTTCATATATTTTGAGGCATATAAAATCCCTACATATTTTGTATATTCATTTTCTGTAGCAGTGCACTTATGACTGCGCTGTAGCTATCTTCCGGCATTTTGATATAGTACCAACACCTCATTTTGAGGGATTTCTTCATTGGAGGCTTATTGTATCTTGTTCTATGATTTGTGGCCTATAATTTTATACATGTTTGCTGTTGTTCTAATGTATTAAGGAGCTCCATGTTGGCCTCCATTATTGATGTTATGTTTTACACTACTATCTCCATGGTTTTGCACTATATTCCTGATTTTCCCATTTGGGAATATTACAATACATGACTTCGCTTCATAAAAACTAAGTATATACTAATTCTGGATGTATACGTGGGATGCCTACATACCAAGTAGCATATACATTGCCTCCATACGTGGTTTTCCTTCATCAAACCCGCATATACATTGTGACATATTATATTTATCATTTCTCTGATCCTAACTGGATTTCCTTTCTCTGTCACTTTTGAACTGACCTTTAGATAAATCATTTTTACATCTTTAGCAAATAGGTTGCTTATCAAAAGGAAACTCATCAAGTAGGTTTCCATAAAGGACAAATTCATCAAGTAGGTTGCCATCAAGGACAATATATTTCATCATATTGCCAACAGTCTCCCCATTTGGACTTGATGGCAACCATGATGGCATTTGATCACCATAACAGATAAATAGATTAATCATAACCATTATTAAAACACCAAAATGCTCTCCCCATTTGACATCAATGGAAAAGGGCAGATCAATACCGAAAAAAGGTTTATTTTTCCTTGTAGAAAAAAGAGCTATGCAAATCTGATGTACACTAAATTGACCATGCTTCCCCTGAGTTTATGCAGAATTTTCAGACATATTTTTAAATGAAGTACATGACTATATAACTCAACCTAGTATGACCTTTCCTATCACCAAGGACTCTTACTTACATCAAATATCCAACTAAGTGGAATTACATATTTGACTCATCTTCCCAACCAAGTAAGTTTACAAAATTTGACTAAACTACACAACCAAGTGGGTTTACAAATTTGAAAAAGTCCTTATATGATTAAATATAAAAATTTTGCATCATAGGTCTTAGCATGAACTTTTCATCAAATTACATATATGAATTTTTATAACCAAGACCAAAAGACCTCAAGAGAGAGATCATATTTCAGAACATCATAATGCCAACAATGCATTATTCACAGCAAGGCTAATGCTCCCCCTAAGCTTGAGCATCCTGAACACCTTCACCAACCAATTCATCAAAGCATCTTCATCAAGTATATAATCAAAGCTTGATATCATATCAACAAATATAACCATAAACATCAGATCAAGAAATTTATTACTGTCAGCAGCATATCATAAACTATTCCTAAGTCCGCCTCACTGTTTTTCTTATCAGAGAAAAACATATGAAACTTTCACCATTGGAACTTGTGTGTATACACAACTTTACTTTATGAAACCTACGTATAGAAAGTGAAATACAGAAAATTTCACAACTCCATCTCCTCCTGGACTTATACATTCTGTACTTGTCCTCTGTTGTCATATTAGATGCACTATTAGAAATAAACACAACCAAAATTACCAAACCAACCATGGGAATCACCATATATTTCTCCCCCTGTGATGATACATTACTAATTCCTATAATGTATCTCACATTACTAATGTAGTCATTATGATAAGTAAACTTTAGAAACAAACGACTGAATTAGGGTCAATATTTCCTACGTTTATGACCGGTGCTTCTTCTTTTTCCAACTTTTCTTGAAATTTCTTATTGTGTGCTGGAAATTCTCCAATTTCTCAAATATGTTCATCATACTTAACCTACATTCCTTTTCTGCATGCCCATACTTGTTGCAAGCATAACATCTTATGTGACTAGAAAAGGGAGCAGAGGAATCATAATATTTTTGTCTAATCTTTCCTCTATTGCAATCATCTGCTTTATTACCAAAATTGCTGCATGAAAAGTAGTATCCATTAAAGAAACTTGAGTACCTGGGATCCGAAGGTCTTTCTGAGTAGTGTATATCTGATTGTGACCGAAAAATTCTGCTTCTGCAATTAGCTGCAACATGTCCATAATTATGACATACAAAGAATTCAACATTATTGATCAAATGAGAGAATCGATTAATACTTCTATGGTTAGGAGCGAATGATTTCCTTTGAGAATTCATGATTGTCGGTTGACTTTTTGTCTCTTTAAACACTTCATGTTTTGCATTCATATCCTTTGAATCTTTAGCATTGTCTTGTGGACTAGATTCTCCTTTAACAGTTTCATGAAAACCAAGACCAAATTTAATAGAATGAGTCCTTTGACTACTAAGAATATTATCCAGAATCTTAGTACTATGTTGAGACCTCAAGTGTTTATCCTTTTATTATAATTTACCTTTAAAATGTTTACCTCAACCTCCAATTTTTGGTGCTACTTCTTCATAATTTCTTCTACCCTTCTTCCTTCTTCTACTTGCTCATTCAAAGTTAGAATTTCTTCTTTGAACTCATTTTCTTGTTCTTCAAAATTTTGTAGAAATTCTTCATTCTTCTTATTTGATTTTTCTAGACCTTCTTTAAGAGAGATGATTCCTACTTCATGTCCTTCACTGTGATTGGTTACTTCATCATGCAACCTTTGATACTTGTCTATATATTTATTCAATATAGAAATCATATCTTTGTAGATAGTGTTGGGGCCTTTGTTTTGAAATTCAACAGTTTTTGAGTTGCGGCGAGTATGTGGCGGAACACAACCTCGGTAGGCAGAAAGGTGTGAAGGTTGCGAAGGAGCAGGGGAAATGTGTCGTGGTTGTTGTGAGAGCAAGCATATATGGTGGAAGAGCGCGGAAGGAAATGAGCAGTGAACTCCCGATGAATAGAAAGAAACAGAAGACAGCTGAGTGAGAAGAAAGGAGGAATTGTCAGTCGCACTGGTAGCAGAACAAATAGGCAGCCAGCTAGTGGATAGGAAGGTTGGCACAGACAGGAATAGGCAACAGGGAGCCACATGAGAGCTCTGTCTGTGTTGCACTGTTCTCCATTCCTCTGTGTTTCTGCATTTTCTCTCTGTCCAATAGGACGTATTGTATTCTGCTCTATTTATGCTCATGCAACTGAGCCTTGTAATAGTTCGCCACTGATGGCTGTTGATTAATATATTTAGGAGTTCTATTTTGAGTATCTGTTATAGTTTTGAATAAATGATGTTACACGCACCTTTTAAATTTTTATTTACTGTAAGTCTTAACTCTTTCCCAAGAGGCATATGTTATGGAACGTTGTGTTATGGCTGTTTAGTATTTTAGCTTAGCTTTGATTCAACTGTATTGATGTTGTTGGGATGATACCGATCGAATCCCTATCACAGTAAGGTTGCGGCATGCCTTGGGTGAGACTCTCTGCCCTTCGGAGCAGACTGAAAATGCCGACATAAAACTAGACTATGGCGGAAACCCTTGTTGGCCCTTTTAAACCTGAACCCGGGTCTTCTCTGTGAGACCTGTTCTCTCGCCAACAAATGGTTCCGTTGTCGGGACCCGAAAATACACTTGGGAGCTAGATCATGGCATCTCGAATCTTCGAAAGAGAAATACAAAGCTGGTGGGATAGCCACCTAGATCAGTTTATAGCTTAGCAGGTTGACCTGAGACGACAGAAGGAGAAAACAATTAAAAAACTGGTTCTATTCTCCGACTCTGCTAGTGATACCTACGAAATATTTTGGGGAAAGTTCCCAAAAGAATTCTACAACTGGTTGCGGAGGCTTCAGACCAAGACCGCCAAGGAAAAGTCATGGAAGATCAATCGCAAGTGGGTGCACGAGGATCTAGTGGCCCTTCATCGGTTAAACACCGATTTAACCTGAGCTATATATTTTTGGGTGGAATCTACCTTGGACGGATATATAGTGGAGTTTGCAGCCGAGTGCTACCAGTATTTCTCAAGAGAAAAAGATACCTTCAGATCTGGGTTAAGGGGGAAGCTGCTAAAGGAAATTCCTTTGTGGATCAAGGCATTGATGGTAGACGAAGGACTGATGGGATTCCAAATAGTATAGATGGAAGCGTAAACCCTCTAGTGCCGGGGGAAGGGACTAAGGGAGAGATGTTACAAGAACCGCGAGAAGGGAGAGTAGGAGTATGGATGTCGAGACTGCCAACAGGCTCAGGGAGCGACAAGCACATCCAAGGGTGCAGATTGCAGAAAGGTGGTGACAGAGGGTGATGAAGGAGTTGAAAAGACAGGAAAGTGGTCGAACGAACCAAGAGGAGGCGCCTCAGATGACAAAGGAAATGGAAGGTCAGGTGGGTCCCCATGATATAGGATGGGCCCTGAAAGGAGTGTGGTAGGTGTATAGGAGTCCAGCTCAGATGGAGAAAGGAAAGAAGTCTGACAGAGAAGGTATAGACGTGCGCCCAGAGGAGGTGTCCGATGTGGAGATGCACGTTGCAATGGAGAAACTATTTCAAGAAAGGCTGGCATCCATATCTCAAGGTATTCCTAGTCCCCACAGTTCAAGTAGCTCTAGTCCCAACCTTCCCCTAGTGCTCTACAAGCCCACAAGTGAAATTTTTGTCAATTTACGTGAATTAAGTAGATTGCATAGTATTCATTCTCCAACTGGAACACAAACTAGTAGTAGGATTGCTAGTGGCACCATCTCACAACCAGGATCCAACAGCTTCATTTTTGTAACACCTATTCAAGTAAACATGGCCGGATCACTCACCTGGTACCCAGAATTCTCTGGGAAGGGGAACAAAGACGTCGAACAACACTCATACCTCTGCGAGGCCATATGGAGGGCACGACAAACACCAGATGTTGGGAAGTTGATAGAATTTAAGACCACCCTGAGGGAGAGAGCCCTACGATGGTTTATGAAATGGTTAGAAGCTCACCCGAATCTAGCGCTGGCTGATGTAAAGAGGGATTTCATTAAGGAATTCAAACTACCTCAGACAGACCAACAGGGCTTGTCAGAGATGTGGGAAATCAAGCAGCGAGAAGGAGAAACTGCTTGGGACTTGATGCAGAGATTCAAGGATGCAATCGGAAAACTCAGCTATCCAATTGATCCAAACCACCAGAGATACTGGTTCATTAAAGCTCTACTACCTTTGAACCGAAATCTATTGACTCAACAAAGGATCGACACATTACAGGACACACTAAAGCAGGCAATGAAGATAGAAGCCATGGCGGGTTACCCGCAAGAGTTTAAAGGAGGAGTAGCAGTACATGACCCCTCCATAATGGGTCTGGAGCATCAAGTAGCCAGTGTGATAGAAAAAATCAAGGAAATGCAACCAATGTGACCACGAGGTCGAATGCATGGTGCACACATTGTCTCGTGGAGGGACATGTGGCAACTGAATGTCCCCAGTTGTAGGGCCAAAATGTGGGGACATTGGCCGCAGGAGCACAAGGGGATCCACCACTAGGAGGGGTCGCGCAAATAAACACCCAAGGGATATATCCACCACAATAGCAACACACAGGGTTCCCTGCACAACAAAGTCCAGCCACCAATGAGTATTGTGAAATATGAAAAAGTATGGGCCATCAATCTCGCCTGCGTCTGATCTTACAGAAATATTCCAATGTTACAAATAATATATACTATGAATTCTATGCCTCAACCACCCACAGCACAGAGCAGTAACGAGCATTAGACGCACTGGCGGAGCGGCTGGACCATCCTTCATACAGAGTAAATGAAGCTCCTCGAGGAAGAGGATGAGGCATGAGAGGAGGACGAGCAGGAGGTAGAGGTCTAGTAAGCTGCTATAACTGCAACCAGGAAGGACATGTAGCTAGAGAATGTCCACTCCATAGAAGATCCTGGTGTTCTCAATGCCGGGTTAACACACACGCAATAGAATATTTCCCAGAGCTTATCAAGAGATGGGAGGAAAGAGCTAGACAGCGGGGGGCGAATCTAGTAAACGCAGAACCCAGGCTAATGGGAACTCAGACAATGCAAAACGTGGCCGTAGTGACAAGGGGTGGAAAAATAACGGGGGAGGATATGCATGATATGTACCCAATAAAATTGATCAGGCTAGCATCCCCAAAGCTCTTGATCAAACTAGGAAAACAAATTTTTTTTTTCCAGGAAGCAGCAGAAATGTTTTCCCAATTGGGGGGAAACAAAGGAATCGAGTTACAGAAAACTCAGGAAGAAAATGAAACGTAGAATACTTCTGAAGCTTTGATCCAGGAGTGGTTCCATCTATTCCTGAAGATTGTTAACAATGCACCAATGCTAGAACGACTAAAGTAGAACCTAGAAGGGGTGCTGAAGAAGAACAACGGGGAAAAAGAATCAGCATAAGTGGACCAAAAGCATGTACAGAGAATAAAGAGAAACAAACAAAGGACAAGAAAGGAATTTTGAGTGAACATGCAAGTTGCGGGGTTCCAGATTAAAGATACCATGCTTGATTTGGGATCTGATGTCAACATCCTACCAAGGAAAACTTGGGAGGCATTGGGGAAGCCAAGATTGACATATTCTCCAATTCAACTTCGGATGGCGAACCAATATTGCATTGTTCCCATCGGCCGACTAGAGGAGGTTGAAGTTGACATTGCGGGAGTAAAGAAATTTATGGACTTTGAAGTCATCGACATCATGGGGGATAAGGATCCATACCCTGCACTGTTGGTAATTGATTGAGCCTTTGAAAATTATGCAGTAATCGATCTGAAGAAAGAACCGATGATCTTCGAGGACGGGGAAATCAGATTCACTCAGCCACTCGACCCCTACCAAGGACCGATATATACAGAGACTGTGGATAACAGGGAAGATGCTCAGCTCTTGGACCATCTCTACCAAATGACCGTAGGGAGAAGAGAATATTACATCAACCCGATAGCAGAAGGCTTGGTAAGCTGGAGAAGCATCCAAAGCTCAGAGTTAGGATCATAAATAGCTTGGGACGATTGGCTGCAAAGAGGCTATGAAAAAAATACAAGGATATGTGCCAATATTGCAAGAGTCAATTGGATCAGGATCGAGATTCAGGAATACCCAATCTTATCATATATGAATGCTGTAATTATTTTCATAACCAAGATAGAAACTACGGTACTGGAAAGTTATAGAGTACCATTGATGGACATGGCATTACAATCCACATCTGCAAGATGGTGGAGCAACCATCGTAACTCATTGACGCGATGGGACGAAGTGGTAGCAGCACTGAAAGCCAAATTTAAAGAGGAGGAGGGACCCAGAAGTAAGGACCGGTACCAGGGGAACTTAGACCCCAAAAACCATCTGAAGGAATGTGAAGCCCAATGGGGAACTGATGAATATCCTGAAGAACTATGGGTCCATAGGTTTATCCACTCCTTGGATGTAATTCCAAAGGCCTGGTACTTGACGGAATAGAAAAGAAGAGGGACCCAAAAATGGCAGGAAGTTGCAGACAAATTCACACAGTGTTTCTCGTTTGAAGGAAAGACAGAGCCGGTTACACAGGCATTGCGAGCAATCAAGAAGGTACTTTTCTTCCCATATATCCAACAGACGGATGAACAATCGTTTCAATACCAGGGTATCCAACAAAAGGTGGCATGTCAAAAAATTAATAGTGAGATGGATGATGACAATCTGGAGGATCTCAGGCACCTGTATTTTGAAGAAACAGAGGGGGATAGAGACATCAAAGAAGAACCAACGATAGAAGGTATCCACCTGTTACCTCTCAGAACCAAGAAAGTAAATATTGGAACTGAAGATAGACCTAAACTGGCAACAATTGGAGACTACTAGAATGAAAAAACAACTAAGGAAATATTCAATCTACTCAAGGAATATGAGGACTTGTTTCCTTCATCTGTAGTGGATCTAAAGGGCATAAAAGGAGAGATGGGGGAAATGCGGATAATACTAAAACCCGATGCAAGGTCTATCAAACATAGATCATATCGTATGAACCCAAGGGAAAAGGAAAAGGTGAAAGCAGAAATTGACAAAATGTTGAAAGCCGGATTAATATTCCCAGTGGAGGAAGCAGAATGGGTAAGTTCCATAGTTATACAGAGCAAAAAGGAGAAATCAGAGATATGAATCTGTGTAGATTACATAAGTTTAAACAATGCTTATATCCATGATCCATTCCCTACTCCATTCAACGATGAAGTCCTCGACAACATTGCGGGGAATGAGGCATACTCATTCACTGATGGCTTCTTAGGTTACCATTAGGTAAGAATAACAGAGGAAGACAACAGAAAGCAGAATGGGTAAGTCCCATAGTTATACAGAGAAAAAAGGAGAAATCAGAGATACGAGTATGTGTAGATTACAGAAGTTTAAACAATGCTTGTATCCATGATCCATTCCCTACTCCATTCAGTGATTAAGTCCTCGACAACGTTGCGGGGAATGAGGCATACTCATTCACTGTTGGCTTCTCAGGTTACCATCAGGTAAGAATAGCAGAGGAATACAAGAGAAAGAAAACATTCACCATCGAATGGGGTTCTTTCGCATACAATGTGATGCCATTCAGACTGAAGAATGCACCTGCAGTCTTCTCTCGCATTGTGATAGCTGCATTCCGAGAATACATCCACAAGTTCTTAGAATTCTATATGGACGACTGGACTGTGTATAGCATACTAAAGGACCATGAGAGCCTGTTGAGAGTAATGTTTGATAGGTGTCGACAACTGCAGATCTTGTTGAACCTGAAGAAGTGTATATTCGCCGTTCCATTTGGAACATTGCTAGGGCATGTGGTATGTAATCAGGGTGTCTACGTAGACCCGGCTAAGGTAGTAGTAATTGTCAGTATGGAGGCACCAGAAATGGTAAAATAGCTGAGGTCACTTCTGGGCCACACAGGTTACTACCGACGTTTCATTCACAACTACGCCAAGATAACAACGCCCTTAAAAAGACTATTGAAGACATCAGAATAGTTCTAGTGGACGGAAAGCTGCAAAAATGCCTTGGACACCCTAAAGGAGAAGCTGGGGAGTGCACCAATGCTAGTCCACCCGAACTGGGACAAGAAGTTCCATATACACATTGATGCATCCGGCATTGTGCTTGGAGTGGTCTTGGCTCAACCTGGAGAAACTTCTGTCGATAATCCGGTATATTTTTCCAGTCGCAAGTTGTCAACAGCTGAACCAAACTATATGAAATAGACCGGGAGGCATTAGCAATGGTGTACTCTCTTCATAAATTCTACCACTACCTATTGGGAGGTAAGTTCAAATTTTTCACAGATCACTCAGCCTTGAAATACTTAGTCAACAAGCCAGTCTTAGAAGGAAGAATCTGCAGATGGCTCCTACATTTCCAGGAGTTCACCTTTGAAGTAATTGTAAAGCCCAAAAGACTCAACGTAGGGCCTGATCACCTATCCCGACTAGAGAATGGAGAAAACGGAGCATCTCTAGACGATTAGTTGCCAGATGTTGATCTTTTCAAAGTAGAAGCCATCCCAGACTACCTGAATGAGATAGCAGCCTATCTCACCACAAGGCAGTGTTCGCAGGAGTACACTACGACACAGAAGAGACACCTAGTAGTTCGAGCTGCGGAGTATCAGCTAATAGCGGGAAACCTATACAAGATGGGGCTAGAACACATTCTTCGAAGATGTGTCTTGGACCATGAAAGGGAAACTGTACTATGGGAAAGCCATAGTGGTGTTGCGAGAGGGCATGTGGGAGCTAAACCAACAACACACAAAGTAATACAAGCATGCTTATGGTGGCCAACAGTACACAACGACAGAAAAGCGTTTGTCTAGAAATGTGATGTTTTTTAGCGGACAGGACGACCATCTCACAGGGATGAGCTTCCGCTTCATCTGATAAAAGTACTGCAGGCATTAAAAAAGTGGGCAGTCGATTTTGTAGGACCAATTACATCAGCTACAAGGTACTCAAAGGCAAGGTACATAATCACAACGACCGACTACCTGACACACTGGGTAGAAGTAGTTCCAGTGAGAAATTACATGGCAGAGACTGCTGCTAGGTTGATATTTGAAAATATAATCAGCCAATTTGGATGCCTAAAAATCTTGACCAGCGACCAGGGTACCCACTTCCTAAATGATACCATTAAGGCCCTCCTGGAGAGCTTCATGATACAACACCATAAAATCAGTCCATATCATCCACAAGCAAACGACATAGTGGAAGCATTCAACAAGATACTAGAGAAGGGTCTGACGAAGATATGCAACGTGCAGCGCGATGACTGGGACGAGCGGATACCAGCAACACTGTGGGCATACCGAACCACGGTAAAACGATTAAACAACCGGATGCCATTCTAGCTAGTTTACAGGAGAGAAGCAGTAGTCCCAGCAGAATTCATCATACCCAGCCTTCTAATCGCAACAACCCTGCAGCTATCTGAAGAAGAATCCCTGGAAAAGAAATTTCAAGAGCTGCAAGAACTTGAAGAAGAATGATTTCTTGTGGAATTTCATCAGATGGTACAGAAGGAGAGACAGAAATCTTGGCACGACTGGCATATTAAGCACAAAAAATTTTAGGTCGGGGAAAAAGTTCTACTATATGACAGTAAGTACCAGAAGTTCCCGGGGAAGCTACAAATGCATTGGCTAGGACCATTTCATGTCATAGACATTAAAGAGATAGGAGCAGTTCGGTTGGCATAGTTGAATGACCAAGTTCTACAAGGATGGGTCAACGACGCATGCCTGAAGCCCTACCATGAGTAAGTTTAAAATTTTAATTCCAATAACTCTCACAACCAAGAGGAGTCAGTAGGGTAGGTTAGAGTCAATAACTCTCTCACACCCGAGATGAGCAGAAATAGGATTCAACATAGTAAAATAAATTTTAGTTGAGTTGTGGAGACCGCAACGCAACCAATAGTGGTCGGGGATGGATAGTGTCCAACGTGTCATCCACGTCAGATAGGAAAGCGTGCTGAACATCAGCCCATCATCATTAAGCATAGTACCAGTGTCAGTCCATAGGATCACTAAGATTTGGAAGTAATTTCCATAATTAGCATCACCCATACTGTAATAAATTTTCCATAATTAGACATAACCACCAGCCATCGCGTCTGCCCAAATCCCGAAACCACAGTCAGCAATGTTAGAACCCACCTCAGCAGCTAACTAATCACATGATTGTAGCTGCGAGAGAAGCCAAGGAAAAATTAATTAGTTATGGGGTCTCATCAACCTCACCTGTGCTAGTTACTTACATAACCCACATGTAAAGAAGAGTGAGAATGCCGGAAAAATCTGAGTTAGAGTTAGAAACCTCCAAAAGAGCAAGGGAAGCTGAACCAGAACCAGAACATAGAGGGCGTCCGAAAGAAGAAATTCTAGAGAAAAGAGGGAGAGCTGTTCTTCAGGTATACCAGCGACGAGCAAGAATGACAAGAGTAAGCCCAGCAGTTGTGGAACAGGAGCTGGACAACAAAATTCAGAAAATGGAATCCCTCGTGGGAAAATATGACAGTGCAACCTTAATCGATGCAGACCTCATGGATTCCTTTGAGTTTCATGTGATAAAAAGGCAGGTATACATTGAGAATTATAGAACATAAGCAGGACGGGCAACAGCAAGAGTCCTGCCTGAGTTCAGGGGTATCCAACAGTCCACGATAATGAATTTAAGAAACTTACCAGTGTTTGGGATTACAGGCGCTGCGATGCAGTGCACAAAATTTCTGTTAAGCAGGATTCCAAATGGCTGTCTGTGGCTGGGAAAGGAAATCCCAATTCATGCAAAAGACATTCATAGGTTGACAGGACTATCGCAGGAGGGAAGGGACATATCTTCAGTGTTCCAAACTATATATAAGAGGGTGAAGAAGTTGGGAGACACAGAATACTATGCCAAGTATGGCACTCGAAGAGGAGGAAAGGGGGCAAATATTGAGTTAATTAACAGACCGGAGATCAGGTTTTCTTGCTACCTAATCACTAGCAAGACGATGAGGAATTATACCAAAGGAGAGTGCACATTAGACACAATTTCGGTTGTGGAGCACTGTGTCCAGGGGACAAGGCTAAATTGGTGCTCCTTCCTGCTGAAATAATTGTTCGAAGCTTGCGAGGACAATTACAAGAGAGAAACTAGGTTTATCTATGGATATTTAATCATGGCACTGGCCATGTGGAAGTGGACCTTCCCTAGCATCAGGATACCAGTGGAGATAGCAGAAGACCAACCTTTGGCGATGAAGTTTGTGCCATGGAAAGTGTTTGAAGACCCGAGCACAAAGGAAGTGAATGCAGAAGCCTTCAGAATTTGGTATGGTCAAATGGTTGACGTTGTAATGGGTCAACAAAGGATTCCAAGAAATTTACTAAATGGATATAGTGAGCAGGTCTGTTTTGGAGTCACACATAAACATACTTTTCTCAGGCCTACATGTGTACCAGAAACAACATTCCAGATGAGGCCACTTAAGTTCCAAATTTATGAAGCAGGCTTCCACACAGAGGTCTGTTCATGGCCAGAAGTGGCAATGGAGATCAGGGATGGAGTGTACACTTACTTCTTTGACGGAATGCTACCGCACCGGTTACCAAGAGAAACATTGGAGGAATCAGCGAACAAGATGTCAAACCTACAAATCTTCCTGATCATTTAGCAGCTGAACACTAAGGTAAGAAGCTTTAATGAAGTAGTTCAGGTACTAGCAAGTGATGCTACTCCATTCCCAGCTTTTTCAAAATTCCAAGTATCCCAGTCTAACCCATCTTCCAGCGCAACCTCCCTCTTTGCGCCCATCCCCAATGTCTTGTTCAGTTCACCACCCCTAGCAACCACAACGCTGGTGGGAAAATGTAAAGCTGCAAAACCAGCAGCGGCACCAAAAGCCAAAAAGGCCAAGGTCGTAGAATCAACCCGGTGGTCAACCTCACGGGAGAGGATCCACCTCGGCAGTTAAGCGTAGGGGTACCAATCCGAGAAGAGCAGATAGTTGAGCCCGAAGGGGCAAGAGGGTTGCCACCCCACAACCCCATAAACCCCCTTTATTTTTTAAACATCCGCAGGTCACCAGCTTGCCCAGATCAAGTACAACCCACCACCTCATCCATCTCCGGAGAACCCCATAGCTTTGCACCATCCACTTCATCCGCCACTGTGTCCGATCCAGTCATAAGAAGGATAACCAATGGGGACCACAAAATGGAGGTTAACTATGGTATAGAAGTGGTACCCCCAGTACCCCTATAAATTTTTTGACAAGCAAACAAGGGGCTAAATTGTTTGTTGAGCCTTCAAGGAATGCATTTCTTCTGAAACACATCATCCTTGAAGCCTCCCTGTGCCTTTGTCCTTTGATAAATCCCCGCTGAACCTCTGTCTCTTCACCTTTTTCCTCTCTCTTTATTCCTCCCCAAATCCTCTAAATCATCCTTTTCCCCTTCTAAGCCTCACAAATACCCTTTGTTTGGCCAAATAACCCTTGTCCCCTCTATCGTTGCCTCTTTTTGGCCTTAAATTGCACTAAAAACAGCCCAAAAAACCCATATTCTTCATTCATCAGGCTTAGCCCCCTTCGGCCAGCCCCCAAAACATTTCCCACATGACTCAGGCGCTGGAACCAAGCACTGGCTCGTAACCCACTTATCAGATCAATGGTCAAAGAGTGCTCTCCGCCGTCGATTTCCCGTTAATTCAATGGCCCACAATCCTATTGCCCCGGTGGTCCCTACGGTCAATCACTGTGCAAAACCGGGGGGTTTGATCACATCACCTTTAGAAGGAAGGTTTTTTTCCTCGTTTGGCAACGATCAACGCCACCTGATTTCATGGCATTTTCCCATTTCGTTTGTATTTCGCCCGATTTCCAAAGCCCTTCCATCGTTTAATTTCCGCCGTCGATCATCGCCCCCATGCAATGATCAAATGGTCCCCGTGCATTTCTTCGCTTAGACCCCCATCAGAGTAGATTTACACCATTTTGCTGCATTTTTCCACCATTTTGCATTCGCATCCACTGTTTCCACCATGCTGCGCTGCCATTCTCATAGCCTTCCACTGCATCCATCCCCCTCCAGCATGGATTTCTTAACAATTTTGTGTGTTTTGCAGGGAATAGAGATGGTGAAAACCGTTCTGTTCTACACAGTCACTATTAGTGACATAGCAGCACAAAGGAAAGTTTATCAGAGCCAGTGATTGCAGGAAGAATCTTGAAGGACTCTAAATGCATATTATATCCAAATCAGGGGTATTAACTCTGCTTAAACCCCCAACACCATAAGCCCTGCAAATTGGTGGTCAGAGAAAGTAATGGAGCGGCAAAGAGTATTAGTGAAAGATCAGAGAGTGAAGGCCTGTATTTGAGGATGTCTGAGCCTTAACTCAATGATTGAAAAGCAATGTACCAGATCGAATACCCTGAGACTAACACAGAAGGCCCAATAAGGCCTAGGGCACGCAAAACGATATATCAGCGTCACCATCAGCAGAACGTTCTTTCCCATGATAGGACGAGGTGCCCATACTGTTTTCATTCTATACCATGTTCCAGAGAAGATCTCTGCCCTGAAAACAGTCCTAGTGTTGCCAGAAGCATTGGTTACACCATATGGCAGGCCCTAGAATCATTGATCTGCCTTTTTTTTAATTCACCAGAGTACCACAAGTACTACAACCGAGAATACATCAAAGACATATTTGGAGTAAATTGCAGCCTTTCGAAGACCATGTTAGCCCCCCATAAATTACTTGACAAACAAGCAGGGGGCTGATTTGTCTTATGAGCCTTCAAGGAATGCATTTCCCCTAAAAACACATCATCCTTGAAGCCTCTTCATGCTCTCTACCCTTTGATTATTTCCCTTTGCTGTTTACATCTAAAAATCCTCTCTGTTTGCAAAGGAGTGTGCTCCGAAGGCCTGCATTTGCCCCTCGTATCCCTGCAGAATACCCCATTTTAACCCTTTATTCCCCCTTGTCAAAATACCCCTCTAAACTTTCTAAATCATACCCATGCCCTTTTAAACCATTCCTACACCCTTTGTTTAGCCAAATTTCCCCTTCTTCCCTCTATCGTTACCCATTTTCGGCCTCAAATTTCATTAAAAAGGGCCGAAAAACCCATACTCTGCACATTGTGGTCTTAGCCCCCTACGGCCCTAGCCCCTTAACCCTTTTCCCCACGTGACCGAACGCCGAAACCGAGCGCTAGCCTAAAGAGTGCTTATCTCATTTGGTTATCGGGTGCAGTTTCCGCCGTTGATCTACACAGATTGGACGACGATCGCGGCCTCTGCAACCCCCACTGTTCACAGTCCACCTCTCTGATCGCGCCATCGCCATCCGTTTAGCCATTGATTTGGTGGTCCAGAATGCACCTGCCCCTGTGGTCCCCACCCGCGCACTATTCCGAAAACCACCGGTTTCTATCGCACCGCCTTCGGGCAGTAGGCAGTATTTGTTTTTTTGGGAGCGATTCCATACATCGAACAACGCGTGGCACCGGTACGGTTGGAAAACCGCCACTCCATCATGCATTAAAGTCTGACAAAAAACGTGGCGCGATATCACTGTGCACCGTTCGATCTAGAGCATTTAATACAACGACGATTGCTCCGCAAAGCTGCGCGGAAGTTAGCACGGGGAAACCGTACCCTTGGCCCACTATCCATCGCCCTCCGACGCGTCCTCAACCGTCGATCTCCTCTTGAGATCGGACGGTTCAGATTTGATTACCCCCGCCGTTCACTGTCCCGTCATCTCCCGGACCCGACATGTCACCACTCCATGTTTCTCCATCGTACATCCACCCGCCCCCGTTATATATGTTCATTCCATGGTCAAACATTCGTTTTTTACGTTAAATTTCTATGCACTTTTCCAACCTTCACCAGAGAATTTCTCCACCATTCCTTTGCATTTTTTTGCCTTTTCTTCGTTGTCCCACTATCATCCTCGTAGTCACTCACATCATCCGACCCCATGCATTGTTTTCTTAACAGTTTTCATGTTTTTTTAGGGTTACAAAGAGGCAGAAAACCGCCATGGTTCATATGTACTATTGTAATGGCACGTTGCGCAGAGAAAGTTGGATTTGGAAGCTGGTACTACAAAGAAATTTTCGGAAAGATGGAAGCAGCATAAATATTATCAAAGGACAGTTTCAATCTCCGCGAAAACCTATCCGGCGCCATTAAAGCCCAGATTTTGCAGATTACGACATTTATGAAGTGGCAGAGAAATTCTAGCTAATGATCAACAAGTGCAATGTTCAGTACTGAAGATCTTTGAGCCTTAATACAGTGGTTTAGAGGAAAAGCACTAGATTAGCGACGTCATGGATCACACAGAGTGTACAGCACGCAGAAAACCATATCATCGGGGTTTTCACATCAACAAAATGTTTCTTCCTGAGCAAGGACACGGTACACATAGTGTTTCAATCTACGTTGTGTCCAAGTGAAGTTTTCCTCCCTACAACAGTTCTATGCTATCAGCAGCATTTGTTGCACAGTATGGCAGATCTTAGCGTCATGATTCTACGTTTTTTGTTTAATTCACCAGAAGTACTACAGAGTACTGCATCCAAAGTACATCAGAGACATACCAGAGTAAATGGAAGCCTGGAGAAGACCACTCTTTCACCCAAAAGAGTGCCAGAGATAAATACACAAAATTTATACAGAGTGGGCTTCGGCCTTCTTCCTCTTCTGAGTTTTTAATGCTACATTTAGTTTTTCACCTACCTTCTTTGCTCCACTGGAGCTATAAATTCATGAAGAAACTCATTGTAAAGTTTGTTGATCAGTTATCAGAGAATTGCAAGTAGTTTCTTTTGAGACAAAGTCTCTGTGTAAAGTTGTAAGATACGCTGAGGAATATGATTTCAGACTGAGTATTCAGCTATTGGCAATGTTGTACTTGACTGGTATTGCTATTTAATATGACAAGCACATTTCTTTGGATCCTGATCTAAAGCAACAGTGATGTTTTCCTATCTCTGTGTCTTAATTCATTTCATTTCATTTCTACTGGCTTGCATCAGAATATTGGCATAGGATTTACCCTTGTTAGGTACCCTATGTTTCTTCTCTCCTTGCCTTTGATGTTTTCTTCTGAATGTTTTATCTAAGAATTGATTTCAGTTAATTTAACCAGTGTGGTGGATGTTATTGCTTGCTCTCTGATGTATGAATTGAATGAATCAGTTCTTAGATGTTCTAGTTAGGATTTAGCTGGAAGATTTGGGAACACTGAGGATTAGAGTTAGTCTTGTCCACTAGGATCCTTGTGCAACTAGCTGGTCTTTAATTGTGCATCCTGAATCTGTGTTGTCTCCTCCTCTCCTACCATTCCACATCACACTATCATCTTTAAAATGCAACGTTTTAGATGACTAGCCCAATTGAAAGCCTGCCTATTGATTAGCAAGAAAATCCTTTCCTGACTCCATTTCCCAATGGTTTTGAATGCTCCCTGGAATATTTCACCTTTGCCTAAACCCTCTTTTCTCATCTTTGTCTTACATTGAACCCTTCTTTCCTGGTAACCAACAACCAAACAAACAATCAAAAGAACAAACCCTGAGCCTTATAACTAGCCTAACATCTTAACACTGAGCTTCAAGTCATATACCTTTGACATATCATAGAGAGATCCCTCTATGGACCCAGGAGGGCTAGATCCTGAGGTTTGAAAGTGGTTTGATGTTGTCTCATCTTTTTTTCTTGCCAATCTAGCCAAAACATGGGAACCCCAACATACCACTCTTTCATCCAAAGAGTACTGAATTTTAATGCTCAGATATTAAAAACTGAGTGGAATTTGAACCACTGCTCCTACTCTGTTTAATATTTCATTTAGTGTTTCATCTACCCCTTCTGCCTCTTTTTCAGATATATAAACTCATGAGAAAACAATGAAAGGGTTGTTGATCGGATATCTGTGAACTATACGTTGTTTCTCTTGAGACATAGTTCTATGTGTAAAGTTGTAAGATAGGCCGAGGAAGATGTTTTCAGACTGAATATCAAGCTGTTGGTAATGTTGTACATGACTGGTGTTGCTCTTTAATATGACAAGCACATTTCTTTGGATCCTGATTTAAAGCAGCGGTGATGTTTTTTCTATCTTAGTTTTGGTTTTCCTTTGTAGTTCATTACATTTCATTTCTTTTGGCACGCATCAGAAATATGGTTTAGGATATACCCTCACATGGTACCCTAAGCTTCTGCTCTCCCTGGCTTTAATTTTTTCTGCTATATGTGTTATCTGAGCACCGATTCAAGTTAATTTAACCAGTGTAGTGGCTAATATTTACTGCTAGCTTATGTATGAATTAATGAATTTGTTCTTAGATGTTCTTGTTAGGCTTTAATTGAATGAATTGGGATACTGGGAGTTTAGAACTCTGTCTCTGTCTCACTAAGGTCCTTTTCAATTAATTGAACCTTTCTAAATTCCCTTAAGCTGGATACCAAAGAATTGAGAGTTCAAAGTCTCTCTCTGATCTCAGGTTTTCACCTTTGTGTTTAGATATTTAATGTTTCCTTTTATGAAGAGTTAACCTTTTAGGACTTGGATCATAGGTTTTCCAACAGCATGTCTTGTCCCTGGATCTGATTCCTGAAAGGTCACCTTGGAGGTTTCCTTGCTTTCACCTTCTCTCTTAACATTTCATGCCACACTATCATCTTTAAGATCCCATGCTTTAGATGACTAGCCCAACTGAAAGCCTACATAATGAATAGCAAGTAAACCCTTTCCTGACTCCATTGCCTAATGGTCTCGAGTGTTCTTTGAGTTATCTCTCCTTTGCCTAAAATCCTCTTTACTCGTTCTTGTCTTATATTGAACCCTTCTTTCCTGATTCCCAGCAACCAAAAAAAAATCAAACAAACAAACCCTGCACCTATAACTAGCTTAATATCTCAACTTTGGAGTTTCAAAGACTTAAAACCTTTGCCTATATAGAGAGATCCCTCTCTGGACCTAGGAGGGCTAAATACTGAGGTCTGAAAGTGGTTCTGAAGTTGTCTCATCTTTTGGTATTGCCAAACTTGCCAAAACATGGGAACCCAACAATATCGATCAACTCCCTATCATAGTAAGGTTGGGACACGCCTTGAGTGAGACTCTTTGCCCTTCGAAGCAAAGTGAAAATGCCGGCGTGAAACTAGACTACGTCGGAAACCCTTGTTGGCCCTTTTAAACCTGAACCCAGGTCTTCTCTGCGAGGCCTGTTCTCTCGCCAACAGATAGATTCCCTCTCATTAAATAAAATCTGTTGAAATTCAACTTTAATCTTGAGATTTGGAATTAATGCTTCTAGATCCCTAACATTACTTTCACTTTCATATTCACTATCTTCAACATTGCATGCATAAGGAAGTGAATCACAAGGACAACAATCAATACCTGTTTCATCTTCTTCATTTTCTGCTGAACACATTTTTTGAGATATATTATTTATTTGAGTAGCCTTCTTCTTTTGCTTCCTTCCCATTGTGACATATCTCCTTCAAGAGATCAAGCTTCTTTAGAAGGACCTGCTCTGACTCCAATTCTTGGGAAAAATACTGAGAGGGGGTGTGGGGGGGGGGGGGTTGAATCAATATTTATAACTCATTTAAAACTTTTACTTTTTCCTTACAGATTTATATACACGACTTTAATGAACCCAACTAGCATATACATGTGGAAATCTTGCAAACTTGCATATGTCCAGAGATATTATTATGCAGATAATAATTTACTTAGATCAGTGCATCATTCATTCATAAGATTTTTAGTAAGCAATAAAAATGTGTAGTAAGAACATAATGAATCATCACACATAAGCAACACACATGAACACCAGGATTTAAGGTGGAAACCCAATTCGGGAGAAAACCACCGTTGTTGTCGTCTTTGTGTTCAATATTTATTACAAAGAAAACTGCTTACAATCTTGTACTGGCGCAGACTCATACCAGCACGTAGGCACCCACTTGCAGAATGCTGCAACCTTCTCTCGTTCTCCAACTACTATTGGAAGGGAGCTCCAACCCCCTGATCTCGTTTACCAGCTATCACTGGAAGGGAGCTACGACCCCCTCATTGAAGGCTTCGACCCTCAACACCATCATGGACCATGTTTCATCAATTTTCACACTGGATCCAAACAACTTCAACACAACACAACTTGTAGGCATCTTTTCATCAGATATTCAGACTGGACCCACTCCACACATTTAAGCTCACAGATCATACATCAAATTGAAACTCATAACCATATCAAATCATTCACTTAATCATCCATCAACCAACCAACCATTGATATTTAATCATAATCAACTAGCAGCATAATCATTATTCAAACAACCCAGATCTGTATGAATACATCATTGACAGACAACAGTAATACAACAAAACATATCATAATTTTCCTTCCGCACACTTTACAAAAACCCTAGATCCCATACGCATTTTTTCTTTACTGAACCTGCGTATATATGTGCTTTTACAAAGATGAACTTGTGTATAGATCTGAAACTATTTTAGGATTGCGCGATTCTTTAGAATAAATAATCAACTCATATCTTACCCTTTTCTTCAACAAAAAATTCGCGATATCACAAATCTAAACATTTCATAAAAAGATCTAAGAAATAATGGTCATTTCAGGTCTAGAGATCCTGATCCATCATTATATTCATAGGTGCATTATTATTTCAGATCTATCAATAAAATTTAACCCATTCCATGTAGATATACTTCAAAGTGAAGTATTCATTCAATACTCAGACACATGCACACCTTTGCACTATGATATTCTTCTCCTTATATAGATTTAGCCTTTACCAATACCATGAGCCAAAACCACACAACTGCCTATGGTACTCTTGGACGGGATCAAATAGACAACAAAACGCTCAATACTGTGGGCTAATACCATGGTAATGCCCCTTGGTATCATAATTTTAGAGCGCAAAAGGCATAGGCGACTTTGCTTCTTTGTACTCAGGTGTATACACGATTTCGCTTCATAAAAACTGCATATATACTAATTTTTGATGTATACGTGGGTTTCCTTCATCAAACCTGTGTATACATTGTGAAATATTATATTTATCATTTCTCTAATCCTAACTGGATTGCCTTTCTTTGTCACTTTTGAACTAACCTGTAGATACATCATTTTTACATCTTTAACAAATAGGTTTCTTATCAAAAGGAAACTCATCAAGTAGGTTTCCATCAAGGACAACTTCATCAAGTAGGTTGCCATCAAGGACAACATATTGCATCATATTTCCAACACTGTGCTGATGTGTCCACCGTGCCTTTTCACTCTTGTAACATACACAATCTATTCCAATCCTTCTTGGTGGGAATTCTCATACTTGTTGTTAGCGTTTTGTAATTTGCTAGAGATTGTGAGAACTAATCACATAAGCCAACATCAAACCAAATTTTGAAACTGGGATCTAGCCATCCTAGCTTCAGAGAGGGCTCTCTCTATAATATTTATCTTTGTTTGGATAATTTCTAGGCTAGTTATTATAGAACTTTGGGTTTTGAGTTTGTTTTGGATTTTAAAAGATTGATTGTATTCAATTTATTAATATATATTGGGCAATGGAGTCAAAATATTACTGGATGGTTGCATCAAATTTTCATAGAGTAAACACAAGGAAAGCTAGGAGTATTTACTGGATCTTTCGAGTTATAAATGGATTATGACAGAAATATGAATAAATTACGTAGAACTAAAGAGAAATTAAGAATTCTTTGGCCTTTAGTGGAAAACATTATGATTGCAAAGGTAACTAGAATAAGGTATTTAACAGTAAATCCTATTCATCACGCTTTCTTCTTTACAATTGGAACTCAAATGATTACAATGAAAGATGTCAATGAAACAAAATAAACAAGAAACACATCACCATTATTTAATCCACAAGAATCATGTGAATGGTATGATTATTATTGATGCTCCAGTGCTTTGGAAAATCTGGCAGTACTCCAAAAGACAGTAATAGTTCTGATCTTAATCAATCGACCTTTGATACTTCCAAAGCTGAAGTATTTATACAAAAAATTACAATCATACTTCCTGTAATAGACTTGGACTAAAAAACTATAACTATTACAAAATTATAGCTTCGGTGGAATGTGTTGTGCAAAGCAGGTGTTGACGTAGTGGGACAGTTAGGATGTGGAACACGATTTACTGATGTGCTGGCAGACTAAATGCTGTGCTGGTGAATGAAATGTTGTATGAATGGAGTGTTGAACACCTTTTCTTGCCTGACTTGATCGTTCTGTCTTTTTGACACCCAAAATACTTTTACCATGTTAAAACCTTTTTGTAAACAAAATAAAATGAAAAACCAATATACCGGACTTGAAACCTTTTAAATTTCAATTCCGAATCCGCATCACATCCATGCACTTCACAATATTTAAAGTTTAAGTTTGTGAAGAAAGTTATCGGTGATGCAATGTGAAGTGGGAGTTGAGGTGGAGGGCAGTTGGGACCGGACCACATCACAAATCACACATTTTAAAGTTTAGCTGTAAGAGGGGAGGTAAACTCTAAATACTGCAAAGTGTGACCCACAGGGAGGGCGGAGTGACATGGCATGTAAGGTGGGACCAGATTGCATCGTAAATCGTAAACTTTAAGTTTTAGTTATAAGTGCGAGGGTTAAATCCTAAAACTTGCGAAGTGCAGGGAGAGGGATCCATTGCAATCAACAAAGTTTATAAATCAACAAATTTTTTATGTAGTTTCATATGATATGTGATATTATTGCAAAAAATGATGAAGTGGGGGGCAGAGCTGCTATGGTGGGGCCAAACGTCACATCGCAAGTTAAAGAAAATAGAGTGCGGGCACTTCAAAGGTAAGTTAAAACAAATGCGATGCGATAAGTCACAAATTAGAAATCGCAGGTTTTAAAGTTTAGTTGCGATGGGAAAATATTTATAATATGCGATCTGTGATGGATGGTGGGGAAGAAAAGGTGACATGGAGGGATGGCCCACTTTAATCGCAATTGGGGAATAGGAAGCGAGAGTAAACAATGAGATAGGTGAAAGGTAAAGTGAATATAAAGTATAAAAAGGTGGAAAAGGTAAAGTTGAATGTTTTCAAAGGAAAATGAAATGGAAAGGAAGTGTGGTGGGTAAAATGGGTCCCACTTCATCGTATATTGTCCTTCGAAAGGTTTGTGGGAGACGACAATCAAAGGTTTTTTGGTATTTGGCCTATGAGAAAAGTGATTTCAAATGTGCAGGATTATAATGAAATGTATGGAAATATATGAACGGGGAAGGAAATGTAAATAAAGGGAAATGAATGAAATGAAAGTATGGGGGGATATATGCTATGGTTTAAAAATTTAGTATATAAATTAATAATCAGAATTTAAACCATACAAATAACTTTTCCATAGGCTCATTTAGACTAGCAGCCAATCAAAACCTTTAAAACAGAATGAAGCTTTTCTTTTTCTTTATTTCTTCCCTAACATTTTGTTTTGCTTCCTTTGTTTAGAGCATCTAAAACCTAACATTTTATTTTTCCTTCATTATTTAGAGCATTTACCACCTAACATTTTATTGACGTGGATGCATATAAAAATAATAATCTTCTTAAAATTTTCAATTTTTTCATTCTTTTGCATCCATATCCTACCTTATCATTTTGAAAATTATTCAACTACTTATGCTAACTTATAAAAAAAAATGATGATACAACATCTCCCTTGGTTCAGATTAAACTATTGAACCAATTTTATTTTCTACCTAACTAATTAATCTGTCAAGATTAAACAGATTGACTAATTAATTTTCACTACCTATTGAAAAGCAATTTAAACCTAATTCAATCATGCTTAAATTATATGATTGAATTGTATTGAACTATTGTGGAATTTTAAACAAGATGCACACAATTTATTTTCAGAAATAGGCTAAACTAGGAGTAGTGGCATTTGGATGTGAAACACTTTCAGAATTTATTGTTTTTCTTATTTTTGATGGGGTTTACATCTTATATTTTTTTTATTTATAACATATACTCTCTTTTGATTTTTTATGTTTTTTTTTTTTTTGAAACTTATTTGCAGATTGGAAATAGTTTTACGAAATAAATTTTATAGATAGAATAAACTTAGTCACCTTGAGATACTATGAAATATAGGACCCTAACAGTGGCTTCAATTGGGGATGGCACTTCCATGCATTGAAGTGTTAAGAATTTACGATCGATAGACTTATCCATCTGCACATCTGAGTAATCTGCAATCTAATTCCTTTCTACTTCAAATATTATGATGATCTGTTGACCATGGCTTAGGGCCTTCTCTGCGGGCTTCAACCTTAATCAAAAAAACATCCAATCCAATCTATGTTGACTATGATATTTACAGTGATGTAAAAGAATATTTAGACTAAGAGAAATAATGCTTCAACATCCTTCCATTTACAAGACCATCAAGTAACTATGTTCCATCTATATCTGTGAGAAAAAATGCATTGTCACCTCTAAAAGAATTTATAATATATGGTCCCATTCATATATTATCAAACTTGTTATGTTTCCCTTTGTCTTCTCTCCTTGCAACCCATTTTAAAACTTTGTCACCAATAGAAAAATTGGCTGCCTTGGTCCTTTTGTCAAAGATTTTCATGATATTTGGATGAGCTCTGTTCTGTTATACACCTCTTCTCTTGTTTGCTACAACTGAATCGTTTGATGGATCCTTCTGAGTGCATCATTTGGTTCCACTTGTAACTCTTACATTATCTTCATCACTGGCTATGCTAGAGATGATGGAAAAACAACATCCATTCAATAGAAAATTTGGTATGGTGACATACCAATGGACTTCTTTGTAGTAAGCCTATCACCCCAAAGTGAACTTACTAACTTATTATACTAAGACTTCTTATTATGTTCTAATAACTTCTTGATGATGTTTACCAGACTCTTATTGGATGATTCATCCAGTCCATTACCTTGTGGGTAATAGGCTATTGAATGTCCTAAAGAAATATGATATTTATTATAGAATTCAATCATCTTTTGGATTTAAAATTTGCTGCATTGTCAGTGATGATTTTTCTTGGGCAGCCAAATATGGACAGGATATTGGTCTCAAGGAACTTGGTAATAACATCATCAGTGACATTTCTGGAAGGGATGGCTTAGATCCACTTATTGAAGGAATCAGTGGCTATGAAAATCCACTTGTGTTGGGCAGAGGAAGGAGGATGGATTTCACCTATGAAATCCAAACCCCATTGTTGGAATGGGCTTTCAAAAAAAATTGGGTTTGAGAGGCAAGGGTAGAAGTTTCTTTCTACCTTCAAAATTTTGACACTTACGGCAGGTTGCGATTTTCTTATGAACATCAAAAAAAGGGTAGGCCAGTAAAAACCATCCCTGAATATTTTATTAGCAGTAGTCCTCCAATACAGGTGGCCACCATAGTCTTCTTCATGAAAATCATGCATAATATTGTTTGCATCATTATTCAATAAACATTTGAGTAATAGGCCACCATCATCTTTCCAATAAAGGACATTATCAATGATGCAAAATTTTACTTCCTTTAATTTCAGAAATCTAGATTTAGTTTTTGTAAGACCAGGAGGAGCATTTAAATTAAACAATACATAAAGTAGGTATGCATACCAGGGAGAACTTAAAAATTCTTTATTTATTTGTGGAGTCGCCCGCTCCTCTTGATCATCCAAAGTTGCCACCAAATTTATGTCCAGAGCTTGAAAATTGGACTCATCCATAAGCTGGGCAAGTCCTTTCCCTTTACTTAGTTTGGTAGGTTTTATTTCTAGACCATACTCTAAAAGTACTGCAATCCATTTACCTCTTTTTCCATCCAGTCCATTCCGTGTTAAAATATCCTTTACCACAACATTAGGTACATAAGAAATTATATGTGAATGCATAATATAAACTCTAAAATTTTAATTGCATTGACTAGTGCAAAGACCTGTTTTTCCATGATGTTGTACTTGAAAGAAGCATATATTAAAGCTTTGTTGAAGAAGGCTATTGACTGCTCAAATCATTCACTATTTTTCTGCAGTAAAACAACTGCAACAGTGTGCTCAGAAGCAAAAGAAAAGATTATAAAATATTTAGTAAAATTTGGATTGATTAATACCGGTGCTTTAGTTAATGCCTATTTTACCATGTCAAAATATTTCCTAGCCTTTATGCTCCATTTCATCTCAGAATATTTCTTGAGCATATTGGTTATGTTTCTAAGAAGTTCAACAAGATTACGGATAAATCTTCTCAAAAAATTTATTTTACTTATGAAGGATTGAAGTTCCTTAATGTTTCTTGGGGGATTGATATTTAGGATTGCTTCAATTCTCTTAGGGTCAATTCTAACTCCATATTTTGATATGATATGTCCTAATAGTTTTCTTTCTTCCAGGCCAAATAGTGTTTTCTTAGGATTTAATGATATGCTAAATTTTCTGCATTTCTCAAAGACTCGTCTCAAATGTCTCAAGTGTTCTTCCTCAGATTTTGAATACACAGTTATAACATCCAGATAGATTACAATACAAAGGCCATTCTCTTCTAAAAAAGAAATTTCCATTGCTCTTTGGAACATGGCCCCTGCATTCATTAGTCCAAAAGGAATTTTCACATACATGAAAGTGCCCCATGGAGTCGTAAAAGATGTCTTATCCCAATCTTCCGGATCAGCCAAGACTTGGTTATAGTGAGAGAAACAATATAGTAATGATATCCTAATTGATCCTATCACCTTTTGTAAGATATGGTCCATTTTGGGTAAGGGATAGTTATCTTTCAGATAAACCTTATTCAAATTTCTAAACTCAATGCACAACCTGATTTCTCCAGTTTTATTTCTGGTTGGTACTATGTTTGACATCCATTTGGAATGTTTGAGGGAAACTATTATTTTAACATCATACATTCATTTAAATTCTTTCTCAACTAAAGGTAAAAAAACTGGATTTATCCTCTAAAGTTTCTGTTTGAAAGGATTTTGTTCTTCTTTAATTGGAATTTTGTAATGAATGATGTTGGAATCATAAACCTTCAGGTTCTCATAATTCCAAGAAAAAACATTAGCGTATTCTTTGAAAAGGGCTATATCTCTCTGTTTGGTCATAAGAGGTAATGTTTTTGAAAATTTGATCATTTTCGGGTTTTGTTCAGTACCTATGTTACATTCCTCAAATTATGCTCCTATTGGCTCAATTTTAGGCTTCTTTGCTACATCATTGAAGTAAAAAAAGTCTTCTAATGGAGCTAATCCCTTGGGAAAAACGTTATCTTTTAGTTGAAGCATTTCAAAATCTTCTTTTTCAGGATCTATTTCACGAATTTCTAATTTAGGCACACTTTCATCTAAAGGATAATTTACATCTAGTCTATCACACAGGTTTACCAAAGGATTATATACAGCTATTTGATTTTCTATATTATCTTCTGGTTTCATTTGATTTTGTTCCTGATTATCCAAATCTAACTATGTTTCCTCAAAATCATCTTTTGATTGTAAGAAATTTTCAATTTGTTTGTCATTTCTGAACACTTGCAAGTATCGCATGTTGTCTGGTATTGCAGGGTGATGTTTAATTTCAATTGTGTGTGGTTTTTTTAGGTGAGGGATTTTACAAGTGTTTGCAAAGACACCAAGACTATCATCTATGACATTTTGAGTTCTTGGAATTACTGCTAGATCATATTCCACAAAAAGTATCTAAGAAATGGTGCATTGCATTTCTGTAGGCTCTTAATCTAGGGTGTTTAGGAGCATATTATCCCTTTAATTGTTTGATAATTAATTCTGAATCTCCCTGCACATCAATCCTTTTAGCTCCTAATTTATTAAGTAACTGAAGACCTAACATCAGAGCTTCATATTCGAAAATATTGTTGGTGAACTGAAAATTAAGTTTATAGGAATGCCCTTCACAATGATTATTAGACAAATTAGATACCCAGATTGCTGCTCCAGAGCCTTATTTACTATAGTCTCCATCAAAGCTCATACTCCAGAATAGTTCTGGAGGAGGATCTAATTGGTTGAGTTGAGCTGGGTTTTCATCATTACTATTTCCAAATTGTGCTTCAATTTCAATATCATTAAATAATATGAATGAATCCAAATCAGTGTGAACAGAATATAGAGGGTAATTATGAGGTTTTTCTTGACTTCTTACCATATATTTCATGAGATTTTCCCTGTACAACCTTCTCTGTTGACCAAAAACTGGTATTTTGGCATAGGTCATCTCTAGTTGAAGGGTTCCTTGTAACGTTTCTCCCCAAGAATGTGATAAAATCATGCCATATTTAGGACGAATGTCTGCTATGACAATGTCCATAACTAGGATTTTGGATGGGATTTGAGACAAAGTTACACACAGGTCCTTGATGAGACCTAAACACTTTACTTTATTTGAATCAAATGAATGTAGATCTTTGTAAGGCCTAGTGATGTAAAGACCTAACTTTTCCATTACAGATTTGGGCATTGAGTTATGTGAAGCACTTGAATCTAGCATATCATTGTATAGGATTGTATCATGTATGTTTAAGCTGGCATAGAATGGAGGAACTGCTCCTTCTTGTAACTTACCATCTACTTTTGGACCAAAAATTAATTCAGTTTGATCATATTTAAGGTTGAGAGTGTTTACGGTTTCCATAATCTTCAGTACTTCCATTACCTGAGTTCTGTATGTTTGTTTTTTCATTAGCTTTGTCAAAGGGATGAGAATTTTGACTTTAACTAGTTCGTTTTCAAGATTAAATGATGATGGAATCTTTACAATATTGGGAATGTCAGGTATATCAACAGTTTCTTTAGATTTAAGTAGGGTTTGTTGACTGGTAGTTGGAACATCAATTTGAGTTGGTTTAGAAAAAAATCAACTGTCTTTTTAGTAGAAACCTCTGAAGGTTTCTTTCCATGAATTTCACCAGATCTCTTAGAATAATTTTCTACTGTTTTCTTAGGATTTGAATCAGAGGCAATTTTGGCAGGTTGATCAATGTTCTTCTTAGGAGTATTTTCAGAAGTTTTTCTTCTCTTAAGATGATATTGTTTGTGAACCTTCATAATATCATTTTAAAATCCTTGTTTATATTCTTCAGATTCTTTTGACTCAAGTTCTGTTTGGGCTAATGCAAATAGATGCAGGTCCTCTTCTGTGAGAAAAATAGTATCATTATTTTGTAAACCAAACAAATTTATTTGGTTGTCTTCTTCCTCTTGAGGGATACCTTCATTTTCATCAACATAATTGTTCTGAAGAGGGGGTGTAATTTGTTGGTCAGGTCCCCTTTGTTTGATCTGTGGTTGATTTCTTATATTGTTTTGATTGCGATTTTGGGGAGGGTTTTGATTTTCCCTAGGGATGTTTCTATCAATCACCATTCTTTTCATTTCTCTAACTAAAGAATCTATCTTGGCATCAGTGCTAGAGGTTGATGCTTCTTCTTTTATGGCAAATCTCTTCTCAACTCTCATTCTAGCTCTTTTGGCCAACAAATTGGATTCTACACTAACTGTTATGGTATGCATTTCCTGTAAGGTGCCATGATTTCTATCTCTTAACTGATAAGCTATGTCTGTTTCAAAACCATATGGAAACTTAATCAGCACTAATCCTTCAGGTGGTTTTATGCGAGCAAGAATAGAATTATAAATAGAGTTGAATCTAACACAATAATCCTGCACACTCTCTCCATTATCTATTTTGAATTTTCATTTTCTGAGAGAATTTGGAGGGGGTTCTTTTTGAATTGCCATTTATCTAGAAATTGACGTTGTGGGACTGCTAGAGCATTGATGGAAGCAACTGGTAAAGCTCTAAACCATTTCCTAACCTCACCTCTAAGTGTTTGAACAAATAACCTTATCATAACATTATAGGAATCAATCTCATAGCGATCAAAGAAATCATTCATTATGTCTACATGCTATTGAGCATTAATGGGCTTAGTGTTATCAAATAGGGGTATTTTGGATTGATAATCTTGGGGCATAGCCTCTAGATTTTAAGGAAGAACCAAGGAAGCATAACGTGCAACCATGATTGGAGGTGGAGGGTTGACAGGTGTTGGATTAATAGGTGGTGGAGGAGGTGGTAAAGAATAAACTATATGTGAAGGAGAGGATGGATGAAGTGATGGAGATGAAGGCCTTTGAGTGTTTATGAGAGGATAAGTAGTAAAATTTTCAGAAGAGGCTGGACTCACAGATCTTTGTTGAAATGTTTGGGATGTAATAGATGATGTAGCAATATTTAATGCAGACAATTCTATTGATTGTTGGAGATAGGTATCTGTAACTATTGAAGTGAAGTCTAATACCAATTCTTTGAGGATCTTAAAATATTGGACAATATCTTGATCAGATTTTGTTAAAGAAGGTAGGAATTTAGGTGAATTTGGATGCAGAATTGATTGGTCAATGACTAATGTATCTGCCCAATTTAGGGATTTGCTTCTAAACATGCTTTGCTCAAAATTTAAGTCAATGTAATATTACCAAATAGGGAAAATCAACAATATAGGCACCAAAAATAAATTTTTCAGAAAATTATGCTATAACAGTCAAGAATAGCCCATGGATCCATTATTTTATACATTATAGCAACCAAATATGCAAGGGGATCAGAAAAAAATCATTATAGCTTAGTTAAACAGGCCTCCCAAGCTCAGAACAACCCAAAAACACTGCAACCCCATGACTAATGCAGCATAGAAATTCTGAAGCAAGTGAAAACGTAGTTTAATGAGGGTTTATACTACAAAAATAGAGAGACAAATGGATCTACTAATATATTACTCAAGAGAGCTAAAAAAATGAGATCTAGTCTCTTTTACACAATTCCAAGCTAACCCAGCAAGGGTTTCTTGATACACATGAGTTACAAGAAGTATATGCTGCAGATATATGGTTGAATCACATTTTTTGAATGAATCTCTGCATAAATATGGCAGGAAATACAAAGAAATGGTTGTAGCTCCTGCTTACTAGCTCTCAGGGTGAAAGGCTGATCCTTTCACTAGGAAACTAGCTCACAATCAGGGGTTTTGACCCTTCCACTACAACACCATGAAAAATAACGTAGTTACTCAAGGAGACTACATTGTAGCTATAGGTGACTACTTGGCCGAATTCCAGATAGTGGAAAAGAAGCCCAGAATACTCCTTTCAGATTTCTTCAACAAGTCCTCCAAGGAAGAGTGGGGAATTCCTGCATGAGAATATCCTTGTACTAAACAGTACAACAAACCCAACTAAATAGCTGAAGCATACAATAAGTCATAATAATAAAACATAAAAAATATTCTGAATTCTCCATATGGCTGCCATTCCCCCCATTATATACTTTATGAGCTTCCTCACCATGGGTCCCACCCATTTATGAGGTTACTTCCATGCAAAGACTCCTCCTCCAAAACTACGTTGTCTCCACTAGCTCCACTCTCTTATTTACAACGCTATTTGATTTGGTCAAACTTGACTTATTCTCCATGCATTGTGTCCTTTCACACCCATGGTCGCTTTATTATGACTATCTAAAATGATCCACATTCACACTGGGCTGTCTCTATTGATGATTCACTCCCTCCATACCAGCGTTGTTGGCTTGGTCAAACTTGACCTTGTCCACATGCATTAGCCTCTGTTCACACATGAGGGTGCTTTATCCAACTATGAATATGATCCCTTTTCACATTAAGAGGGATTTTATGCCTACTAAAGAGATTTATGGGCCTCCTTACCCATTTATTCATCTAACTAGATGTCAAAAGAAAATTTAATATTCCAATTAGCTGCATGATAATTTAGGAATATTAAAATCTTCCCCTACCAAATGTTTCTTGTCCTCAAGAAACTGCAAGGGTATTGAAAAATCTCTAATGGATATGTCTCCTCCCAAACATACAAGTTAGCCTTTGGTAGATAAACCAAATAGCTATCATTATGAAAAAGTGGGAGATATATGGAAAGAGTTATATGCTTTCCATTGGCTTCCTTAAGGCATAAGAGATGGTAAATGTTAGGTGCCCCAATCTCATTGAGAAACTCCAATCTCCATGCTATCATCCAAACAAAATGATCCATCCTTGGTAGCTCATTGAAACAATCATCAATTTCCTGGTTTTGCAATGTATAGGGGCTGCATGGCTAAAAATGAGAGATGATTTTTTTCAACTCACGTTGTCTCTCTCTCCATTTAAGATAGATATGGAACTGCTGATCTTGGGTTGCAATGATATGGTCATTAAGGGCCAAAATGCACTTGGACTCTCATGACCCCATTCTTTGGTTCCAAGGATCACTCTTGCCCAATCCATCCTACATATAGTGAATAAAGTATCATCACCATATGTGACCCAAAATAAAAATGGACTATGTGTCATGTAGCATGTTGGATGGTGATAATAGTCCTTTAAGTGAGACCAATGTTGTTTTTCTCCTTGCTGTCTCAAAACATGATGTGATAAGTGGCTAGCCAACCACTTACTTGTTGCCATAAGATTCTCAAGCTTGAAAACAGTATAGGATATTAGGTGTTGGATGAATATGATCCAAGCAAAACATGTCTTGCCAAAAATCCTCCATTAAGTAGTCATCCCCATCACTGAAAGTAGTCCCAAAATGACCTTGAAATCCACAAAGAGGTTTGCTCTCTTGTGGAGCAATGTGCTGAAAATGCGTGGTAAAGGAGTGAACATATATTGTTAGTTGATAAATAAACATAAAAACAAAATCTTTACCATATGTTGTAGAAAAGTTGGTGAAGAGGTCCATAGATAAGCCTTCCCATATGTAGAAATTAGTATACACTAAGCATGAATACATCCAGATTTCCCTGATCTCACAATATTTAACTTCTTGCAAAATACAGAATCATTCACTGTTAATATTTTGCGGAAAATTAATTGCGAACATATGTGAAGCATAAATAAAAACAATCGCACATAACACAGTTGTTTAACGGGAAAGCCTGAAGCTGAAAACCCCAACTATCATATATTATGTATCATGGAGATCATGTAACAATCTCATACAAATCTTAGTACATCAAGCTCTCAATACAGTCAATCATCACATACTAACATAGAAGAAATCTACAAATCCATGCACCAATCTCTACCCTCCTGCTAACCTGCCTCCACTGCGCAATCCCTGCTGAAGAATAGCTTTGAATGAATTCAAATTACCCTTGCCTTGATTGCGCAATCCTCATTGGAAACTCCAATGTGTGTGTGGTGCAATCAATGCATCGCTATAGTCACAACAGATAGTCCATCTTGCCCTTTCACCTATCTCTCCACTGGGTCTCCACTAGAACTGACATGCACTGCAGTTAACTGCTATATTTTTCACTTGATTAATGGTTATTATTTTTGAATTAATAACTAATTAATTCACTCCACTCTCACTAGTGTATCATTCAATTAGACTAGATACAACTAGCTCAACTGAGTCTAACTGAGTTAAACTGAATACAACTCCATGAACTATTCTTCCAACTCTGTCATAAACTTGCCACTTCATTTCTAACTCAATCCTCCATGCATGAACCACTAGTAAACCCTAGGAATTGCGTAATTCCTTCAGCCCACTGATTTTCCAAATCTGTGCATTGAAACTAAGTGCTCCAAGAGAATAAGTCACTATTTATTATTGGATTATTATTAAGAGCTAATAATAATCAACACTACTATTTTTAGATCGACGATTGTTATAGCATCATTTCTCACCTTGACATGATTCATGATTGCTACATGGCTTTATGGGCACCCATTCCTACAGACTTGGACAAATTCACTTAAAAACAGAGGAAAATCCTTCATACGCGACTATGCCCGTGTTTTTCCGCGTGTATACGCTAGTACAGCTAGACTTTTCCGCGTATGCCATTTTAATGATTAAAAAATATATATAAAATCCCTAATTTCGCGCTGGGTTGATAGTTACTCAGGTAGTTCAACTACCCCAACCCGTGGCCAACTGTTTCCAACTGTTGAAACTACTTGGAGAGACTATAAAAGGACCTCATATGTATGGCCTAAGGGAGAGAGAGAATTATTATTATTATACTCTGTTGGTTCCCTATCCAAGTCTGATTCCCCGTGCCTCCTGCACTTTCCCAGTTCATTTCAGGAAACCCTTGTTTCCTTGAGATACACATCCCTTTATAAGTTATCTCGTATGCACCTGTTTGGAAGGAGTCTTAGCGAGGCAAGGGCTGGATGGATCCGGACGACGGTCTGCGAAGGCCTTGGAAGGATCAGGTGATCTCTCCACTTACTTTTGTACGTACTATTTTTATAATACAGAAGTATCATGCTCTTCCCGAAGTAAACGTGTTAGTGTATGCTTTAATGTGTGAAGAATATTTGTTATACAAGCATTTATGATGATTTATTTAATGTTTTATATGAATCTCGCTAATATATAGAGTAGAAATATACTGTACAACTTGTCCTTTGTGCTGGTTTCTTCTTGTATTTCAGGTGAAAGAGGAAGGACGGTTGCAGGGAGTTTGAACTCCACGTGGATCTACTTCAAACGTAGGACCAACGGGTAAACCTCTCATTCTGCTCTATTTTGTTTTCATGACTGTGCATGATCGTGTGAGTCTCTGTTAAGTACTACGCCCCTGCTCTGTGGAGGTTGAACTCAACCAACCCTAGGTGTTAACCGAAACAAGAATCGGCGTACTCAATGGGATCATATTTTTGTGATTCTCCGTTGGGTTGTTTCACTTATCTTGGTAGGTTGTATCAGCTTTTCCGTCTTACAAATTTGGGCTTTGTTTTCATAATGGCTTTGAAGCTTTTATACCTTTCCCAGGCTTGTACTTTTATTTTTCATTATCTTTCTTTGTATACGCAGTTTTTCTTGCACACAGTCGCGTATACCCGCGAGTTTGTGTAGAAGGAACCGCGTATACGCGGTTTTCCCTCAACACAGACGCGTATACACGCTGTATAACCGCAGGTCACAGATACCCAGGGCCGAATTTGAATTTCAAGATTCTGGTGTTTTTGGTCCGTTCCGTCGTGGAGGCTCGTGTTTGCAAAAGTTTGTCTTTGTATGCATCGGAGTGTGATGAAGGGTTTCTAAGTCTTGTTCTTCGTTTGTCTGTAAAACCGATCTTCGAAGTGTTCTTGTTGGTGCTAGCACTGGATTGAGTTCCAAGATCGTCGAGCGTTCTGGTCGTTCGTTTACTGCACGAGAGAGCTTTTGCTCATCGACTCGCTCCTCGTCTTTGTGTTGTATTGCATTGCGTTCTTGCTTTGTTTTCGGGTATTGCTAGAGAGCTCGTAAGCTAGGGTTTTGTTGCATTTTTCGAAGATCTTTTCTTGTTTCTTTTGAGTTTTGTGTTGCAACAAATTTGCACTATTTCTCTTGGCTGTTTGATTGAGTTTTTAGTTTTCCGTTGCCCTTATTGATCTTGCTATCATTAGTTTTATAAGGTTTGGGGGCATAGTTGGAGTTTATGCTTCAAATTCGATCTCATTTTGGCTTGGATTGAGATAGTTGTTCTTGGTTTTCTTGAAGCTCTTGTTTTATAAAACTGAAAAGCCCAAAAACATTTGTTTTGCTTTTTGTTTTTGCATATCAAAAACTCAAAAAAAATTGTTTCTTGTTTTTGTTTTTGTTGTTGCCTTTTTCATTTTCGTTTGGCTTCATCTTTTGGGACTTTAGTGAATTTTCTTGCTTCTAGTTTCCCGCTTGATTGTGAAGGGAGGTTGTCTTTTGATTTCTTCTTTTTTCTGTTGAGTATTTTGGTGTCCTATATTAAGAGTTCTTGTTTGCAAGAATTAGCTTTCTGGATATCAAAAGATTAGTTGAAACTGAAGAAGCCTTTTGGAAAATTTCACCTTGTTTCAAGGGACTTTCTGCATCTTAGAATTTACATGTTAGTGGTCATTTGCATTAGGTGCATTGAATCATTTAGTTAGCTTCTTAATTTTTGTGCGTGTGAGTTTGTAATTCGAAAAGAAAAATACATTTTTAGCCTCGTAGAACTTACATAGAAATCGCTCTTCATCGAAAGACTAAGAACTGCATGTGCATGTAGTCAGGTTTTTATTAATTTCTTTTGCGTCAGAACATCATTGGTTTCAACTCCATATCCTTGTGACTTAATACAACAACCCTTAAAATAAGCGATTAAATCTAAAATCAACTAGCAAGTTTTATTTAGTGTCAATCACCAACTAGCTAGGTTGTAGGGCCTTGGAATAGGAGAGAGGAGAGTTAACTCTCCAAGGCCGCTCAAACAGACATAGAAGTTTACTAATTGAGCGAAATCCAACTCCGTGAAGGGGACTGGGAAAGCTCTCATCCGAGAGTCAAGCGCGAGGGGAAGTGAAGGTTAAGAAGAGGGATACCCCCCCTCCGATTAGCTGAATCTAACCTCAAGACCGTTCCGCCCAGCTTCTGATACGGATTGGTGTCCATAGTTACTGTTCCTAGGTTCCACACAGGTGACTGCGGGGGGGAATACCCGTGGTACCTGAGGCAGACGTCGCATCACTTTCAGCAGTACTTCTGGGGGGTGCCCTTGCGAAGCTTGGGTGCTTGAGCCGGCAAAGGTTGTCGTTAGGAGGTCGGCGTAACTGTTTCTGATACCTTCGCTAGTTGTTCTGGGGCCTAATCATCCCAGACTGCTTTCGGAAGGCCCTATACTTCGCTTTCCTGTATTTTGGTGTCCGGTCCTCATCACCCGGAGCGGAAATACTTGGAGGCTGTTTGCTTGCTATTTCTCAGGGTTTTGATTTTAGTGAGTGCTCTTTGCTCCTAGCTTGCCTAGCTTTTCACTTTTCTTGAGTCTAATATAATAAATTTGTAAAAGTGGCTGATCAAGCGCCTCGACGTTCGAGGAGAGTCCCGGGGTTATCTCCCGAGAGTGCAGAGCCTTCTTCGAGAAGGCGTAGGAGCGATCTAGCAGGTGGTTTTCACCCTGTAGAGTCTGACGCTGTGGAGAGAGATCCTCCACTAAGGTCTGAAGGTTTCGTTGCCGATTCCGGTGTCGGTTCCGAGAGGAGCGTTTCGCTCACCTCGAGGGTATTGTTTCCTCAGGGGGAAGATTTTCAGATAGAAGATATACCTGAGCCTGCAGCTACAGGTCCATCTCCTCTTCCTCTTGATCATCCGTTTGTTATAGAGTACATCGGACCGGAGTCTGAAAGACCGCCGGATCTTCCTTATCTTTCTTATCTTTCGATGGCCACGACTGGGAACGCGGCTTCTACCGTGAGTGCTGCGGGCATTCAGACCCCTGCTTCTGTCGAGGCAGGGGGCACTCTTGCTCTATCTTCGAGTGCTTCTAGCACCGCTATGTTTGGCTCTGGGTTCACCCAAGCATATGCTTCTCAATCTGGTCCCTTTGTTTCAGGGATGTCCATTGCTGGAAATCCCTCTTTTTCTCATCACGGTACCCAAATAGAGATTGTTTCAACATGGTTGTGATTCTGTATTTTTCGTGGTTTTTTCCTTTGGACCGGGGCACACCCTAGTCCTAATCCTTTAGGTCTTTCTTGCCGTCCCGGCATCCAAAGTCCAAATCCTGGGCTCAAAATAAGGTCGGCTTCTTTTACGTAGATGGAATCATGTTTGCAACGCTTCGGGGCACTTCCGATCTATCGCGAGTCATCCAGGGAATGCTTCTTTCCCTGCATCGAGTGCTTATCAGTCTTTTTTTCCTCTATCTAATGCATGGAACCCCTACCAGGGGCTTACATCTTCAGTCAATACTTCAGCGGGGGGAACTAGTCTGGGTCTTGGTAGCTCGGCGTGGGGAGGAGGTTCTTCTCCGTTTTCTACGGGTCCTTTCTGGCAGCCTGGTGCCCCATCAAATCCAGGCTATTCTTTTCAGAATGTGGGAAATCCATCCCATCAAGGATGGAATTCTCAGGCTCCGCCGCGATTACCATTTCTGGCAACGTTAAACTTGCCAGACTTGGCGAAGTTAACTAATGACCCGATTCGGTATAGTCCGGGTTGGCCTCCGGTTCCAACCAAACTTCCTTCAGACATTCCTAAGTTTGAAGGTAAGAATGGTGAAGATCTGGCAGACCATGTCACCACATTCCACTTATGGTGTTCATCCAACTCTCTGATCGACGATTCGATTAGATTGAGATTATTTCAGCGCACCTTAACTGGAAACGCCGCGAAGTGGTATATAGAGCTTACTGGGGGCAGTTTCGCCACATTTGGAGAACTGGTTGTCACTTTTCTTAACCATTTTCAGTTGCCCGTCAGATATGAGGCTGGGACCGAACTCCTGGCTAATTTTAAGCAGGATGAGGCAACTCACATTTCTGACCATATTCAGGAATGGAGGAGAAGGAAGAGGCTTATCAAAGCCCATATTCCAGGTGAGTTCCTTCTCGAGTGGTTTTTGAAATCGCTTCAGTCAGATATTTCAAAGGATGTATCCATGTCAGGGGTATATTCCGAGGAGCAGGCCATCTTTAGGGCCCAGCAGTTAGAGTTGATCTATTCTCAGTCCGGCATGCTTTACAAGTATTTGCCTAATGCTCCTCGCTCCAAATTGGATCTATCGAAACCTAAACCTGGTCCGCATGGTGACGGACTTGTCGGATCGGTCAGTAGTAGTGCAGCCAGCCTGCTTTCTCAATTGCAGCAGTTGTCTTTACAATCTGCTCCTTCTGGTCAGGCTGTGCCTGCTGATTCATCACCTTCCCAGTCTTTGTCCATAAATGCTGTCCAATCTTCTGAACCCAAAGGAAATCAACAATCCGATGGGAAGAAGAAGGGACGTAATAACAAGAAGAAGGGCAAGAATGGGAAGGGCAATGCAAATAAGACCAACGAGCGTGTTGGTGAAGGGCAAAAGGAGAAAAAGAAAGTTAAGTTTCCGTGCAAGCTTTGTGCTGGAGACCATCTCACGCATCTTTGCCCGAAAATTCAGGATGCTCAGCGCCTGTTATCTCAGCAGGGTTCTTCTAGTTCCCAGGCTGTGCTAACAAACCCTTTTCCCCAAGGGCAGCAATTAATTGTTGGCGCGAATCAAAATCCTGGGGCTTCCTCTGGAGGTCCTCAGGAAGGGGAAATTCCATCGAATATCTTTATGATGAGTGCTCACGTGGATGTCGCTACGAGATCCCGTGATTATGGCGGAGAGGAATCTTCCAAAGCTAAGGAAGTTCCTGATGCTACTGAGCCGCTTCATATCACGAAGCCAACTGTCGAGTCTATGCCTCGGATACCGAAGGCATCCTCTAAGCGGTCAACGAATAATCCGAACATGAGGGCTGCCCAGAACTACTCGATTGTAGAAGATCTGGCGCAGAGTCCTTGTGCTATGTCAGCTTTAGAGGTACTCCAGTCTTGTCCGGCTCAGCGCAGTGCTTTGCTCACTGCCATTGGAGCTATAGATCCGAAAAATTCTCTTCCGATTACCTTTGATATGAAGAATTTTAAGAAGAGACTTCCTCATCATATGGCCTTCCATATTAAATCATCGTACCGGAAGACTAATATCTTTCGCACGGTCGTTGATGAGGGTGCTTCTACTTGCATGATGTCTCTCGCATGCTGGAAGACACTAGGATCTCCCAAAGCTGTTCCATCTAGCACCATTCTTACTGCATTCGATGGCCATTCTCATAGGCCCCATGGTATTGTCCCGGCTTTGCCCATCTGTGTTGGGGGAAAACCGTTAACATAGAGGTTGAGGTAGTAGATGCAGCCTTGGACTACAACCTTCTGTTGGGGAGGAACTGGATATATGATATGGATGCCATTGCATCTTCACTATTTCGGATAGTATGTTTCCCCCACGAAGGGAGGATAGTTACGGTGGATCAACGGGACTGTCCTCCTGTAGACCTGGATGCGCCTCCTGACTCATCTGTCCCTAAGTTGGACAATACTAAGGCGCCTATCGAGAATCTGGGAGTTGGAATGTATTCTTCCCTGATGGGATCTTTTGATCTTCCTCCTCCTAAGGTGTCTATCAATGTTATTTCATCCTCCAAGGCTCCCCTTCGAAGAGAGTTCTTTCGAACTCATTATTTTTTGGACCCTTGGACCTTACCTTCCCCAACTGCCACTTTGGAGGAAGGGCAAGTGGGTGGAATGGCATTCCCGATTTCTGCAGCTGAGATTGCATATCAGTCTGTTGTTGACACTGCAGAGTCTGATCCAGCTCCTCTTTCGCCGGAAGAGTTGGATGGTGATGTGGCTCCGGCTTGGACGCTTACTTCTTCTTCTGCCCAAGATTGTCTAGATACCACTCTTCCATCTGAAGAGGCCATCCTGGAAGCAATGACAGGTATAGAGAGACCGTGGGATGACTTGCATCATCGGTCTTACTTCCTACCTGACTTGAGCGAAGTCGAAGCTAGTTTTCCAAGTCCTCAGTCTCCTGGACCTGTTCACCCAGTCTTGAGCCCCTTAGCACCAGCACAGGCTTATGCTGAAGGGAACATGGCTGTGATCTCTCCGACTATCCCGGTGAACATCTCCAGGAATCCCAACATTATTGAGAACGTTTTCATTGGAGCTGAATGTTCCCATGAAGAAGTTCAAATCTATACCGAGCTCTTCAAAGAGTATAGGGATGTTTTTGCTTGGTCTTATGAGGAAATGCCTGGCATAGATCCATCTATTGTCCAGCATGAGATCAAGACGTATGAAAACGCTAAGCCTGTCAGGCAAAAACTTCGTCCGGTTAATCCTAGGAAGGCAGCAGCTATCAAAGCTGAAGTTGAAAAGCCGCTTAAGGCGGGATTCATTTTCCCAGTTCCTCTGACTGAATGGGTTTCAAACCCCGTTCCTGTTGATAAAAAGCAAGGAACAATTCGAGTGTGCATCGATTTCAGAGACCCGAATAAGGCGTGTCCTAAAGATAATTACCCCACACCCTTCATTGATCAGATTATTGATGAGTGTGCCGGTAACGAAATTTTTTCCTTCATGGACGGTTTTTCTGGTTACAATCAAATTACTATCCGTCCAGAAGATCAACATAAGACCGCATTTATTTGTCCCTGGGGTACGTTTGCATATAAGAAAATGCCTTTTGGTCTGAAAAATGCTGGAGCCACTTTTCAGCGGGCCATGTCTTACGCTTCCACGACATCAAGAAAATTATCGAGGCATACTTAGATGATCTAGCTGCTCATTCTCGAAAGAGGATGGATCATCCGGGACACCTCCGGCAAATATTTGAGAGATGTCGTTTTTATAAAATTCGTTTGAATCCGAACAAGTGCGTTTTCGCGGTAACATCCGGTCGACTGTTGGGATTTATCGTGTCTAATGAAGGGATAAGGGTAGATCCCTTCAAGGTTGAGGCAATACTTCGGTTGCCTCCCCCGTCTTCAATCCGTCAACTTCAAAGTCTCCAAGGGAAGTCTAACTTTCTTCGGAGGTTTATCGTTAACTATGCCGAGATTACAAAGGGATATATGAGACTGTTGAAGAAAGGAGTCCCTTTTCTTTGGGACGACTATGCTCAACGCTCATTCGATGCCTTGAAAAAGGCATTGACCTCTGCTCCTTTACTGAGTCCACCCGATTATAGCAGAGATTTTCTTTTGTATCCGGCTACAGCAGAATCTACCATTGGTATGGTTCTGGTTCAGGAGGATGATGCTCTTGTTGAGCATGTTATTTACTACCTTAGTCGAGGACTGGTAGGACCTGAACTTCGATACACCCCGATAGAAAATTTAGCCTTAGCAGCAGTCCATGCTGTGCAGCGACTCCGGCATTACATTATTCTTCGCAAAACTTATGTCTTGGCAGCTGCCAATCCATTTCAGTTTGTCCTCAGCAGGCGAGTGATTGGGGGCAAATATAATAGATGGATTGTGATTTTACAAGAATTTGATCTAGAGTTCATGTCTGCAAAATCCAAGAAGTCATTAGTTTTTGCGGAATTGATCTCCGAGTTGCCTTGTGGAGAGGCGATGATCTATGATGAGTCCTTTCCGGACGAACACTTGTTTCTAATCTCTCCACAAGATCCTTGGTATGGGGACATCATTGTATATCTCCAGACTGCGAAGTTTCCTTCTTCTTTTTCGAAAGATGAGCGTCGTAAGCTGCGTCACTTAGCTAAAAGTTATCTGATTATTGGTGATGCTTTGTACCGTCGAGGGGTTGATTCAATCCTAAGACGCTGCTTAACTTTCGAAGAAGCCGAGGCTGTGCTCAATGATTCTCACAGTGGAGCTTGTGGGGGTCATTTATCAGGGCTTGCTACAGCCCAAAAGATTTTGCGTGCTGGATACTTCTGGCCCTCGATTTTCAAAGATTGCATTGAATCGGTCAAGAAGTGTCATCCTTGTCAGGTGTATACTCGAAAAATGCGCGCTCATCTAGCTCCGCTTTTTCCAGTCGTTACTGTCGGACCCTTTACAAAGTGGGGTATGGGTTTTACTACTTGTAACCCGCCTTCGGCAAAAGGTCACAAGCACATTATCGTAGCAGTAGACTACTTTACGAAGTGGGTCAAGGCTATGCCTACTTTTGGAAACGATGGTGAGACTGCAGCTCTTTTCTTCTTCAACCAAGTCATCGCTCGTTTCGGTATACCTAGAGAGATTGTCACTGACCATGGCAGTCACTTTCAGAATAGTATGATGGCTGAGTTGGCTCTTAAATTGGGTTTCCGGTAGGAGCATTCATCTCCATATTATCCTCAGGCCAATGGCCAAGTGGAAGCCGTGAATAAGTCCTTGAAGACAATTCTTCAACGGACGATTGATAAACATAGATCCAACTGGCACATTATGCTATATCCTGCACTCTGGGCATACAGGACGTCAGTGAAAACTGCAACTGGCTTTACTCCGTTTCAGTTAGTCCACGGGGTGGAATCCGTATTTCCCATTGAATGCGAGATTCCTTCCCTTAAACTGGCTGTTGAGCTTCTTCCCGACACTTCTAGTCTGGCAGAGCGGCTTCTTCATCTGGAACATCTTGATGAGCAGCGTCGAGATGCCGCCACGTTGAACGAAGCGCATAAAAACCGAGTCAAAGTCCAGTACGATAAGGCGGTTAAGCCTAGGGTCTCTTCCGAAGGCGACCTTGTTTTGGTCTATGCCCAAGAAAAGGATGCCTTGGGGGCAGGAAAGTTTAAGTCGATGTGGTATGGCCCCTATATCGTCAAAAAGGTCCTTAAGAAAGAAGCGTATACCTTGGTTGACTTCGAAGGAAACGAGTTGTCGGAGCCCCGAAATGGGCTCTATCTGAAGAAGTATTATGCCTAGGCTTTGGCCTGGCATTTTGCTTTGTATATAGTAGTTTTTGTCTTGTACATATCTGTTTGATTTTCGATTTTTTGATGGGATGGTGATGTTTTTGATCTGCTTTGGCAGGTTGTGTTGATATCATGAGTCATTATGGTTTCGCCGATGGTGCTAGTAGACACACCCGGAACTTAGCTTCCGCGGCTTGGGTGCTTCATTATCCTTCCGGTCAGCTGTTGGTATCAAGAGGGGTCTGCATTGGTCCTGCTTCCAATAACGTAGCAGAATACACTGCAGTCATTCATCTACTCTCGGAGGCAATATCTTTGGGTGTTGATTCGTTTGTAGTTTTCTTGGACTCCCAGCTGGTGGTGTCGCAGTTGAACAACACTTATCGGGTACGAGATCCAGTTTTATTACGATTGTTCTTGAGGGTACGTTTGTTACAAAGGTCATTTCAATTTTTAACATTCATTCATATTCATCGAGCTGACAATTGGTTTGCTGACTCATTAGCTAATCAAGCTTTAGATTGGCATATTAATCATTCGATACAATAAAATCTAAATCATCAAAAACATCATACATTTGATACATTTATCACATCACATCAAAATATCGCTGTATATATATCATCAGTATGTCAAAAAACTTTACAAAATTTTGGATCCATCAATGCCGTACAAAACTTGGGCTTATGCCCCATCATGTTCAGTCTCAAAAAATATACAGTCATCTAATATGTAAAATCTATCTACTCCTGAGGACCCTGCCCAGCGTTCCTATAGAACATCACCGCAGTGGCCACACGGCGGAACAGTCTAACCCAGTCCCGGGGTACTCCTACAACCCGTCTCTGGACGGCTTCTGGCAAGTCCTCCACAGCAGCCAGAGGGATTTGGCGGGTTAGTCCCTCCAAGTTTCTCTGCACGGCCTGGAGGGTTCTGTCAGAATCCGCTATCTCTGCTTCACCTCTGCGGCGCTTGTGACGTGCTAGGCCCTCAGGACGCACTGGTCCAACATCTGAAACATGATCATTTTTATTTGTCAGTCATTATGAATCCAATCCAAAAACATGTTTGTTTTTCATTTTCATACATATTTGAAAATCCAAAAAAAATCATATAAGTTAAAATTTTTGAAAAAACTTACCGACTGCTCCCCATGCTGCACCGGGTGGAAGTACTAGATCTGGATCTCCTTGGAAATCCATCCCGGCATAGGGATAGTCGTCTACTGCGATGATCTGTTCTCTCCACCATAAGAAGAACTCATCATCCCAGGTAGTTCGGGGTACCTCGCTGCCCCCCAGTCTCTTCATCATGTCTGCCCAACGGGCAATTCTTGGGTCCCGAGGGCTGCTGATAGTTGAGATGACTTTGGGTCTCAAAGCCGGAACTCTCTCGAAGAAGAATGTAGTCAAAATGGTTCCATAGCCAAAGTGTTTTGTATGTGTTTTGCGAATGGAGGTCAGTTGTTCAGTAGCAGGGCAGTGCACCAATCATACACATGAATTAAGCACTCTACAGCTATGCTCATGTGCGCCCTGGACGCCTGATGCAGTGAGGCAGATCCTGCCACTCAGCCGATGGTGAACAGGAGGATCTTCATGTGCAAGTCCCTGATATCTCTGATTGCAATCTGTGTGCCTACTTTTTTGGAATCTTCTATGCAATAGAGTTGGACATAGTCCTCCACGGTTAACCCTCCCAGGGGCTTTCCGTGCAAATCCACCGGGTCTCCCCTTCTGGAGAGTCCAGTGATGAAGTATATATCTTCCACCTCTATGCGTAGTGGAATTTGATCAATGATGAAACAATCCTGATCCGGTTCCCAATAATTTACCAGCATTTCAAGCAATCTCACATTACTTTTCATATTGGGCATTTTGAAAAATTTGAATAATCCACAGTTTCGGAGGACATTTTGTGCTGCGCAGTCTTCCATGACCTCTTGGTCCACTGCACTATGCTCGCGTTCCCTCCATGAAATTGTCATCCCGAAGAAATTCATTAAAATTTGCATTAGAAACTCATTTTTAAAATTCGGACGTGCGCATACGCTAGTTTCGCTGTGCACAGCCGCGTGTACACGCGGCTTTCCTTCTTTGAACCCGCGTATGCGCAGGTACGCGTTTTTTAATAAGGGTTTCCACGTAAAAATCCACTTAATTTTAAATTTTAAACGGACAAAATGAATCAACAGGATGAATAAGGAGCCTACCTGAAGTTTCGCTGAATTCCGACGGTCGGTTGTTGCTGGTTTGACGAAACAAGTTTTTAGCTCCAGAGCTCTTTTTCCAAATCAGCTATGCAATAATGAACCATTTGAGAGGTAATTTTTGTATTTATGGCTAAAAAATTGAAAATTTTCGCAAAAATTTCCTTGTGCTTATTTTTTCGATCTGTCTTATGCTGTATAACTCGATTGCTTGGAAGTGCCCAGTTTGGTATATTTCAGGTACATTTTGACATTTTCGAGATTTTTCCCGTTTTTTGGCCCATGTGTTCAGACTCTTCACGGCAGGTATATGATCTTCACTGGCATATAGGTTAGGGAATCACTTTCCGTTGCATCTTGCATTCTAGCCTCCATACTGATCACTTGCCTTAGGGTCGATCCCATCAGGTCATGAGTATTATACCATTTTCACTCGCCGATTTTTAAATCATGACTTGGTGGTAGAGCCTTCCTTTACATGGGCTTCCTAGTTAGTTCCTCGCTATCACTTGTTGCCCATGCTGCTTTTTATGTAGGCTCGGGAGTCCTCTTTAGTCCCGCCATGTCTTCTGTGCTGAAGCTTCATTCTTCTCCTTCATCACTTATCATTTTTTCTGGCTTTTACTCTAGAGGCTCCCTGGTGTCGTTAAGTTGTATTACTGCATTGCATATTGGCTACTTGTTTATCCTGGCCTTTAGCCGGCTTCATTTGGACTCGATGTTTAAGCCAACTTTTGACCTTGATTTTCTGTACAAGTTAACCGTTGCATGCACTTAGCTATCACGACTTGACACCTTTGTACCCATGGATGGAACGTTCCTCTGAGTATCACTGACCAGTTTTCGCCACCTCGCATTGAGCATAGGATTGTTCCAAACCCCGGAACTAGTGCATCTGCTTTTTTCGATACTCGTTCTATCCATTGTATCATAGCATTCTTTTATTCTTTTTCAGGCTTATTATGAAAAAGACAAAAAAATTTAATATAACAAAAAGAGCGGGAACGGGATGTATCTTCGTTTTTGATGGCAGTACAGAGTCAGTTTGTCGCCCTTGAACAAAGCACATATACTTATATATATTTCCTTCATTTGGGATGGTTCTAGTTTGACCTAGATTCAGCCTTTACCATGTTTCACTTGTCAGTTCTCCCCCGGTTGGTTATCTCTTCCAATCATATGGAGAGTTTGTTTTGCCTCCTGCAAGACAGACTTATACAGTGTCATTTTTTACTGCCATGGTCATCACAGAGTCGTGTTTTTGTTCAAGGGAAGTCTAGCCTGAGTCGGCCATTCTGCGGTGTCTCTTGACTCATTATTCAGTCGGCCTTCCCGGTCTTGTCAGTATCATGTTCTATCACATCAGATGTTTTGATCTTCTGCTCGTGCCGGTTTGAGAAGGTCTCCATTGACTTCTTGCCGGCGGGTTTGTCTCTTATCGACTACGACACATTGCTCTGAGAGCAAACCTAGAGCCGCACCTTGGGCCTATTTCCATCATTGATAGGTGACCTCGTGCTCAACATTTGATCATCATCATGGGTCTTTGACTGAGTGGTTTCCCCTGTGTTCGACGTCAGCACACATTATCACACTTGGGATTTGTGCAGTACCTGGATTTCCATTTGACCCTATCGGTGGATTTCTCGCCTCTGCGTCAGCTTTCATTATTGGTTGGTTCAGAGGGTTTCTTCCGTGCGCTAGCTTCATCTTGTGCACGTCGAAAACGTACTTCGGTTTTGGTTCCATCACTCTCCTTCGTCCGATTCCTTCCAAATCTTGGCCTGCGGGTTACACTCGCGCTGGACTGATGTGGGATGCCTTAATGCCTTCTTTCCAGCAGATCTTTTCCCATCGACTCCGACTCATTGCTCTGGGAATAAGGTCTAGAGTCTTTTTGTCAGTACCTTAGGGTTTGCAGTCATCAGTGGCAGACTCTTCGCTATCGACAGTGGGGATTCATCATTGCCTCCTGATTGGTAGATTCTTTCAAGTGTTCGACTTCAACTCATTCATTCGCACTTGTCAGATTGTACCGGGGCACCTTGACACTCATTATCATTATCGGTGGGTTGTCTCGCGTTGGTTAACGGGATACATCAATGCCCGGTAATCCAACGATTTCTCACATGGTCGACTTCAGCTCATTTATTCCCATTGTGTAGAATTGTGCCATAGTGATCGGTGAAGACCTTGGGTTGCATCAGCATTTCTTGGTTCACTTTTGACAGTCCATTCAGTTACTGCCAGTGATGCCGTTCACCCTTATATGTTGTAGTGTCAGTAGAACAACATCTTATATGTTGGCTCCCAAGTTGTGTGATTGTACCATGTGTTCCACCCCTTATGATTTGGTACTTGGAGATTCAGTTACTTATATGATCAGACATCCAGTTTCAGCATCATTGATCAGTTTTCTATATGTGATACTTGGACATTGATTCAGACTTGTACTTCCGGGCCATGCTCAGATGATTCATTGTGTACTTTCAGTTCAGCTATACTTGTATACATTTTGGATCTATTATGTACTTTCCATATGATGTATTTTTGACTGAGCATGGGTATGCTCGCCTCAGCATGAGTTGACTCTCTGTTTTCTTTCATTGGTTTTTGGCAGGCTGAAATCTGGTGAAGTCCTCTCTTGTCCTTGCGAAGTTCTTTCTATGTGCATAATACATTTCGGCCATCATGTACCCCTTCTGACCTCATATATTAGGGGGCATCCGTTATAGCATCATTTCTCACCTTGACATGATTCATGATTGCTACATGGCTTTATGGGCACCCATTCCTACAGACTTGGACAAATTCACTTAAAAACAATGGAAAATCCTTCATACGCGACTATGCCCGTGTTTTTCCGCGTGTATACGCGAGTACAGCTAGAATTTTCCGCGTATGCCATTTTAATGATTAAAAAATATATAAAAATCCCTAATTTCGGGCTGGGTTGTTGGTTACTCAGGTAGTTCAACTACCCCAGCCCGTGGCCAACTGTTTCCAACTGCTGAAACTACTTGGAGGGACTATAAAAGGACCTCATATGTATGGCCTAAGGGAGAGAGAGAATTATTATTAAGTCAGGAAAAATCTGCAAATCCATGCACCGATCTTTGCCCCCTACTAGCCTGCCTCCACTGCGCAACCCCTGTTGAAGAATAGCTCTGAATGAATTCAAATTACTCTTGCCTTGACTACACAATCCTCATTGGAAATTCCAATGTGTGTGTGATGCAATCAATGCATCACTATAGTCACAACAGATAGTCCATCTTGCCCTTTCACCTATCTCTCCACTGGGTCTCCACTGGAAATGCCATGCACTGTAGTTAACTACTGTATTGTTCAGTTGATTAATGAGTTATTATTTGTGAATTTATTAAATAGTTAATTCACTCCACTCTCACTAGTGTATCATTCAGTTAGACTAGATACAACTAAGTCTAACTGAGTTAAACTGAATACAACTCCATAAAATACTCTTCCAACTCTGTCATAATTTTTCCACTTGATTTCTAACTGAGTCCTCCATGCATGAACCACCAGTTGCGCTTGGGAATTGCATAATTACCTCAGCCCACTGATTTTCCAAATCTGTGCACTGAAATTAAGTGCTCCAAGAGAATAAGTTGTTGTTTATTGTCAGATTATTATTAAGAGCTATGTGTGCACCACTTCTGTCACACAGATCGGCAGATATAAATAGACCATTAATTCTAAAATATAATTTCATCTATTTTTCCAACTTGATCAACCATCCACAAATAGCATCCTGCAACTTCTGAAATACGAACACCATGTCTAAAAATATACATAGTCTAAAAATAGACTTGCGCCAAAAATAGCCTGTGGGCCCACTTAGTGAAGGCGACTCTTTTCACTAAGCTCATCATCTTGTTGAATCTCAACACATAGATGAGTCTTCCCATCTCTCCATCAAAAGGGGAAGTGATTGAAACAACCTTGCAAGGTGGTTTCTCTCTTCCTCATACATCAAACAAGCTACATATCTTCTGATATGTTGGTGCACATATTCTTTGAGGTTCTCCCAATAGAATCCCTCCATGATGGTGTAATAAGACTCAACGAATTCTACATGTCTTGAAGAGAGTGCCTCATATGATGCATGTATAATCTCCTTCTTAAGCTTGGAGTCTTTACTCAAGTAGATCTGATCATGAAAATAGATGACTCCATCAACCACTCTATACCTCCTATCTTCCATTTTCCCATCAAGAACCTTACATGTGAAGAGGTCCTTGGAATATTCTACCACTAGTTGAGACTCCCAATATGGATCTAGGATTTCCAACAATGACAGTGTTGTAGAAATCTGAAATGAAGCACCTTTCATATCATAGTTCTCCTCTTTGACATGCTCAATGCCAAGGCCACATGTTGGAGTACTGTTACCCCACTTTTGTTGCCTCCCTTGAAACTTATCTTTCCCAAGACAAGAATTAAGTACATGGAGGTCAACCTCCTCTTGGAAGGCATTTCCCATCCAAAACTTCCATAGTTTTTCCAATGCATGAAAGAGTGTTAATAACCTCTTGTCATATTCAGAAATCTGCCTCATGCGTGGAAGCATCATTTGCTTCCCCAAGAAGATGGAGTAGCCCTTTGACACCATGCTTGTGCCATCACATTTTCCTGAATCATCATCTTTCAGTGCAAATAGCTGAGTGGGAGATGGCAATGTCCATATCAGAAAATTGCTCATCCCTCCTTTGAACCCATCAAAGTTTCTCTGCGCTGTGCTAGCTCCTCCCAAGGCTCCTTCCTTAGCCAAATATGTCAATGCCGCACTATGTTGAGAGAACACTTTATTCATTTTCCAATAATGGGGTCTCCTTGGTGGAATGCCTCCATGTAATGAAACATCATGGCCTAGAGTAGGATGTATATGTGTGTGGAATGATTTGTCTTTGTCCTCACTGCACAAATCCTCCTGCCTCTTCTGTGCATTAACATTATGAAATAGAGAGGGGTGTGTACTCTCAATCATATGATGCTGATCATCCTCCCTATCTTCTTCTTTAATATTCAAGATCTCACCATCTATCAATGATGGTACATGCTTCTCATGGAGTGTGCAATAATCTCTGTATGTGAGATTTTTAGGAACTTCTCGTGTACATAAAATAACTCCTCTCATTGGAGCAGGTGCTCCATCTTCCTCTTCATGAGGTGCTAGATATGCTCTTGATGTGATATCGATGTTACCTCCAGCATTATCCTCCTTTTCAACATCAATGGAAGTTACCTTGTTATCAATAAGAGGATCCTCTTTTGAAAAAGATATCCCCATATCCCTTCTTTCAGAAGAGTGTTCTTTATGAAATAGGGATCTTGCCTCTAGCAAGATATTTTGCAAAATTTCATTCCCCTCAATAGTTTTCTGAAATGGAGTGGGGTTTATAGATCCTTCCAACCCCTCCAAGTTTTTTTTTGTTTTGGATTGACTAGCTCAACCAAAGATGTTTCATAATGTTTTTCATCAAACCTTTCCAGTAACCTCCTAATGAACCTTGCATAAGTAGATATATTTGCATTTTTTAATGAAAAGGATTCAAATAACCACCAATAATAAGCTTTACCTTCAAGATGCAGTGCTGCTACTCTAATGGCTTCATCTTTTGAAACCTGGTACTGCTGCAAATAAGTATCAAGCTCCTCCACCCGAACCTTAGCTGAGAATTTAGGTGACCCATCAAAAGTAGATAGGAAGAATCTACCCAAAGTGTGCTGCATGCACCCTCTTCTTCTATTGTAGTTGTTGGGGCTTCTCTCTTCTTTGAGCTGACAGAAGCCTTGGAAGCTTAGATGCTCCTTGAATCTTTTAGACTGATATTCATATTCTTGGAGATAGTCACCAAGAGTCTCCTCCTTTGGTGTTTCTCCTTCTGTTTCTTCTCTTGCTAAGAATGGAGGCATGGTATAACATTGTAGATTTGATTGTGTGGCTGAATGTTCACACACATAATATGAAGAAATGGGGCTTTCTTCATGAGAAAATATTCTTGAGGGATCTTCATGTCTTTCCCTCCTCATTCCCTTGATATCTCTTTTAAGCTCATGCATAGTTTGGAGAAGAAGTTTAGAGAACTCCTTCCCTTTCATTCCTCCAGATAATGGGTTTTTACCCTTGTCTTCTTTGTCATTTGTATAATCAAATCTTATGTGGCTTATTATTTGATACCTCTTTTCTATGTCAGTAAGAGACTTTCCTTCTTCAAATGACATATTGGCTTTTAGAATGCACGGGCTATGCTAAGATGATGCTTTGATACCACTGTAATATTCCCAAATGGGAAAAGCAGTAATATAATGCAGAATGATGGAAAAATAACGCAGATCATCATTTAAACAGTAAGGGGCCAATATGGAGACCTTTCATTTGTTATTACAACAGAAAAATATGTTTAAGAAGTGGCCCATAAGATGCATAACAAGAAAAGCAAGTCTCCAATGAAGAAAATCCCTCAATATGAGGTGCTACAACTAGATACAAAAGCTGGAAAACCATTACAACATTATTTTATTGCCTTTGCAACAATATTAGATTATACATCAGATCTAGAGCTTCTATGTGCATAAAAATTTAGATCTATATCAAATCCATGCACTATACAAGCTCCTCTAAAGAACCCCCTTAGGGTTTTTAGCAAAACACCAAGTACAAGGTGTAGATCTGAGATCTAAGACTGCAGATCTAATGAAAATTACTGATCTGGAAAGTGTGGCTGAACTGATATGAGAAATATAATAGCCTCCTCCAATAGATCTCCAAAGTGAATGACAGATCCCCAACACTAGAAAATCAGCTCTCTAAATGGTGTGTTGAACCACCCTGCAACTACACCTACAGAAATAAGGCAGATCTGGAGGTAAACTATGTTGTAGGGATAAAAATAAGGTTGGAATGATGCCAAGATCTGAAAATTATGCTCAAGCCCTCCAATACTGTCCTCCCAATGAAGTAGAAACCTCCCCCACTAAAAAGGAGCACTGAAATGGCCCAGATCTGAAATATCTAGTCTCCACTTGCTACAACTTGCAAAAACAACCAAACCCTCAACAGGATCTGCACTGTAGTTGAAAGAAGAATCTTGGCCCTAAGCCAGATAGTGGACAATGCAATACAAACTCTCCCAAGAACTACTCATGTTGAATTCTTAGTTAAACTGAGAGGGGGGGGGGGGGGTGAATCAGTTTAACACATACATGAAATTTTTAAATTTTTCATCAACTTATTTACAGCTTACTTTTATAACCAACCTTAATATATGAATAGTATTAATATGTTGCAGCAAGTATTAAATTAATGTGATATCAATCTTATTATGAAAGCAGTAAACATTAAGCAGATTTGGTAAATCATATCAGCACATAGGCAACACACATGGAGACAGTAGATATAAGTGGAAACCCATAAAGGGAGAAAACCACATCTTATTATTGTTGTGATGCAAAGGCAAGCTCCAAATCCCTCTCACCACTAATTTTCTATAGGCACCAACCTACAGGAGGCTCCAACCTCAATTCTGCAAGCTACAACTTGCAAGGAAGCTCCAACTCCCGTCAATTTTCTGCAGGCACCAACCTACAGGAGGCTCCAACCTCAGTCAGCTACAAATGACATCTATCAAGCTTCAACTTGATAGGGAAGCTCCAACTTCCTCAATTTATCAAATGAAATGTTTGCTAATTTACCTCAGATATCAGCTCTGTTCTGCAGCATCTCTTTCTGCTCCTCTCTTCCTTTTCTTTTCTGCCTCAATTTTCTGTACTCTGCATTCTCTGTCTTTACACTCTCTCAAAAATATATGCATATTAAGATGATATTATTTATAGATATTTTCTTATGCCTTTTTGTATTCCTCAGGGAATTCGAAATGAATAGCCATACCCCTTAGTCTTCTGCCTTCTCATTTCTTTTCTAGCTCACTCAGAAAGATATAATTGTATGTATTAAATTTAATATTACAGTGGGATATTTGTTCTCTTTCGAAGACTTGCCAATGCATCACAACAATATAATAAATTAAAACCATTTACATTCAATTACAATGAAAACTCCAACTCACTCATTCAGCCTCTTGGTTCACCGCGCTTGTCTTTTCTGTGACTGTGTTTGTCTTTTCTGTGACTGTGTTTGGCCCTTTTGTCTCTGATTGATTTCCTGCTTACTGTCGCAGTGTAACTGCCATACATATGTAACTGCGTTTTTCATATATCACAATTTAACTCTCGGCATGATAAGAATTGTTTTTAACATATATACTGCCGTATTATCAAAATTATGTAACTTCCAGCGATATAATACTAAGAGATCATTTTAATACACCGAATTCCCTTACGGGCCCACTCGCCGAGCTTTCCGATATGATGTATCACTCCTCGACTACTTCCGATTGTGATCAAATGCCGATGCGATGAAACACAGTTTACGTTGAAATGCCGATGCGATGTATTGTTGAGCCCCAAAGATGTCCTTTTCTTTCACCAAATTTCACTTCATTTCCTTTGTCCTTTATCAGTTATAGGCTTAAAAGATCAATAGGATTGATTAAAGTCACTTTAAGAATGCATACAATGACTGACTTACCATACTTTCGTGGTTTTTTTGTTGTAGTAATTTTTGACTAGACTTAGCTACAGAATGCAGCCATTCTGTAGCTAGTCGCCTATTCCGCAGCTATCTTCATGTTCACATAGGTTACAGGTGTCACTTTAAGGAAAAACGCATGTGGTTGAATTCCAAAACTCACCTACATCATTCCTTGCCCTCTACGAAGTCTGAGCAAAAATCTGCAAGTGGTTATGCACGTGGAGGAAACCCAAACTAAGAAGTAGATTCCTACCAGGACAAGGACTCTACAGATGTCTTCAACAAAGTACGAGGCCTCCACAAGAGTTCTAATTTTATGAAAAATACACTTATCCCTATTTCTTCTCTAGGGTAGTTATGTATTTCTCTTATAAGAATAACTCGGGAAACCGAGAAACAGTTAGTTAGTTGATGTTTTATTGTTAAGTTGTCCAAAACCGTAATACTCTGTTTTTGAAGCGTTTTCCTTTAAAGAAATAAGAAAAACTTTAATACATGATCTGAAGCAATCTTGAGGAGATTCAGGTGCTAATATAGTGGTAGAGGGCCCCTACTGCCCGAGAGGCTATGTGCATATTGTTTAGATAAGTAACTTTAGCTCTGTTTCGTTCCTAATTTAGGAAGTTTTCTGAACTTCATGTTTTATGCTCACTTTCATCGAATGTTACAGCCAGTATTTTTCTTATGAATTGTTCCAAAATATCACTAACACTGAATGAGATAGAACTATAGTATTTAAGAGATTAATTTCATTTTAGTTTAGCTGTAGTATTTTGCAGGTAATTGCATATTAGTTTGGTTTTGTTTAATGTATTTTAAGTTTTATTAGCTAGTTGTATTATAGTTCTGTTACATTAGACTTAAAGGCCTTCATTATTTACAAACTTCTCTTGTTCTTAATCTTTGCTATTACATCATTATCATAGGAACAAGAATTGGTAATTCCATTTTGAAGTCTTGACTGTTCTACAATTTCTCATAATTTTACAAAATGCCTTTTTTCCAAAACTATTCCAAAAGATTTCTAACCCTTGAATGAGGATTAATAGCGACATTTTGAGTTGCAGAATGGATTAATTTTAGTGTCATAAGTTAATTTAGAGTAGGGTTCCTTACTATGTTGCAGATAATCTTTTCCAAATGTGTTCCAACAAATTTCTAACCATGGATGAGATTTTCTCTGTGATATTGTAAGTTGTTGTTTACTTAGAAGAACCTCATTGCATTAAACTTATCCTTTTCTCAAGTTGTTCCAACATACTTCTAATGAAATGAATTGGACTAAGTTCATGTTATGAGTTATTTTTCTTGTCAAGTTTTGCAATTTGTGAATTAGCATTTTCTTTTCTTAGGTGCTATACATAGTTTAGAATAGATTTTGCTCTGTTTTAGTGTGACCAATAACTTCCCTTTGCTAACAACTTAGTTCTTTTCCTCTTAGCATAAAAACAAAAAACCAAAAACACTAGAAAAACACTAAACACAACGAAGTAGGAAGCAGATACCTAGGCACATATAGTGCACTTCACTTCAACAATTTACTAGCCCTGGTTGACATTTTATGACATCAATTTAGGAAATCTAAGTTGAGCAGACATTTTGGCGCCGTTGCCGGGGAAGTGTAACTAGGTAGCCTTGTTTCTTACCTCCCAAAAACAATGATATGCGTAGAGAAAGAGACTCAAGGGGTAGATTCATAAGAAGAAGAAGCTTGATTCCTAGAACACTACTTGTGCCACCAAGACCAAGAGGTAGCACACCTCCAACCCAAACCCACATCCCATACTCCACTGATCATAGAATTCTAGAGGACTTAAGATCGGACATTCCATCAGAGAGACCTTCCACTTCATCCACTGAACCTGTCCTAGAAGAAGATTAAAGGACCCCTGCTAGAGACCTAAAATTTTCCACTTCCACAGGAGAATCAACCATGGCAGAAGAAGGAGGAGGAGGAGTCTTTAATGGAGAACATACACTATTTGGAGGGGGTAGAGGTAGAGGTAGAGGAGAAGGAGATAGAGTTGCAGAAGGAGGAAAAGGAAGAGGTAGAAGGGGAATGGGAAGCTCTTTTGGGTTTCCTATAGTAGATGAAGAAACCAATGCAACTATGAAAAACATTTCACCCTCTGTCCTTCCAAACTTTTATGGACTCAAAAGTGAAGATCCTGAAACCTTCCTTTTTGAATTTGAAGTCCTATGTAGAACCTATGATTACTTACAAGATGCCCAAAAACTTAAACTATTCCCTTCAACATTGAAAGGAGCAGCATTAAAATGGTTTATGAGTTTGATCAACAGTTCTATTAGGACATGGGAAGACATGAAACATACATTTCTAGAGAGGTATTTGGATTACTGTATGCCAGTCAACCATAAGGAGGAAGTGTTTAAAATGCTACAAAAAGAGGATGAAAACCTGGAATATTTGTTGGAGAGGTTTAACTACAACATCAAAAGAGAAAAAATGGAAAACCTAGACCAAGATACCTTGAAAGCTCTTTTTTTGAAGACAATTAGGGATGAATGGCTAGATATCCTTAATATGATGGGAAAATGGGATATATCTCAGCTCACATTACCTGAAATAGTTGAATTATGTATCAACCTTTCAAGAGGGAAATCTAAAACTGAAAAGGACCAAGAGACCTTGCTCTTGCAAGGGAAAGTAAGTCTGCTTCTGGGACAGTGAGTAGGGCAGAAATAAGACATATGCTTGATGAATTCAAATCTAATATTTTAGGGAGTCTTAGTGAACAAATAGACACCCTCAAATTACAAAACAAGAAAAAAGCTGAATCTGATGCCTTAGCAATCTTTTGTCCCAAATGTAGAAAGAAGCATGCCTTGAGAGAGTGCCCTTTGGATACAAAATTAGTAGAGACTAGTGTAATTTGTTCAGAAAAAACATGAGACCAAGAGTTGTCCTTCACTTCCTGGTCTTAAAGCTGTCTTTCAAGAAGAAACCCCTACAAATTCCACAGAATCTCTCAATTTTGTCTCTAGGAGGCCTTGGCAAGGACCTCAAACACAAGGATTCCATGATCAGCTGTATAATCAACCCCCACCAGATTGGAATTCTTGGCAGCAACCTTGGCCCCAATTCCAAAATAAATCTCAAACTTGGGCACAAGGAGCACAAAATCCCTATAGAAGATACTCTCAGTACTATCAATGTCCACCATCCTATCCACCATATCCACATTTCCCTCCTCAACAAAATCTTCAAAAAAATCCTCAAAAAAATCCTCAAAATCCACAACATCAAAATTCACCACTTCCATTACCATTTCCTCAGAAAACAAATCAGTTGCCTGCCCAACCCATACCAAACCCCAACAATAAAAATCCTTAGAACACATACATGATAGAAGGCCAACATTTTCCAACTTATTTGATCACTCCTTTAGACCTTAATGATGTTCAACTTAGGTCTGGAAGAATACTTGAAAAGAATAAACCTTCTGTAATCATACAAGAACAAAAAAACTCTTAGGAAGATTCTCTACGGGTAAATAAAATTCTTGAAGAAGACATATCTTTTCAAGACCCGAATATTGAAAAATTAAAACAAAAAGAGCCAATAATTTCAACTCCTATATTAGAGCAGCCATCAACATCCATCTCTACACCTCCCTTTCCAGAAAGATTACAAATTGAAAGGGGTGTGGAAAAACAAATTATGGTGCCTAATTATGATTTCCTAGATGAGCTGAGAAATGTTTGTATTGAGATCCCATTATTACAAGCTATCAAGGAAATTCCAATTTTAGCAAAACCAATGAAGGAGTTGAGCATGAAAAAAACAGGAAAAAGAATCAAAGAGACAAAGAAAATTCAACTGGCAGGAAAAATAGCAGATATCATGATGGGTAAGATTTCCATTCCAAAGTATCTAGACCCAGGAAATCCAGTTGTTAAAATACACATCAATGGAACTGAGATCCAAAACACACTTATTGATTTAGGAGCAGCAATCAATATCATGAGTAGACAAATCATGGATAAACTGAAACTTTCTAATCTTCTTTTTACACCCACATTATTACAATTAGCAGACAGATCTGTGATCAAACCTGATGGGGTAATAGAAGACATTCCAGTGTCCCTAGATTCTTGGGAGTATCCTGTGGATTTTATGATCCTAACTCCTAAGAATAATCTAGGAGGGCATCCTATTATATTAGGAAGACATTGGTTAGCTATAGCTGATGCTTTCATTAGTTGTAGATCCGGTGATATGTACATCTCTGATGGTAGTTCAACCAAGAAATTTACCTTGTATCCTCCAGCAAAGAAAATTACATAATTAGATGATACTCAATGGATTGAGGATGAAGAAGACATACAACCTCTCTTCACAATTTCAGAAATTAGTGAAGACAGCCAGATCCTGAACACCTTAGAAAATTTTGAATCCTCTTCGGAATACAAACATGAACAATTTCAAGAAGAATCCAACATTGAGTTTTTATCATCAAGACAGATTTCTCTTTACTCCATGGATAAATTTGGAAGCTCTACAATTGAGATATTTCCAGGAAAAACTTTAAACATAAACAAGAACTTAGAGAAATCTCAACAAGAAGAGCTAGTCAAGATATTACAGAGACATTCTTTTGCATATGCATGGGAGTAAACTGATATGAAAGGGATAAGCCCTAAGACTTGCACTCATAACATCTACATAGAGGAAAATTGTAAACCAATCAGACAACCTCAGAGACGGATGAATCCAAATCTTAGGGAGATTGTTAAAGAAGAATTGCAGAAATTTTTAAATGTCAACTTTATCTATCCCATTTCAGATAGTCAGTGGGTTTCTCCTTTGGTAATTGTGCCAAAGAAAAATGGTAAATGGAGGGTATGTATTGACTACCGAGATTTAAACAAAGCTACTCTTAAAGATCATTTTCCCCTAAATTTCATAGATCAGGTGTTAGATAAATTAGCTGGCAAAAAGTACTTCTCATTTTTAGATGGGTTTAGTGGTTATAACCAAATTCAAATAGCACTTGAAGATCAAGACAAAACCACATTTACCTATCTTTGGGGTACCTATGCTTACCGAGTATTGCCATTTGGACTATGTAATGCACCTGCAACATTTCAAAGGGCAGTACTAGGAATCGTTTTAGATCTAATACATGATTGTGTAGAGGTACATATGGATGATTTCACAGTCTATGGAAACACATTTGAAGAAGCCTTAGCAAACTTGGAAAATGTTTTAAAGAGATGTAAAGAAGCAAATCTTTCACTAAGTCATGAGAAGTGTTTTATGATGTTTACTGAAGGAATTGTTTTGGGGCATCACATTTCAGGGGATGGAATTAGAGTTGATGAGTCAAAAGTTGAAGTCATCTCTAACTTATCTATTCCAAGCTGTCAAAAAGATGTTAGATTTTTTCTAGGATTTACAGGATATTATCGAAGGTTTATAGAAAACTTCACCAAGATAACATCTCCACTTTTCAAATTACTTACCAAGGACTGTGAATTCAAGTGGAATCCTGATTGCCAGTTAGCCTTTGAGACCCTGAAAACAAAAATCTTTGAAGCACCTATTTTAAGGGGACCTAACTGGAAGTTACCTTTTCATATTTCAACAGATGCCTCAGATACAGCTCTAGGAGCAGTATTGGGACAAAAAGACCTAATTCCTTATGCCATCTACTATACCAGTAAAAATTTGACTCCTTCAGAGTTAAACTATACTGTAACTGAAAAAGAGTTTTTAGTTGTTGTTCATGCCATAAAAAAATTCAGACACTATATAACAGGCTATGAAACTTTTGTTCACACAGATCACTCTGCAATTAAATATCTAATGAACAAATCAATTACTAATGGCAGAGTCATAAGATGGTTATTGCTTTTACAGGAATTCAACATTACCATTCTAGATAGGCCTAGGAAACAAAACACAATAGTTGATTTCCTATCTAGACTCCAAAACATCAAAGACAATACTCCAGTTGAAGATCAATTCCCTGATGAATATCTTTTTGCAATTTCTACTCAAACTCCTTGGTTTGCTGACATTGCTAATTATTTAGTTTCAGGGAAATTTCCTTCAATAATGAATGCAAGAGAAAAAAGAAAGGTCATTTATGACAGTGAAAAATATTCACGGGTTGCTAATGATTTATACAAAACAGGTCCAGATTTTGTCATTAGGAGATGTGTTCGAGAAGATGAGATGCCTGAGATCCTCAAGGCATGTCATGATGAAGCTTGTGGCGGACACTTTGCTGATAAAAGGAAAATTTATAAGGTCCTTCATTTAGGATACTATTGGCCATCCCTTTTTAAAGATGCTAAAGAGTATGTCAAAAGGTGTGACAGTTTCCAAAGGGTAGAGAAACCTTCTCCTTCAGGTGAGATGCCATTGCGGCCTCAGGTACATATTGAACCTTTTGAGAAATGGGCTTTAGATTTTGTAGGACCTATTAGTCCTCCATCAAGACAAAAGAAATATATATTAGTTTGCATTGATTATGTTACCAAATGGGTAGAGGCCAAGCCATTACTTTCTGCTACTGAATTATCTGTAGTCAATTTTATTTTTGAGGATATTTTTACTTGTTTTGGTGTCTCAAGAGAAATTGCTATAGATCAAGGAGCTCAATTCACATCAAGGCTAGTGGAACAAATGATGGAGTGGTACAAAATTAGACACAGAAAATCTACTCCCTATCATCCACAAGCAAATGGTCAAGTGGAATCTACTAATAAGATCATTGAAGGGATCCTAACAAAGATTGTTCATTTACATAGAAGAGATTAGGCAGACAGGCTTCCTGAAGCCTTGTGGGTCTATATAACTACATGGAGAAGCACAACAGGTCATACTCCTTATGAACTTGTTTATGGAAAACAAGTTTTGTTTCCCATAGAGTTTCAGATTCAAACTTTTAAAATGGCAGTTCAGCTAGGACTTGATCTAACAGAGGCACAAAAGCACAGTTTGAAGAAGATTAATGAATTGGATGAGATCAGACAAGATGCAGTCCAGAAAACAAGTATAGTCCAGCAACAAAGGACTAGATGGCATGATAAGTACATCAAGGAAAATAAATTCAAATAAGGTGACTGGGCCCTCTTGTTTGATTCAAAGTTCAAATATTTTCAAGGTAAATTCCAAACACATTGGCTTGGGCCATATGAAATTATGAAATTTTTTGACAACGGAGCAATAAAAATCAGGAAAATAGATGAAGAGAAGGTCATTTTTCTTGTAAATGGTCATAGATTGAGGCTGTATCATAAGCCACTTTCAAGAGAAGAATTTGTCAAGAGATTCCAGGAAAACATTGATGTGAAGTTAATGAAGAAGAATTCTTCTTCTTCATCAACTTAATTGAATTTTCTGAATTCAAATGCATGAAAAAAAATAAAAAAAAATAAAATAAAGTATAAACATGAAAACTAATCATTGATTAGCATGTTTATACAGAAAAGATAAAGTGAAAATCAGAATCCTTCTGACACTTTAGCTTTTCAAATTTGTTCTTTTCCTGCAAGTAGCTATCACAAAATCATAAGTGCAGACCCATTTTATATATCATATTCCACTTATGATCCATTTCACTCCATCATGTCTCACTTCATTCATATTTCATTCACTCCATTCATCCATACTTCATTCACTCCATTCCATGGTCCACTTCATTTTCATTTCAGATTTTTAAATTTGATCTCTTCCTGCAATTGAGTATTACAAATCATAAGTTGCAGGCCACTTTTCATATTTCATTCCACTTTACACCTATGATCCATTTCATTCCATTATATTTCACTTCACTCATGCTTCATTCCACCATATTTCATGATCCATTTTATTTCATTTCATACTACATTCCGTCCATGTTTCAAATCATTTCATTCCATATTTCAAAGCTTCTACAGGTATATTCTGTAGCCAGCCAGACATTCTGCAGCCAGATATCCTGTAGGAAACTATCCAGCAACCACTTGTTCAACAGCAAATTGATCCTGCACACCTATGTCAACAAGCAAAATCAAAGGGATTATGAAGACTGAAGGATCAATGATTTTCAAAGGAAGACAAAGCATATTAAAACCACAAAAATCAAAGGAAAGGCTAAGGTAAAGTTGTGAAATTACTATGATAACAGATTATGAAAGTTATAGTATGGTTAAGTTATATGTATGTTTCATAAAGTTATTTTAATTATTCATATTGATCGAGCTTATCATAAAATCCTTGGACAAAATCCCTTCCATTTCGCCATACCAAATCATCATTTATTAAAAATTAACGGTTAGTACTGAAGTGACCTATTAGGTCATGTCACTAATCTGAAATATTCAGTGATGATTTTGAAATTCACACGAGATTTTTCTGCGGTATTTTCCTCCATGACAACTCTCAAACTCATTAATTCGTGTGAATTACCCTCACCGTATTCCACTCATCCCATAACCACTTAATGTCATCTTTCCATAGCCAATTCCTGCTGCATAAATAGAGAAGTCATCTTTGAGGTGAAAACAACTCTCTACAACCATTTTTACCATGAATAGAAGAGCAGTAACGGAGCAGTAAATTGAAGGTTGAGAAAAAAGCCATGGGTCTCATTGTAAGGTCCGAACCAGTCGGAACCAAATACTTAGAGGGTTACCCACATATTAGAGAGATGCTACAGCAGGTTGGGTGGTTACAGTTTTTGGAAAAGTTCAATGGTTTTCATAAGGAGGTAACCAAGACATTTGCACGGTCCTTCAACGGGTCAGAGGTTGAAATAGGAGATGTCAAGTTCACTATTATAGAATCCTTCATTGCAGAAGTAGCATAATTACCAAGGCAAGGTGAACGATGGTTCAAAAACAAGGAATTTCACAATGAGGCATGGAGGCAGATGCTCAAAACACTAGGTATGGATATTTCAGTTTTCAAGAAGGGCATTCCTAGCTCAACACTGAAGAATAAATGGCGAAATATGTTGCTCATTTTGCAAAAGTTTATAACTTGTGAGGGAAGGTTTGGTACTCTATATGTTTATCACATTCGGCTTATGATGCATTTCCTAGATGAAGAAATCAATTTACCCTTTTTCTTACTTCATAGCCTAAAGAGAATGGCTTCTAATGTCCAAAAGAGGGTTCAATTCTTGGAAACCACCTTGTATCACCATGGCCTAGTTAAAATCCTAATTGAGCATCATTTGAGAAAGGTGGGAGACAATTGGGATGAGTTCCTCTTGAGGAATCACTTTGAAGAACCCAAGGAATCTCCATCTGAAGGCAAACTTGCAAGAAGAAGCAGGAGAGGGAAAATTTTCAAATCTGTTGAACTTAAAACTGGTAAGTCCATACAAGAGGATAGTGAGGAGATTATCTTTGAGAAATTGGCTGAAATTAAGAAACAACTTAAAAAGGGAAAGATAATAAGAAAGTATGCTAAGGAGAGAGGTGAGGGACCATCTAAACTAAGACAAAGCCATAGGCTTAGAGGCATATTGAAGAAGACAAGAGTTAAGCAAACAGGCATCATAGACATTGAAGATGAAGAGACACCAACTGATAGATCTCCTGAGTACTAGTACGAAGAGGATCTTGATGAAGGAACTCTGGAGATAGACCCAGCACAACAAAAAATCTATAATTATGTTGAGTCATTAGAAAAGAGAACCTCAGAAAGCAGAGGAAGAACTCCTAGTCCACCAGGATCTGCAATTGAAGTACTAAGAAGAGACAAATATGAATTAGAAGTACTCAATAGGCATATAAAGAATGAAAATGAAATTTTAAGGGAACAAGTCAAACTGAAGAGTAACATGAACACAACTCTCTCTTTGCAAATGGAAAAATTGTACAAGGCTAGTGAAAAGCTAAAGAAGAAAAACAAAAAGTTGAGCAGGGCACTTATAAATTTGAGATTCAAGTTGGTCATAAGGAAACCTAGGATGCCATTGAACACCAAGCAAAGTAGAAAAAAGAGGTTAGATGTCCTAGCAGAAGTTTCAGAATACATGGATTGATTGCATGAGGACATGCAAAAGTTTTGCAGTGGGGGTATGTTGAGCCCCAAAGATGTCCTTTTCTTTCACCAAATTTCACTTCATTTCCTTTGTCCTTTATCAATTATAGGCTTAAAAGATCAATAGGATTGATTAAAGTCACTTTAAGAATGCATACAATGACTGACTTGCTATACTTTTATGGTTTTGTTGTCGTAGTGATTTTTGACTAGACTTAGCTACAGAATGCAACCATTCTGTAGCTAGTCGCATATTCCGCAGCTATCTTTATGTTCACACAGGTTACAGGTGTCACTTAAAGGAAAAACGCATATGGTTGAATTCTAGAACTCACCTACATCATTCCTTGCCCTCTACGAAGTCTGAGCAAAAATCTGCAAGTGGTTATGCACGTGGAGGAAACCCAAACTAAGAAGTAGATTCCTACCAGGACAAGGACTCTACAGATGTCTTCAGCAAAGTACGAGGCCTCCACAAGAGTTCTAATTTGATTTTAATTGAAAAAGACACTTATCCCTATTTCTTCTCCAGGGCAGTTATGTATTTCTCTTATAAGAATAACTTGGGAAACCGAGAGACAGTTACTTAGTTGATGTTTTATTGTTAAGTTGTCCAAGACCGTATACTCTGTTTTTGAAGCTTTTTCCTTTAATGAAAGAAGAACAACTTTAATACATGATCTGAAGCAATCTTGAAGAGATTCATGCGCTAATCTGGTGGTAGAGGGCACCTACTGCCCGAGAGGCTCTATGCATATTGTTTAGATAAGTAACTTTAGCTCTGTTTCGTTCCTAATTTAGGCAGTTTTCTGAACTTTATGTTTTATGCTCACTTACATCGAATGTTACAGCCAGTCTTGTTCTTATGAATTGTTCCAAAATATCACTAACACCGAATGAGATAGAACTATAGTATTTCAGAGATTAATTGCATTTTAGTTCAGCTGTAGTATTTCGGAGGTTAATTGCATATTAGTTCGGTTTTGTTTAATGTATTTTAAGTTTTATTAGCTAGTTGTATTCTAGTTCTGTTACATTAGACTTAAAGGCCTTCATTATTTACAAACTACTCTTGTTCTTAATCTCTGCTAATACATCATTATCATAGGAACAAGAATTGGTAATGTCATTTTGAAGTCTTGACTGTTCCGCAATTTCTCATAATTTTACAAACTTGCCTTTTTCCAAAACTATTCCAAAAGATTTCTAACCCTTGAATGAGGCTTAATAGTGACATTTTGAGTTGCAGAATGGATTAATTTTAGTGTCATAAGTTAATTTAGAGTAGGGTTCCTTACTATGTTGCATATAATCTTTTCCAAATGTGTTCCAACAAATTTCTAACCATGGATGAGATTTTCTCTGTGATATTGTAAGTTGTTGTTTACTTAGAAGAACCTCATTGCATTAAACTTATCATTTTCTCAAGTTGTTCCAACATACTTCTAATGAAATGAATTGGACTGAGTTCATGTTATGAGTTATTTTTCTTGTCAAGTTTTGCAATCTGTGAATTAGCATTTTCTGTTCTTAGGTGCTATACATAGTTTAGAATAGATTTTTCTCTGTTTTAGTGTGACCAATAACTTCCCTTTGCTAACAACTTAGTTCGTTTCCTCTTAGCATAAAAACACAACCAAAAAAACTAGAAAAACACTAAACACAACGAAGTAGGAAGAAGATACCTAGGCACATATAGTGCACTTCACTTCAACAGTTTACTAGTCTTGGTTGACAATTTATGACATCAATTTAGGAACTCTAAGTTGAGCAGACATGTATCACCTTTCAAATATTTACGACTGCGATTAATCGCAATCGCGACTTCCATTGAAAAGTTCTGATGTTCCAATGCTCTGATGCTCCGATTCCGATGTTTCACTGTTATGCAGGAACTCGAACATATATCAACCATGGTTTATAAACCCATCGGGTCTGCACTTTCATCGCAATTGCAATATGTTGTTTATATGTTCCACTGCCAAATTTCTCCGATGTGATTGGGTGAGGGTCCCACAATATAAGACTTTGTTTTTTTTAATACCAAGCGATTTTTTTTTTGGTTCTATTGATCTCGCGCCAAAAGATATAATACATATGCTTTGCATTATACCTTTGGTCCCTTTTCCATAAAGCACTCCATATAAATATATATATTAATGCGGCACATATATCATCTTATGGACCACGGATCCCATGCTCTACTAATCACCCTCATCAGTTCTCCATATAACAATAAATTCAGAGCTTATATAGGACATTCACAATACCTTTGCATACATTGACTTGGCATTCACTATTAAACCTTGTACATTCAATCTTACAACTCGACCCTGGTTCAATCCAAACTCAACGCTTGGCATGCACATATATTAACCCATATATCACACAATTCATATTGCGCCAACTTCGCATATTCAACCATTATATGTGCCTTACAATATATATATATATCTATATATATATATATATATATATATATATATATATTACGACCTTCTTCAATTTTGGAAGCGTTACAACTCAACCACATCAGACATACCTCGGTTAAACTCGCAACCGTAGTTTGAACATTCCCGATCAATATAAATTAGAACTGGGCCCCGCACTAATGACCCTTCTGTTAGCCCCCTATAAATTCCTTGACAAGCAAGCAAGGGGCTAATTTGTTTTATGAGCCTTCAAGGAATGCATTTCTCTTGAAAACACATCATCCTTGAAGCCTTTTATGTTCCCTGCCCTTTGATTGTTTCCCTTTGCTGTTCTTGAGTCAATAAGCCTCACTGATGATGAAAAATTGCGCTCCAAAGGCCTTAATTTTCCCCTTGTACCCCTATAGAGTGTCTCATTTTACCCCCTTTTCCCCTTTGTCAAAGTTCCCCTTTTACCCTCTAACTATCCAAAAATCCCCTTTGAACCACACACACACCCCTGGTTTGGTTTAATTCCCCCTTTCTTCCCTTATCGTTACCCTTTATTGGCCTTGGAATGCACTAAAAATGGGAAAAAACCCACTTTCCACCTTATATTAAGGCCCAGCCCCTTTCGGTCTAAGCCTGCAAACCACTTCCCCACGTAACCCAGCGCCGGAACCAGGCGTAGAGACTCAAAGCGCTAATCACAATCGCAACTTTCGAGCGAGCGCAAATCTTTGTTAAATGAAAAACTCCGATTTGATTGAGTTTTGGTCTATAAGGCCTCCGCCGTGATCTCCATCATTGATCTATCACTTAGATTGGACGGCCTGGCGCTAATCGCACTCCCACTTTCGATCGCAATCGAAACTTTCACCGTGCCGCTCCTTGTTTCCCCCCTATTGCGATTCCTCGATCAAATCACAGCCGTCCATCCATTCCAATATCCAAAGGTCTAGATTTGTTCCACTCCCCTCCTGTCGCTTCTTATGTTCCCTGTCGATTCAATCTACACCTTGTCTGTTAGCCCCCTATGAATTTTTGACAAGCAATTAGGGGGCTAATGTGTTGTTGAGTCTTCAAGGAATGATTTTCCTCTGAAAATACAGTCCCCTTGAAGCCTCTTTGTGCCCTTCATCCTTTGATGGTTTCCCCTCTGCTGATTCCCCTTTTAAAGCCCCTCTGCTGATAAAGAAATGCCCAAAGATTCCATCCCCCCTTTATTTTTCCCCCATCTAGCCTCTTTTTATCCCTCATTTTTCTCCCTTTCTATTTCCCCATTTACCCTTCAAATTCCCCCAAAAATCCCCTTTAATTTCCACCCTTCCCCCTTTGATGGCCATTATCCCCCTCTATTTCTCTATCGTTCCCCTCCTTCACCTTCAAAATCCATTAAAATGGGCTAAAACCCACTTTGAAACCATATAATAGGGCCTAGCCCCTTTACCGCAGGCTCCTTTCGAACCACTTCCCCACATGCCCACCACCCAGGACCAAGCGCTTAAGTCCCGGGGCCGATCGCAATCGGAGCCGTCGGGCGGGTGCATTCCTTTGTTATAATGCAAAAGTCCCGATCCGATCATTTTAACGCTTTAAGTCCTGCGACGAGTTTGGAGCCGTTGATCTGTCCCTTCGATCGAACGGCTGAGCGCTAATCGCAACTCCCTCCGATTGATCGCAAGTGCTTTTACCCGTGCCCCGATTGCGATCCTCCGATCCATTCGTGACCGTTGATCTGTCACAAGATCCGACGATCATCGCTCAATCGCAAAGCCCCCCCGATCGCAATCGCAAGTCGCATGAGCGCCGCCCCGATTGAAACCTTCCGATTTGATCCCAGCCATCCATTCTTCCGCGATCCGACGGCCAGCGCTTAATCGCTCTTTCCCCTCTGACTGTGTTCCCCGCCGTCGATCTTCCCGCCGATCCGACGGTCAGCGCTCAATCGCACCCGTCCCTCCGATCGCAATCGCAACACTCATCGCGCGCCTCCCGATTGCGATCCTCCGATTACATCGCAGCCGTCCATCTCCCTTTTGATCCGACGGTCATCGCACTCTCCTCCCGATCGCCGATCGCAGGTTCTTCCCTCTGTCATCCGATTAAATCTCCGCCGTCCTTTCTTCCGCGATCTGACGGTCATCGCTCCATCGCACTCACCCTCCGATTGCGTCCCCCGCCGTCGATCTTCCCGTCGGATCGACGGTCAGCGCTCAATCGCATGACCCTCCCCGATCGCAATCTCAAACCGTTTCGACTGACCCCCCGATTGCGATTGAGCGATTGTATCGTGACCGTTCGTCTCTCCCAGATCTGACGGTCCTTGTTCAATCGCCCTCCACCTCCACTGGGTCCCACCCTTACCTTCGTTTCCGTTTCATTTCATGTGTTTTGCCCATCTTATGTATTGTCCCGTTACTCAATCTCCACCGTTGATCTTTGTCCCCAGACCTAAATCTGACGGTCTGCGCTGCATATTGTCCCCGAACCCTATTAATCATAAGATCTCATCGTTTCATTTCATTTTGCTAGCATTATAGTAAGGCCACCATTTCTCCACCACGTGGCATTCTTTCCATTGTTTCTCCGCTGTTCCGCCACCATTCCTCCGCCTCCATAGCATTTCTCCACCACTGCCCGGGCCCTGTGATAAGTTTATTTCATCATGCAGGTAGTGCAGAGAGGCCATTTCAGCCGGCCAGCGAAGCAGCAGAAGCAGGGTGTGAGAAGAATTCGAGCCTGTAATTGAAGATTAATGTTCTAATCCTATAGTCAAAGGATTCAAGCACATTTTGAAGACTAAGGACGCACCAGCAAGTCATGATTGCGCCACCTAGAAGCAGAGCGCGTTTACTCCAGAAAGTACACCTTCCTACAGTGCCTTCATGCCTTCTCGAGCCCTGAGATAATTAAATTCACTGACTGAAGCTCGTTTCAGACAGTCCGGCAGCATTAAAGAAGCATGGAGGGCCATGCTGACCTCCATCCAGTTTATTCATTTCAACAAGGCAGAACAGGGGATCACAGACCCCTAGCGCAGACAAAGGTAATATCAGGGTTTTCCGTCAGCAAAGTGTTTTTCGTCCAGGACAAGGCATCCATACTGTTTTTATTATGCAGAATGTCCCTGAAGGATTTTTCCGTCAAACTACAGCTCAAACACAATCAGGCATTTATGAGACAGACCCTCCTAGTAGTTTATCCTAGCCCCGAATTCAAATCACCTGGAGTACAACGAGCCCAAAATGTCAGAATCAAATCTGAGGCAGATCGTTCTCTTGCTAAAAGGAGAGCGAAATAAACATGCAGCATTCTCAAGCAGGATGGGCCTCGGCCCTGCATTCATTATTATACTTAAATGTAACATTCAATGGGCACCTACCTCCTGAGTCGATCTGAGGATCATCCTTTGTTATAAAAGCACAGCAAGAACATTGTAAAGGGGTTGGTTGTTGTTAGTTTTATCAGCGAACAGCAAGTATTCTGTCCCGAGCCAAGTTTCCTGTGTAACAGTTGTATGATAGGCTGAGAACATGATGTATTCAGGCTGAATGTAAAAGCTTTGGGCAGTGATGTACCTGATTGGTGTAGTGTTTAAACATGATAAGCAGTTTTCATTGGATCCTGATCTACAGCAGTTGGTGATGTTCTTCCTATCTCTGTGTTTATTTCCATTTCATTTCATGTTCTTCTGACTGACATCTGAATGCATGATATAAGATTTACCCTTGGTAGGTACCTTATATCCCAGCTCTCTCAGTCTTGAATGTTTTCTGCTCATATGTGTGTCTGAATATTGTTTTTAATTGACTAAACCAGTGTAGTGGATGATTATTGCCTACTCTCTGATGTGCAAGTTGGTAAAATCGGTATTCAGATGTTTTTGTTAAGATTTAATTGAAAGAGGTTAGGAACATTGGGAGGTGTAAAGCCTGTCGCTGCCTCTTCATGACCTTCCCTTCCATATAAACCTTTTCAGGATCCCTCGTGTTGCCTATGGTTTTGTCCAAGCAGGTCTGGAGTTAAATGACTCTGGCCTGATCTATAGACAGAATCAGATGGTTTTCCATCTTTCATTCTCATCACTTCGTGTTCCATCCCACCAATCAGTCTTTGAGATCCAAATGCTCTAGATGACTAGCCCAATTGAAGCTTACACCTTGAACATAAGTAAATCATTTCTTGACTCCATTGCCCAATGGCCTTGATGTTCCCTGAGTTATCTACCTTTGCCTAGCTTCCTTCTTTACCCATCCTTGTCTTGTGATGAAACCTTCCTTCCTGATTCTCAACAACCAAACTCAAACAATCAAACAAGTAACCTTGAACCAATAACTAGCCTAAAACCATAATTTAGAACTTCAAAGACATATATCCTTTGATAATCATAGAGAGATCCCTCTCTGGACCTAGGAGGGCTAGATCCTAAGGTCTGAAAGTGGTTCTATGTTGTCTCATCTTTTGGTCTTTGTCAACCTGGCCAAAACATGGGAACCCCAACATAATGGCGACTCCACTGGGGAACTGAGTGTTTTACATTTCAAACATCCTTAGAAGCTCAGAGCTCTGGTTAGGTTGACAAGTAAGTCACACCTCTCTTGAATCAGCCTCCGTCATTGAATATTCACCATACTCTTAGACAGAACCTGGAAAATATCTGGTTGGAGCCTGTTGCTTTAGAGGAAATTCCTGAAAGGTGATAGTGCTTGAGCACTGTGGTGGACAGTGTACCCTAGAAACATCTTAAACCCTCCACCTGGCGACTCCATTGTTCCCAAACGTTAAAGACTCCACTGGTGATCAGTAGGCCTGCTGATTATCTTGGCTTCAAATCAGACTCCACTGGGAAGACTAGTCCCAAAACATATAAAAGACCCCACAGGGAGGCCAGTTCCCAAGACAACATCATCCATACAGTAGAAATAACAAGCAGGGCTAAGCTGCCTGGCTCATAAATAGCACTCTGGCTCACAGAACCATTCATACAAGAGCTTTCCCTGATCCAAGCCCACCTGAAACAGTTGATAATCCTGAGAAAATCCTTAAAAGGACACCTGTGAGTAGGAGATCAACTACTTCCAGCAACACTCATAGAGCCAATTCGGCACCAGAGGATCTTGCAGCTCTATCAGACCCTTTCTTCGACCTAGACCTTCAAAATAGATTACCTAGAACTAGGTCTTTCAGTGTCTCAGACCAGCTAGACACTAGGTACAGCGAAACCCCTCCTTCCACACCTCCTGACCTTCATTTTCTCCAGAACTTGGGGCTTTCTCACCCTAGATCTTCTCAGCAGACTTCTGCTGGTCCAAACATCCCTGTCATCCAAATACCAGCTGCCCAAGTGAACCCTTTGCCTCAGCAGAACATCACCATGGCAACTTGGTATGCACCTTTAGTCTTACCGCAACCCTTGTTACCCTTACCAAATGATTATCAGTCAAAAATCCCACACTTCCCTGCTAAAGAGCCTACAATAGCACAACAACATGTGGATAAAATGGAGGACTCTTTTGATTATATGGAAATTGATGATGAAACCATCAAAATGAGAATTTTTGCACAGAGCCTGGGGGGAGAGGTTAAAAAGTGGTTTAAAAATCTACCTGCTGGTAGCATCAATGATCTGCCTGCTTTATACCAGACTTTCATTAATAAATGGGAAACTAGGGCAAACCCTCGTCAAATCCTAGCAGAATACATGTCCCTTAAGAGGAACACAGGAGAGAGTGTCCATGATTACACCACTAGATTCAACAGCATTTACAATGCTCTCCCTCCACACATGAAACCTCCACAAGGTATGGCCCTAGCAAAATATCCTGATGGATTTGATGTTGACATGGCCTATGAGCTTAGAGATAAAGAGTACACCACTTTGGAAGACATGCAGAAAGGGGCAGTAAACATAGAAGCAAATTTGATTGAAAAAAGGGCCAAGCTGAGAGCTGAGAAGAGAGTAACATACAAAGATGACACTATAGCCTCCACTTCAGATCCTAATATTGACAGATTGTCTAAGAATCTGGATAAGCTATGCCAAGTGGTCGAAAAGATGGCTATCACTCAGAACAGGAACCAAAACCAAAACCAAAATCAAAACCTCAGAAGAAACAACAACATTCCCAACAGACAGAAAGAGTCAGATCAGCAAGTCATTCCCCCTTTCCAAAACTTTCTGGATGAGGATGAGGGACTCATAGAAGAATCTGAAGGGAATGTGATAAACATGTTCGAAACGGAGGATTCAATCCTAAACTGTGATTCAGAAGAATACCAACCCTCAACCTCTTATGGGGAGGAGGAGTGGTTTGAATCTGAGGATTATAGGTTGGGATTCGAGAATGCCATGTTACAGGTCAGAGAAAAATATGAGCTCAGGAGTAAAAAGAACCAAGACTCTTCCAAACCCAAAACTCCCGAAGTAACTATCAAACAGAGGCCTGAGAAATCTTCTAAAGTCACTGCTGTAAACAATAAATCAACAACAGAGAGTTCTGAGGAAAACCAACAGAAAGACAACCAAAAAAATGAAAAACAAAGTCAACTAACTAGCAGCACTAGCACTTCAGTTAGCGCTCCTGATAAAAATGTTTCCACACATGTACATAATGATAAAACACACACTGATTCAGCTACTAAGGTATTTGCAAATAAAACAGATTTGAACATTCCCAAAAGTCAATCCACTTTCAGTTTAGAAAGTGAGATCGCAAAGATCAAGATCTCTGTACCATTATCTGAGCTGGCCACTCAGGATGTATACAAAGGCCAAATTTTGAAAGCCTTAAATCTGGGGGAAATAAATGACTCTGTAAATTTGAATGATGATCAACCCGCCCTCCTATTTGGTCCAAAAATCGAGGGTAAGTTTCAGGAGGGGGTAGTCCCACCTTTTTATATCAGTCTTAACATCCATGACAAGATCCTCCACAACGCAATGCATGATTCTGGAGCCTCACACAACCTGATGCCTAAGGTAGTCATGGAAAGGTTAGGCCTAGAAATCACCAGACCCTACAAAGACTTATATTCTTTTGACTCGAGTAGAGTAAAATGCCTAGGCCTCATCAAAGACTTATGTGTGAGCTTAACTCAAATTCCTGCGAAATGTATGGTCATGGATGTAGTGGTGGCAGACGTGCCACCCAAGTATGGCATGTTATTGTCTAGATCATGGGGAGCCAAACTGCAAGGCACCATGCAGATGGATGGCTCATATGCCACTATCCCTATATTTGGCCAATTAAGAAGACTATATAGAGAATCCCAAATGAAATTCCTAGTCAGCAGCCCCGAGAAACCTGAAAACTCACCGTTATACTCTGTACATACCGACCTTGACTCCTTCATCTTGTGTAATGATGAGTCTTTAGAGGAGCCAGAATCCCAGAATAAGCATACCAACGAGAACACCGAGCCTATGGACCTTCACATAATGGCCACTCTGGAAGAATATGACCAGGAAAACCATAGGCAGCACACTGAAAACAAAGAGGAAATCAACAATGAAGCCTGTAGGAGCTGTAGTGGTCCTCTCACTCTAAGTAAAACAGAAACAAGACCGGAGCAGCAAGGTGACCACCTCCCCGACATCCATGGCCCCTATGAGCGACGAGACAGTTTACAACCTAGTACAGACCTCCCAACTCAACCTAATGGCGAGCCCAACTGTAAGGGAGAAAGTGGAGCGGAAGCAAACAAAGAGCCGCTATGGGAAATGAACTTTGATGGGTCCTGTACTAGACAAAGCGCTGGAGCAGGAGTATGGTTGCGTAACACCGAAAATGACCACGCAGAGAGCCACGCTGTCAATCTGCGTTTCAAATGCACGAATAACATTGCAGAATATGAGGCTCTAATCTTGGGCTTAAATCTGTTGAAAAAGGTAGGAGCCCGAAAGATAGCTGTGAGAGGGGATTCAAGGTTAGTAATCAAACAGGTGAATGGTGAGTATTCAGCAAAACATCCTAGGCTGAGAGCATACAGGAATGACACGTTAGACTTGCTGCAAACATTTGTCGAGTACGAGTTAGTGTTCATTCCTAGGGGTCAAAACGCTATTGCCAATGGACTAGCCTGCCTAGCTAGCTCTTATCCTAAGGCCCCAGTCGACCAACAAATCATCATACAGACTAAATTCAGACCTGCAGTGCCAGACAATGAAAAATACTGGCAGGTTTTTGAAGGAGACAAACAGATTGAAGACTTCCTGATGGGCAGAAATGAGTTTGAATTTCCTGATTCAGACTCAAAATCTGATGACAGTCGCCCGAGTGAGGATTCCCCAGATGAACTAGAAACACCTCGCTGTATAGAAATAAACTCTTTTTCTGAAGAAACTGGAGATTCAACCATAAAACGTGAGAACGCAGATAGAGAGGAAATGGAGGTGCTGCAAGCCAAAGACAGGAACATACCAAGAGGCTTAGCACCCTTAGAGGACCTCTTCGATTTCGATGATGTTGCAAAGAAGCCCACAATAGAGCATGCAGAATCAGATATAGAAGAATGTAACGTAGGCACTAAAGACAAACCCAAAATGATAAAGCTGGCTAAGTCTATACCTGCAGACATGGAAGAAAAGATACACTGACTTGTTTAAGGAATTCATTGATGTGTTTGCATGGAGCTGGCGTGAAGACCCCAAATACCATGTTAAAAGGAATCTTTCAAGCCAAGCTCACGAAAAGAACTACTTTAGCTACGCATAACTAATAGCCCTAACAACAATAATGGCTGCAAAACATCTTCAGATCTGCAATTAGTAGTTAAAGTGCTGCAACAAACAGATCTATAAATGGAAAGACATTAAGCAGTAAAGTAAAGAGCTTGCTCCATGCATCCAACAGACAAGACAAGAACACGATTTTTGAATGAATTTTTATATTACAGGGCACCTGGGAGGAAACAAGAAGGTGTATCCAGATCTCCTCAATGGGTTGGGTTCTTTGTAGTCCTCAGCACTTCAGATCTAAGCTTTCTCTCTCTTGTAGATGTAGAAAACCCAATGTAGAAGGTAGAGCTCAATGGGAGCAAAATGGCAGAAATGAGACCAAGTGTATAGATCCAGAGTGATCTAATATGCAACAAAAGGTGAAGAATGATGGGGAAAACCCTCCTATTTATAGCAAAATATTGGGTCCTTCTAGATCTTGGTGCATGATTAAAATAATGTTAATCACATCTAGATCCACCTCTATGGAATATTTTATTATTATTTGTTGGAGGGAAAGGGTGTTTGACTTGGGTCAAATCCCTTGATTAGTGAAAAATAAATAAATAAATGATTTATTTATCTTTTAAGGAAGTGGTTGGGATATAATCAAATAAATAATGATTTATTTGATTAATGGTGGTTGATTTGGTCATATTTAACAAGGAATATTATTTAAATAATTATTCCTAGAAAATAATAAGATAACTATGGGTTTATCTCATTAATTTCTTTGTTTTTGGGTTAAACATGACTCGGAATAATAATTAAATTATGGTTTAATTAATTATTCCTTTTGGGGTTTCCTAATTAACATAGTGAAAGCAGTTTTACTTGGGGTAAAACTGGTCTTACATGGTATACTTGGGTCCATCTAATGATGAAGAGTTAGATGACCAAAAAATGGTGTAACAACCATGACACCAACATTATACAACATAAGATACCACCTAGAGGGTAACCAGAAACCTTTCGTACAAAAACTTCGTAGGAATTAATCCAAAACACTGTCTGTGAGAAAAGGAAATTAAGAAGATGTATGATGCCGATTATTATCCCCCGTGAGGTTTTCCTGATCGGGTGTCAAACTTAGTGGCCGCAAGGAAGAAGATTGAAGACTATGTATAGATTTCGTAACAGAAACCTCAATAGAGCCTCCCTGAAAGATAACTACCCTTTGCCTAGAATGGAGCATATCCTACAGAAGGTAGTGGGCTCTAAAAGAATCTCCCTGCTTGATGGTTTTTCGGGATACAACCAGGTTCTGGTACTCCCAGAAGATCAACTCAAAACAGCCTTCACCACTCCATGGGGCACCTTCATGTACGTGAAAATTCCTTTTGGATTGATGAATGCTGGAGCTACCTTCCAGAGAGCAATGGATATTGCTTTCTCAGAAGAGATTGGACACTTTATAGTTATCTACTTGGATGACTTAACTGTCTTTTCTAAAACAGAAGAAGAACACTTAAAACATCTGAGGAAGGTTTTTGAAAAATGTAGAAGGTATGGTCTATCCCTAAATCCTAAGAAGACTGTTTTTGGGCTGCAAGAGGGGAAGCTTCTAGGCCACATTATATCTGAGAAAGGGATTAGGATAGACCCCCAGAGAGTTGAGGGAATACTTCAAATCACACATCCAAGAAACATCAAGGAGCTACAGTCTTTCGTTGGGAAGATCAATTTCCTTAGAAGATTTATCCCCAATCTTGCTGAGCATCTTAGGAAAATGACTGAAATGCTAAAGAAAGATGCAGGAATCAAGTGGACCGTTGAAGCCAAAAAATCTTTTGAGTCAGTAAAACTTGCACTCACCCAAGCCCCTGTCCTTATCAGCCCTGACTTCTCAAAAGATTTTCTGATCTTTTCATTTGCCTCCCCACACACAATAGCTGCAGTTTTGCTGCAGAAAAATTCGGAAGGTAAGGAACAGCCTATAGCCTTCTTCAGTAAAGCCTTGAGAGATGCACCCTTAAAGTACAACATCATGGAAAAGCAGGCCTATGCCCTGATTAAGGCCTTAAAAGACTTTAGGGTGTACATTCTGCATTCTCACACCATTGCATATGTGCCGAACATAGTGGTCAAAGATATCTTGTCCCAAGACCCAGATGGGAAAAGGGGCAAATGGATTGCCACAATTCTGGAATATGACATTGAAATCAAGCCCACAAAGCTAATCAAAGGTCAAGGCCTGGCCCAATTGATGGCTGAAACTAATCTACAGGCCCTTGATGTTAACATGATGAATACCCTGGACGAGCAGGAAGGATTACCTCATCCAACTGTCGAGGAGCAGTTTCAGAGCTCTCCCTGGTATGTCGATATCCTATACGTACTCACAACCCTCAATGCCCCCCCAGAACTGTCCAAAACAAAGGCCAGATTCATAAAACTCAAAGCTAGAAATTACTGCATTATAAATGAGAGTCTATATTGGAAAAATCCAAATGGTCTTTTGCTTAAATGTTTGCCTGAAGCTGAAGCTGCGAAAATCAAACAAGAATTCCATGCTGGGGAGTGTGGGGGCCACCTGAGTTGGAAGGCCACTGCAAATAAGATACTCAGGGCTGGTTACTATTGGCCCACACTCTTCAGTGATGTCCATAAAATGATCCTCACCTACCACAAATGCCAAATTTTTGAGGGCAAAAGAAAGCTCCTCCCCCTCCCTCTGCAACCTATCACCATAGAAGGTCCTTTCATGCAATGGGGCTTAGACTTCATTGGAGAAATTCACCCCTCTTCCTCTGGGCAACATAAATGGATCTTGACTGCTACTGATTACTTCACTAAGTGGATTGAAGCCATACCCACTAGGAATGCCACCGATTCTGTCATCATTAGGTTCCTAGAAGACTTCATCCTGTCTCGGTTTGGCTGCCCAAGGAAAATAATCACCGACAATGCTGCTGCTTTCGGATCCAAAAGAATGATTGATTTCTGTCACAGGTACGGAATTGCGCTTGGACATTCAACTGCCTATTACCCCCAGGGTAATGGCCTAGCTGAGTCATCAAACAAAAGCCTGGTTACCATCATTAAGAAGCTGTTGGAAGAGAACAAGAGGTCTTGGCATAAAAAGTTGATACATGCTTTGTGGGCAGACAGGCTCACTACAAAGAAGTCTATTGGCACCTCGCCCTTTCAGCTGGTTTATGGGACAGAAGCAGTTTTCCCCACTAGCCTTGGGATACCAGTAGTAAAGCTTATTCAAGAGGTCCAATCAGAAGAAGACAGCATGATAAGGAGAATTAATGCAACAATCCATCTCCAGCAAACAAGGGAGCAAGTTTATGACAGAGCTATCAGATTGCAGGAAAACATGAAGAGGCAGTTTGACAAAAGAACCAAAGCAGCAAATTTCAAAGTTGGGGACAAAGTCCTGAAGTGGGATTCAAGAAGAGAGGATAAAGGCAAACATGGCAAATTCGACAGCTTGTGGCAAGGCCCGTTCATCATTCAAGCCACTGTGGGTCCTAATGCGTTTTTCTTGCAAGAAACTGATGGTACAGAGCTGTTTGGGGGTCCTGTCAATGGCAGGATGCTCAAACACTATCTCTGCTAATTCTCCGTTTCCATGTTCCATTTCCATTGTATATACCGTTGCAAATTTTCATTTTCAGCAAAAGTGAAGAAAATGTTCCAAAAAAAAAAGCAGGATGAAAAGGGAGGTTCAGACGTGCTCAAAACATGAACCTCTGAGGCAAAAGGATTGGCTCTAGCAAACTCAAAATCCGAGCCAAAAGGGAGCAAGAATGGCTGGTCCTAACAAGCTCAAAATCTGGATCAGCAGTAAAGGAGCATCCAGCTCTAAGATCAGAGCTGGAGCAAAGGATAGAAGTGACTCAAACATGCTCAAAACCTGAGTCACAAGAAAGAAAGAAGGATGTTTCACAGTTGTGGAATTCCATGCCTTCACTGTTTTGTTTTCTTCCAATTTCTGCCCAGCAAGTCAGACTGTCTAATCCCGGCTTGGCTGTGTTTAAATTTCCTGTCTTAGAATGTAGGTGAAGAAACCTGTTGAACAATTTAATCTCAACAGGTAGTAGTGTAGGTAGAGAGAGAAGATGAGGCCAACAGTCTAATCTGGCCTCATGGAGCAATAAGGGTAGAATTAGAATAGGTTTGTTTTTGTTCTGCAAATAAATGCAAAGGGTCTGCTAATTCAAATGCACCCATGGGGAAGATTGTTAGAACTCTAGTTTGGGTAGGTAGGTTGGTTGGGAAAATGTTTCTGCTGATTTGGATGTCTTCATGGTTTGTGGCAGCAGATCAAAGAGAGATATGGATGGTTCAAGCAGTAGGCACCTGGCCTACACCAAGAGATCATCTTCTGGTTTCTTGGCTCCTTCAAGAAGAAGCCATCCCCATGTGGAGCCACTGTTAGCCCCCCTATGAAATTTTTGACAAGCAATTAGGGGGCTGAATTGTTGTTGAGTCTTCAAGGAATGCATTTCCCCTGAAAATATAGTCTTCTTGAAGCCTCTTTGTGCCCTTTATCCTTTGATGGTTTCCCCTCTGCTGATTCCCCTTTTAAAGCCTCTCTGCTGATGAAGAAATGCCCAAAGACCCCCCTTCCCCATTTATTTTTCCCTCATTTAACCTCTTTTTATCCCCCTTTTTTCTCCCCTTCTTTTTCCCCATTTACTCCTCGAATTCCGCCAAAATCCCCCCAATATCCCTTTTAATTCCTTCCCATACCCTTTGTTTTCCCTTTTTCCCCTTTATTCCTCTATCGTTCCCCTTCAAACCCTTTAAAATCCATTTAAGAGGGCCAAAACCCATGTTCCGACCTTATTAAAAGGCCTAGCCCCTTTACCGCAGGCTCCTTTCGAACCACTTCCCCACATGCCCATCACCCAGGACCAAGCGCTTAAGTCCCGGGGCCAATCGCAATCGGAGCCGTCGGGCGGGTGCATTCCTTTCTTATAACGCAAAAGTCCCGATCCGATCATTTTAACGCTTTAAGTCCTGCGATGAGTTTGGAGCTGTTGATCTGTCCCTTCGATCGAACGGCTGAGCGCTAATCGCAAAGCCCCCCCGATCGCAATCGCAAGTCGCATGAGCGCTGCCCCGATTGAAACCTTCCGATTTGATCCCAGCCATCCATCCTTTACGCGATCCTACGGCTATCGCTCAATCGCAACAGCCTCCGATCGCTGATCGCAAGTCTTCCTGTCGCCGCCCCGATTAAATCATGGCCGTTGATCTGCCCCGCGATCCGACGGCCAGCGCTTAATCGCTCTTTCCCCTCTGACTGTGTTCCCCACCGTTGATCTCCCCGCCGATCCGACGGTCAGCGCTCAATCGCACCCGTCCCTCCGATCGCAATCGCAACACTCATCGCGCGCCTCCCGATTGCGATCCTCCGATTACATCGCAGCCGTCCATCTCCCTTTTGATCCGACGGTCATCGCACTCTCCTCCCGATCGCCGATCGGTGCCCTCTTCTCGTCATCTGATTAACCTCCGCCGTCCATTCTTCCGCGTCGATCCGACTCGTCATCGCTTCCATCGCTCTGTCCCTCCGATTACATCTAAACCGTCGATCTGATCCCCGATCGGACGGTCAACGCTCAATCGCAGGACCCTCCCTGATCGCAATCGCAAACCGTTTTGACTGACCCCCGATTGCGATTGAGCGATTGTATCGTGACCGTTCGTCTCTCCCAGATCTGACGGTCCTTGTTCAATCGCCCTCCACCTCCACTGGGTCCCACTCTTACATTCGTTTCCGTTTCATTTCATGTGTTTTTCCCATCTTATGTATTGTCCCGTTACTCAATCTCCACCGTTGATCTTTGTCCCCAGACCTAAATCTGACGGTCTGCGCTGCATATTGTCCCCGAACCCTATTAATCATAAGATCTCATCGTTTCATTTCATTTTGCTAGCATTATAGTAAGGCCACCATTTCTCCACCACATGGCATTATTTCCATTGTTTCTCCGCTGTTCCGCCACCATTCCTCCGCCTCCATAGCATTTATCCACCACTGCCCGGGCCCTGTGATAAGTTTATTTCATCATGCAGGTAGTGCAGAGAGGCCATTTCAGCCGGCCAGCGAAGCAGCAGAAGCAGGGTGTGAGAAGAATTCGAGCCTGTAATTGAAGATTAATGTTCTAATCCTATAGTCAAAGGATTCAAGCACATTTTGAAGACTAAGGACGCACCAGCAAGTCATGATTGCGCCACCTAGAAGCAGAGCGCGTTTACTCCAGAAAGTACACCTTCCTACAGTGCCTTCATGCCTTCTCGAGCCCTGAGATAATTAAATTCACTGACTGAAGCTCGTTTCAGACAGTCCGGCAGCATTAAAGAAGCATGGAGGGCCATGCTGACCTCCATCCAGTTTATTCATTTCAACAAGGCAGAACAGGGGATCACAGACCCCTAGCGCAGACAAAGGTAATATCAGGGTTTTCCGTCAGCAAAGTGTTTTTCGTCCAGGACAAGGCATCCATACTGTTTTTATTATGCAGAATGTCCCTGAAGGATTTTTCCGTCAAACTACAGCTCAAACACAATCAGGCATTTATGAGACAGACCCTCCTAGTAGTTTATCCTAGCCCCGAATTCAAATCACCTGGAGTACAACGAGCCCAAAATGTCAGAATCAAATCTGAGGCAGATCGTTCTCTTGCTAAAAGGAGAGCGAAATAAACATGCAGCATTCTCAAGCAGGATGGGCCTCGGCCCTGCATTCATTATTATACTTAAATGTAACATTCAATGGGCACCTACCTCCTGAGTCGATCTGAGGATCATCCTTTGTTATAAAAGCACAGCAAGAACATTGTAAAGGGGTTGGTTGTTGTTAGTTTTATCAGCGAACAGCAAGTATTCTGTCCCGAGCCAAGTTTCCTGTGTAACAGTTGTATGATAGGCTGAGAACATGATGTATTCAGGCTGAATGTAAAAGCTTTGGGCAGTGATGTACCTGATTGGTGTAGTGTTTAAACATGATAAGCAGTTTTCATTGGATCCTGATCTACAGCAGTTGGTGATGTTCTTCCTATCTCTGTGTTTATTTCCATTTCATTTCACGTTCTTCTGACTGACATCTGAATGCATGATATAAGATTTACCCTTGTTAGGTACCTTATATCCCAGCTCTCTCAGTCTTGAATGTTTTCTGCTCATATGTGTGTCTGAATATTGTTTTTGATTGACTAAACCAGTGTAGTGGATGATTATTGCCTACTCTCTGATGTGCAAGTTGGTAAAATCAGTATTCAGATGTTTTTTGTTAAGATTTAATTGAAAGAGGTTAGGAACATTGGGAGGTGTAAAGCCTATCGCTGCCTCTTCGTAACCTTCCCTTCCATATAAACCTTTTCAAGATCCCTCGTGTTGCCTATGGTTTTGTCCAAGCAGGCCTGGAGTTAAATGACCTCTGGCCTGATCTATAGACAGAATCAGATGGTTTTCTATCTTTCATTCTCATCACTTAGTGTTCCATCCCACCAATTAGTCTTTGCGATCCAAATGCTCTAGATGACTAGCCCAATTGAAGCTTACACCTTGAACATAAGTAAATCCTTTCTTGACTCCATTGCCCAATGGCCTTGATGTTCCCTGAGTTATCTACCTTTGCCTAGCTTCCTTCTTTACCCATCCTTGTCTTGTGATGAAACCTTCCTTCCTGATTCTCAACAACCAAACTCAAACAACCAAACTCAAACAATCAAACAAGTAACCTTGAGCCAATAACTAGCCTAAAACCATAATTTAGAACTTCAAAGACATATATCCTTTGATAATCATAGAGAGATCCCTCTCTGGACCTAGGAGGGCTAGATCCTAAGGTCTGAAAGTGGTTCTATGTTGTCTCATCTTTTGGTCTTTGTCAACTTGGCCAAAACATGGGAACCCCAACATGATCTATCACTTATATCGGACGGCCCAGTGCTAATCGCACCCCTGCCCCCATCGCAACCGCAAAGGTCTTGCTGCACCCTACGATTGTGATCTTTCGATCTAATCTCCACCGTCGATTCCCCTGTTGATCCGAAGGCCCTCGCTTTTCCGCCCCAATCACAATCGTAATTTCCTATCCATGCCACCTTTCCGCCCTTTGCGATTGTGATTCCCCGATCCAATCTCGACTGTCCATTTAATCCAAGATCCAACGGCCATAAACCAATCGCACCATCGTTCAATCGAACTATCAACCCTCCCATTCCTCCCCTCCGATTGGATCGTAGCCATCGATCTCCTCCTGAGATCCGACAGTCCTAAATGAATCGCCCTCCACCCATGCCGAGTCCCACCACACACGATCATTTTCATTGCATTTTCGTTCATTTCTTTGCATTTTTGCCTATGTTCAAACTCTCGTAATTTTCATTAAAGTTCAATGTTTTGCATTCATTTCTATGCATTCCGCCCAACTTCATAAACCATCCCGCTGTTTAATCTCCGCCGTTGATCTCCGCCACCAGACCATGATCGAACGACCCACGAGCATTTCTCCACTGGAACCCTATTGGTCGCTGTTTACACCTTTTTACTGCATTGATTCACCATTGTTCCATCTAAAACCACCATTTTCACCACCGCCGCTCTGTCATTTCTCCCTGCTCTCCATAGTCATCCTTACCTATGCATGAATTTCATAACAGAGTTGTGTATTTTGCAGGGTACGGGCGGTGGACGCCGCCATGGTCCACAGTCATTGTTACGGTGGCAAAAAACCAAAGAAAGATCATTTTTAGAGTTTAAAAGTACAGAGGAGAGCCCGAGAGGATATCATAACGCAATTTTCATTAAAAATACAAAGTTTGACCGTGTGAAGTCCTTCCCGGTGCAATCAAAGCCTGGTTTTCGCTGACAGAGATAGTTGAAGCGGCAAAGAGTATCAGTAACAGTGGATCACCCAGAAAGGCCCAATACACAGAAAACCATATCATCAGGGTTGCTACATCAGTAGAATGTTCCTACCTGTGAAAGGACAAAGTGCCCATATTGTTTCCATTATTTACCGTGTTCCTGAAGAAATTTCAGCCTTGACGACAGTCCTAATGCTACCAGAGCATTTGTTACGCAGTATGGTGAATTTCACATCCATTTATTCACCTTCCTGTTTCTTCGCCAATGTACTATAGAGTTCTGCAGCCATGGTACATCAGAGACATACCCAGAGTAAATGGAAGCCTGAAGAAGACCACTCTTGCATCCAAAAGACTGCCAGAGATAAATGCACAGGATTTAAAACAGAATGGGCTTCGGCCCTTTTCCTCTCCTAAGTTTTAATGCTCCATTTAGTTTTTCACCTACCTCCTCTGCTCATCTTTCAGCTATAAAATTCAGGAAGAAACTCATTGTAAAGGTTGTTGATCGGTTATCAGAGAATTACAAGTTGTTTCTTTGGAGACATAGTCTCTGTGTAAAGTTGTAAGATAGGCCGAGGAAGATGTTTTCATACTGAATATACAACTATTGGTAATGTTGTACTTGACTGGTGTTGCTCTTTAATATGAAAAGCACATTTCTTTGGATCCTGATCTAAAGCAGCGGTGATGTTTTTCCTATCTCTGTATTTATTTTATTTAGCGGTTCACCTCATTTCATTTCTATTGGCTCGCATCAGAAATCTGGCATAGGATTTACCCTTGTTAGGTACCCTATGTCTTTGCTCTCCTTGCCTTAAATTTTTTCTGTTGTATGTGTTATCTGAGGGTTGATTTCAATTAATTTAACCAGTGTAGTGGATGTTATTGCCTGCTAGCTGATGTATGAATTAATGAATATTTTCTTAGATGTTTTTGTTAGGATTTAATTGAATGAATTGGGAACACTGGGAGGTCTAGAACTCTGTTTCTATCTCACTAGGATCCTTTTCAGTTAATTGAACCTTTTCTAAGATCCCTCAAGCTGGAGGCCGAAGCATTGAGAGTTCAAAGTCTCTCTCTGATCTCAGGTCTTTAACTTTGTGTTCTAAATCTTTAATGTTTCTTGTCTGAAGAGTTAGCCTTTGGAATTTAGAATCACAGGTGGTCAATGGTATACCCTGTCCCTGGATCTGATTTCTAAAGGTCACCTTGGATGGTTTCCTTGCTTTCACCTTCTCTCTTACCATTTCATATCACACAATCACCTTTAAGATCCAATGTTTTAGATGACTAGCCCAACTGAAAGCCTGCACATTGAATAACAAGTAAACCCTTTCCTGACTCCATTGCCCAATGGTATTGAATTTTCCTTGGGGTATCTCTCCTTTGCCTAAAACCCTCTTTTCTCATCCTTGTCTTATATCGAACCTTTCTTTCCTGATTCCCAACAACAAAACATACATCAAACAAACAAACCCTGTGCCCATAACTAGCCTAATATCTTAACCTTTGAACTTCAAAGTCATATACCTTTGACATATCATAGAGAGATCCCTCTCTGGACCCAGGAGGGCTAGATCCAGAGGTCTGAAAGTGGTTCTGATGTTGGCTCATCTTTTGGTCTTGCCAATCTGGCCAAAACATGGGAACACCAACACCTTCCACATCCAACAGTGGACAGCACGTCGCACTGCTTCAGATGATCCGACGTCCTCAATTAAATCTCGCGTGACTTAGATGCATGGGCTTTTAACTCATGATGAGAGTGGTATTTCCAAACCGCTTAAGGCCACGTGTCAGCCTATGGCATTGATCGTGCTCGAATTGGAAATACAACTTACCGTACAAAGGCGGTGCGATATGGGTGGGGTTGGTTTCGCAAACCCGCTGTCACTATTCACAATACTCGTGGTTCCTCTCCTTTTCCCTCAGGGTTCCGTCGCGCTTATATATGTATAATAACTCTGCCTTTCATGTGCAATTCCTCAACATCGCATGATATAAACGATTTTCGTAAACCACTTATGGACATGTGGCAGTCAAGGAGCTATATCGCGTTATTTCCTTCAAAACTGCTTACCATATTTGAGACAACACGAAAACCACAGTTTCTTTGTTCCCTGGTTTCACTGTTCATGGTCAGGGTTCCGCTTAAATTCATAGTTCCGTTCCAAAAGGAATGGCGCGTCTTCGTTATAATACATACTCATATAAGCTCTGTAAAAAGGTTTATTTCACTGTTTCATAACGGCTTTGCATCTGCCTCCACTGCTTGACCATTTTATTTCTTCCTCTGTATTCGCTGTCTCCGCCTCTCTTTTTACTACCCTGTCTCTGTTCTTCTTATGCTCCCTGTAAATGTTACCTGCTGTCTTCTCCATTGCCTCTGCTGCTGTCCTTTGCCAGTCTCTGCCTCTGTTGCCTCCTTTTCCATCAATGACAACATTTCCAACAACTCAATGGGAAGAGGTGGGATTCCCAATCAGGAACACCCAATGCTAAACAACATCCAATCTCAGCTAAACAACAAGAGAAAGATATATGTCTAAACAGACCATATATTTAGAAATATGATAAACATCAACAACCCCCTAATGCTGCCATCCTCTTCCTTTTATAACTTAAGAGCTTGCAAACCCTAAACCACATACAATGATAACACTCCTTTCACACAAAGCATCTCCATCTAAAACTGCGTTGTACCTCATTGATGGCCACTCCTCCATTGACAACATTGTTTATTTGGTCAAAGTTGACCCAGTCCACATGTTTTAGCCCATGTTCACACCTTAGGGTGCTTTATTAAGCTAAAAATATGATCCACTTTCACATGGGAAGTGGTTTTATTCACAATAAAGAGTTTTATGGGTCTCCCTACCCACTTATTCACCTATCTAAGTGACAAAACAAAATTTTAATATTCCCATTAGTTGTAGGCTAATTTAGGAATATTACAGTATCCCTATACGGGGTACTAACCCCAGAGGGCTGCATTGGAATATATATGGTGTGCATAGAGAACCATGGGCCTCCACAACAATATAAAACACTCCACGGATCCCCATCGATTTTCAGATACTACTAGCGATCCACTTTTGGGATGATGATGATGTGCTTGGTACACTATGCCCAGCAGGCCCCACAAGAGCCCCACACTCTTGGAAGGTGTCCCAGAACTTGTACGATGTCATGTAAATTTTCATTCCATCACTTGATCCCTTGTAGAGGATCTACAGGCATCTTCGACTCATATGGAGACCCATGGGGTCATTTATGTGCCCACACACCCACTAGGAGCACCACAGATCTAGTACTTGGAGAAAAAGGGGCCACCCCATTGTCCATCATATTTTGAGGAGTTTATTCCTCATTATGGTACTTCAGGATATTATTAGGACATTGGAGGGCCCCACGACAAATAAATTTTATTATTTCCCCCCCTGAGAGACTTATTTTTCATGTATGAGCTAGTTTGGTGGGCTTAATAGGGGTTTTATTTGCACATTATTTTATCATTAGTGGATAATGTAGGCCCATAGGCTAATTCAAACCCTAAAAAGGGGTATAAATTGATGTTAGCTACATTCATTTGTATCATCACTTCACTTGGGATCTCTCTATCTTTAGAGAACTTCACATTTCTTCTTGGAGGATTATTTTGGATAAATGAATGAATTTTGATGTATGGGTTTGGGCCATTTTTATCTTGAAGATTCATTTTTTTTGCAAATGTGATGCTGCTTGGACATACTCTCTAACACTGTAAGTGAATTTTAATATTCTTGTTTCCGCATACTATTGAACTTCGCTATAATTAGGGCTAGTTGCTGCATCATTGGAACGTGGAATTGAGTGTCTATTTAGCACGTTTATTGTATAATAAATTGTTATATGAATGAAATGTCCTATAGATTGTTTTATCTCGATAATCTTGCACTATTTTTTTGAAGTATAAATTCTTGAAGGTCACTTTTCTTATTTTTCCCTTCACATTGAACAAAGTTGACTTTCTGAGCCTCCTTGATCAAGAAACATAATTCTCAATAATAATCATCATTGACTCCATATCCCCAAGGGATATAGGCACTGGTAACTCAAAAGGGTGGTCATTTTCCCCATATTTTTCACCTTTTTTCCCTTTTTCCCTAGGTCTAGCCCTGATAGGTCACCTACGACATCAATTTCCCGAGAATTCACCAATAGGAAAAATTATATCTCTTGGAGGCTACTGCGCTGGTGGATCGCCTCCCTCTCCTCCAAATTTGAGGAAATTCCAACAGTGGAATCCCTGGGAATCCCAAGCCCTAGATCTAGGATGAAGTTTTTCTTAAGAATCCCCAAGGCTAGACCCTAGTAGGATCAATTTTACCTTTTCAAGAAAAAAATATTTTTTGATCATTTCCCCTCACCTTTTTTAGGATAGGAACACCATTGGTTACTATATTCATCCCTCAACTTGGGTTGGGTCCACTTGGTCCCGTGTGGTCTCGTTTCCTATCAAATAATAATCATCAAGGGTTACTTTGGAAAAAAATTTCATATAGGATTTTATGGATTAGTAATTACCCCTTCAATTTGTACCCGTCTTCCTTATCCTCACCCCCTCTCCCTTGGAAGGCAAGTCCCTTGCTTAAAGAGTAAGAAAGAACCATTTCTTCACCTCCTCCTTGGGATAGGGTTACTGGGATCACTTCATACTTATTCATTAACATATAATTTATAAGTCCGTAAAGAGTAGGGAGTCTTAACCATGATGGTAGTGGGCTAAGCCTCCACCTTTTCCCTTAGTCTAGCATTTTCCCTCTTAGGAACCCCTTTTGGTTGCCTTGCTAGTTTGAGTGGTAATATTTCTGGCGTCGTTGCCAGGGAGGAAGAAGGTCTGCCTCCCTAGTGAATCATTGAGGAATTGATTCATTGATGACACTCTCATTATTCCTCTGGTTACTCCATTCTATATAAAACCCCTAATTTTCTTAAAGGCAATGACATTCCTCCTTTAACTAGGGTTGTTGCAAGAAGGAAGCGCGAGCCATCACCTATTGGAACTTCTCTGTTTCCTGAGTTTGAAAAAATCTATGACCCCACCCCTAAAATGACGGAGACTTCTGACACTAGTGATAACAAGATGACCAAAATTCAAAGACATTTGGTTACTATGTTTGCTCCTTTCAAGGTTAGTGATGATCCCAAATCATTAGCTAAAAATTACAACCGATGGTTACCCAGGTTCAAAAAATATGCCACTATTAGTTCTTGTGAATTTGTTGAAGAATTTTATTAGAAGTTGTCCCTAGGATGATATTTGATGAAGATAGAATCATGGTGATTTTTCCTTTTTCACTTGAGGGACAATCTAGATAATGGTACCTTAGTCTTTCCCCTCGATGCGTTAGTGACTCTAATGAGTTTGAGGACCTATTCATGAAAAGGTGGTCTTGCAATGCCCAAGGAACCTTCAACATTGAGAAGTTTTATCAAATATCAAGGGGAAGGGAAGACATCCGAGAATTCATTCAAAAGTTTGATATGGTCATCTGTGATATCCTCGATCACCTAAAGCCCTCCGATGTCAACATTTTAGATAATTTTGTCAAAGTCGTTGGGGGCCACCTAAACTATGCCTTAAGAGACAATAAACCTTCCACATTGGTCGAGGCTAAAGAGATGGCATTGCAGGTGGAAGAAAACCTTCATATCTCAAAAATTAATGTTGATGACCTCCCTAAAGCCAAATCTAAGACTAAGAAGGAGAAATCAAAGGATCAACATGAGGAAACCCTTCTAGCTGTCCTCAAGAAGATGGAAAAGCTTATCGAGGAAGTCCATTCATGAGATCGAATTGTCATGAAGAAGATCATTGCTTTGGAGAAGGCCCAAAAATCAAGTTATATCCTGAGGGGGAAGCCTTTTCCAAGAAAGAAAAGTGAGGAAGCTAAGCCTTTCTCATATCAAGTCTTGAATACCTTCGCTCCAACCAATGCGATGGACCAAGATTCATCCTTAGAAGATGGGACTATTTAAAGTGATGAGAGTGATGATGATGACACAAATGAGAAGACTAACCTTGTCGAAGCTTATGTATTCAACATTTTGATTGGGGGTTCATACATACGTCCTCCTATCAATGAGGTCATAACAAAACGTGAGGAAAATGAACCTATTCTAAATGATGATGTGCATAGTGGAAGATTCAAAGGGGTTCAATATTCACGAAGTGAAAATAACAAAGACCCTCCAACCTCCAAAGAGCCTAACAAAGAAGAGTATCTTCCCAAGCAAAATCCTCCCAGAAGTGTCCCTTCTAAGGAGCTTCCTAAAGAGAAATCCCTTTCAAGGTGTCCTCCAAAAAAGGACTCCCAAACAAGAGTCAAACCTAAAAAGGGCCCTCTAAAGGAAGGAAATTCCAAAAATAAAGAAAAGGGGAAACATGTTGGGCTTAAAATTGACATGGATGCTGGTATTGGGAAGATGACCCTATCTGTCCCTTTCAACAACAAATTAATAAGTCCTTGGGTTTTGAAGAGGAAGAATTACCTGAAGACTTGAAAAACATCCACATTCCCTATCATAACCATGGACATGAACCTTTTTTTATCACTTTGGCTACAAATGACCTTTATCTCAATAATTGTATGCTTGACTCAGGGGCTTCGACAAGCATCATGCCTTTAACTATTATGAAGCAATTGGGTCTCAACATCACCTGGTCGTACAAGAAGGTGTGTGGATTTAACTCCAAACCTGTGAAAGTGGAGGGTCTCATTAAATATCTTAAGGCCTCTTTGGCTAGGAAACCTAACATATCCCTTCTCATGGACATTGTTGTCATTGATATTCTTGATGTGTGGGGGATCATTTCAATCTAGGAAATGGGGAGCCACTATTTGGGGTCATGTTCAAATGGACCTATCATAAACTATCATCCCTCAATCCTATGGGACCCCTTTTATCCTTCATAGAGAACCCACCTACCTACCTCATGCGATTGAGCCTGGGCACTAGTATGAAGCATATAACATCAACAAACCTTCTCCCATTCTCCCTTCACAAGAGGTTTGTATCCTTAAAAGGAAAAATCACAAACTAAGCAAAAGGTGGAAACCAAAGAAATAATATAAATTAGGGGACTTGGTATTAGTGGAAAAAGGGTTGGTTCCCATCAATATTCATGGGAAAGTTTGGGATGACTATTACTGCATTGCCAAAATTAATGATAAACTTTGGCCTCAGTTAGTCAAAATAAGTCACATTGCTCCTTTCCTTGATAATTGGTGATGTATTATATGCATGTTAAGGAAGGATGCATTGCATGATGATTTTTTCATTAGAAATAATCACATATGATATTTCTCATGATAGATTATATGAATTTATATTAAAATTTGCATATTTTATTTCTTGTTGGTTTTACGGGTTGACATTAAGCATGGGTGATCATAAGACACCATGAAAACCATGCTACCTCGTGGATTTGATCTTTTACATGTGCAGATAACAGGTCTATGGTGACCAATAGGTTTTTGGAGTTCTCGTGACCTCCCGTTCGAGTATCCTTGTCCACTTCTTTGAGATATCACGTCCCAATTGAAGCCAGATGTTACCCACCACTATGTGGGTGATATCCCTAGGAGAAATTTTTCTCCATGATGGACCCCAGCCGGAAACCAGTAACCCATTGTAGCCTCCTACTAGCTCGTTGTGACATTTCTCTGCCACCTGAGCCAACCATATGGTCCCTCACCCATCTGTATTGATCATATGTTTGAAGGTGGGCCTCCCGAATCTAAATGTATGTCTTATCATTTGGTAATTGAGTATTGGGTTTAATTATCATGGATACTTATGGGCATGGATTGATGGGGCGATGTGGCGGAAAGAGTGGGCTTAGTCTGAACTCATGTCCCCTTGATCTATTTTGGGTGTTCCCTTGCATCTTAGTCCCGTGGGATCTCCTTTTTTAACCATTTGGTTCTAGGGTGGTACTACTTAGGAAACCCCAACTTTGGGTGCATGGTCCCGCTCCTTTATCCGCATATATTACTCTCCTTCCACTCATTGTACCCCCATTCATCATCTCTCTAACCTGTGTCCGCATATCCCCCGTGGGTCCACATAGGGTCATCCTCCCTATCCCCTTGCCCCCACCTTGAGTCAGGTTTGGAATGATGCCTTGAAGGTTGAAGTAGCTAAAAGAAAAAGAAAAGAATAATTGGCCACACTTAACAGGAAATTGTGCTACAAAATGTAAAATATGCTCAAGACAAAAATAATTAGCGTGTGGGAAAAATCTAATGCATGAGCTCTGCCCCTTACCCATGGTCATCACCCTAGTTCCATAAACCCTAGATGAGCCTCCTTTTTTATACACAAACCCATGATTGTCCCAACCCTTGGAGGGAAATTAACCACCCTACCTTAAATGGGTAATCACTGCTATATTTGACACATCATGGTATTATCCTTGAGGCCTGAGCTATTAATTACAGAAAATGCATAAAAGAAAAAAGACATAAAAAGAAGGGTGGAAAAATCAAGGTCGGGACACCTCATGTACCATGATTTCTGCCTCCTTCACATTATATACCCTGGTGTTGGCTTCCCCTTATCTGGCTTCCCCTATGCCCTGATATGTGGCCTAGGATTTCCCCTCTCATTCCCTACTCCGTTTCACTAATTTATCACTTACCACCCCCACTCAAAGGATGTACCTTGGACCTACTATCCCCTTTAAGGGCTGAAACCACTTAATAAGGTACATGGCTAACCCCCTTTGGAGTATGGAGACACTAGAAAATGCCAAAGCCCATTACGGAACGACATGCCATTGTGAAGTGTCCACTTTGTTATCCATTATTTGTGAGATATTTTACATGATTATTCTAATGACTGGTTGTACTAGAAGCCTAGAGTACACATTGGATCTCATATAGGATTGTTAGTGGTTTCTATTTGGGTTTGGTCTCCCTATACAGGGTCCTAACCCCAGAGGGCTAAATTGGCACATATAGGGTGTGCATAGAGAGCCATGGGCCTCCAAAACAACATAAAAAACTCCATGGATTTCCATCGATGTTCAGAGACTACTAGTGATCCACATTTGGGATGATGATGATGTGCTTGGTACACTATGCCCAACTGGTCCCACAGGAGCCCCACACTCTTGGTGGGCGTCCCAGGAGTTGTATGATGTCATGGAAGCATTCATTCCATCACTTGAGCCCTTGCATAGGATCTACAATCATTTTTGACTCATATGGATACCCATGGGGTCATTTACGTGCCCCCACACCCACTAGGAGCACCACAGATCTACTACTTGGAGAACAAGGGGCCACCCCCTTTGTCCATCATATTTTTAGGAGTTTATTCCTCATTATCACACTTCAAGATATTATTAGGCCTTTGGAGGGCCCCACGACATGTAAAAATTATTATTTGTCTCCCCTGATAGGCTTATTTTTCACTTATGAGCTAGTTTGCTGGGCTTGTCACCAATAGGGGTTTTATTTGCACATTATTATATCATTATGGGCTAATGTAGGCCCATAGGCTAATTCAAACTCCTAAAATGGGGTATAAATTGATGTTATATACATTCATTTGTATCATCACTTCACTTGGGATCTATCTATCTTTAGAAAACTTGGCACTTCTTCTTAGAGGATTATTTTGGATAAATGGATGAATTTTGATGTATGGATTTGGGCCATTTTTATCTTGGAGCTTCATTTTTTTGCAAATGTGATGATGTTTAGATATACTCTCTAAAAATGTATGTGAATTTTAATGATATATTCTTTTTGTTTCATACTGTTTAACTTCGCTATAATTAGGGCTAGTTGTTGCATCATTGGAATGTGGATTTGAGTGTCTATTTATCATGTTTAATGTATGGGCCATTGTTATATGAATGAAATGTCCTAGAGATTGTTTTATCTCGATAATATTGCACTATTTGTATGAAGTATAAATTCTTGAAGGTCACTTTTCTTCTTTTTCCCTTGACATTGGACGAAGTTTACTTTTTGAGCCTCCTTGATCAAGAAACCGAATTCTAAATCATAATCAACCTTGAATCAATATACACAAGGTAAATAAGCATTGGTCCCTCAAACAGATAGTCATTTTCCCCTTTTTTTCACCTTTTTCCCTTTTTCCCCAGTTCTAACCCTGATAGGTCACCTAGGGCATCAATTTCCCCAGAATTCACCCACAGGAAAAATTCGATCTCTTGGAGGCTACTGCACTAGTGGTTACCCTCCCTCTCCTCCAAATTTGAGGAAATTTCAACAGTGAAATCCCCATGAATCCCAAGCCCTAGCTCTAGGACCAAGTTTTTCCTAGGCATCCCCAAGGCTAAACCCTAGTAGGATCAATTTGACCTTTTGAAGAAAATATTCTTGTTTGATCCTTTCCCCTCACCTTTTCCACGATAGGAACACCATTTGTTTCTATATTCCATCCCTGAAGCTGGGCTAGGTCCACTTGGTCCCGTGTGGTCCTGTTTCATATCAAACACTAATAATCAATGTATATTTGGGAAACCAAGTTCATATTGGATTTTAGGGATCAGGAAGTACCCCTTCAAGTTGTACCCCTCTCCCTTATCCTCACCCCTTCTCCCTTGGAAGGCAAGTCCCTTGCTTAAAGAGAAAGAAAGCACCATTTCTTGACCTCCTCCTTGGGATGGGGTTACTGGGATCACTTCATAATTATTCATTGACATATAATTTATAAGTGGATTCCAAAAAACATCAGGACTCCTCCCATTGGTGAAAGTCCATAAAGAGCAGGGATTCCTAGCCGTGGTGGTAGTGGGCTAAGCCTCCACGATTGCCCTTAGTCTAGCAGTTTCCCTCTAAGGAACCCCTTTTAGGTCCCATGCTAGTTTGAGTGGTAACAAAACTCACACCACTTTCCTATGTATTTCTTCATCTTTGTGGTGCTATTATTTTCTTGTAGCTTCAAAGGGTTGTCCTGGGTCACTCCACCTTGTATTTTTTCTTTGTTGGAGGTGACTTTTCCCTACTTTGGATTCATAGATCCAAATTATCGCTTCTATTTAAATTTATGCTCGATCTTGACAACATATCAGTATTATATTCCAAGTGAGGAGATGTCTATGAAATCCATTTCTTCCTGGATGTATTTGTGTAGACAACCACAATACTTGAGTACTAGATGTTGTTTAGAATCCTTGATACCCAAATTTGTGTGTAGGGCATGGAAAATATCTATGAACTTTGGCACGTCTTCATCCATTTCCTACTGTAGTGTGCTTAATTTTATGTGCTTATCTTCATAGCTTCTGACAAGGTAATATTGTTCCTTGACGACATCTCAAAAATTATTCCAAGATAGTGTGACTAAAATTAGTGAGGTTTCCTCCTAATCCCTTTGCTCACAGTAAGCTTCCCACCAGTCCTTGACATGGGGCACAACTTTGAGGAGTGAAAAAGTAATCGTTTCCCTATTGGAAAAATTATGGGCCAAAAAATATCCTTCCAGTAGATTTAACCACCTATCTAGACCATATGTGTTTATTTGGCCTTAAAATATAGGAATGAAAAATTTAACTTGTACCTTAAAGGGGGTGGTGCCTCCAAAGTGACTACTGGATGAAGATGCTTCGTATATTTATACCCGTCAAGGATATGGGAATAATTATCCATCATCTCATTCCTTTTTCACTGAAGGGCCTCTTCGAGCAACAATTTGAAAATATCTCCAAATCCCTTTTCTTTCTTTTCTTCCGCCATGGGAGGTTGTCAGGGTTGGTGAGGTCGGTCTTGGAAGAGTTCAACAAGTTCAAGTCCCAACACTTTATATCCCGACCTCGTTGGGGACATGCACAAGAAAATAGAGAAAGAGTAGACTGCTCTGATACCATTGATTCAGATTTATGAAATGATGAAATAAAATACATACTTAAACAAAAAAATAGAGATATAATGAAACCAAACTTCAATTAATAAATAACAACAGCTGAAAAATGTTTACATGCATAAAGGAAACAAATTAACTTGAGTGATGGTAGCTTATATCCAAGAAGAGATGTGATAGCTACATGCATTCTGAACTCAGTTACAATGAGGCTTTGAGGCCTTTTTATCATGAAGAAACAATTGGAAATTATAAACATCCCAAAACCTAGCCCTAGGATATGAAGCTCTAAAATCTTGTGGGTTTTATTGGGGTTGGTTGGAATGTCAATCTCCTGGGGTCGTAACTTCGGAATATGATCTTTGTTTGGTGTGCACAATAGCCCATTAGAAAGGTCTATCCGAGGAATTTTTTTTTTGATTTTGAATGTGAGCCTTTGAAACACATTTTATTGTTTACCCAAAAAATGTCATTTAAGGCCTTAAAATAACTCCAAAAGTTTAGGACCCAAAAAACTAGAAAATATAAAAAAAATGTCAAAATATGAAACTGTGTTGGAAATTAGGAAACTAAAAGGAAATAGTTTTGGGGGTCCAATTGGAATATGAAGGTGGCCACCAATATGCACCTGGATCAATATTGCCTACCAGGTCTCATCAAAATTGATATCTCAACCGTCTTCTGTATTCCTTGCTTCAAAGTGCTTGAATTATCAATCCTCTAGTTCTATTTCTTGGTTGGAATTTTCTCTAATCACTCTACACTAGTCCTTCTGTTTTCTGGTTCCTTCTCTAATCTCTGCTCTTGTAATTTCTGATTCCTTTCCTAAATCCTTGCCTGCAAATTTCTACTATTTCTTCCGCCAACTACCCTTGATTCTTTCTCTTTTTTTGTTTCTTGAGCTTCTTCTTCAATTTCTTCTCTCGCTGGCTGCAAATCTCCTATACACAAACACTTTATTTACCTTTAGATTAATAGAAATAAATGGGCTCTGATACCACTTGACGTAGTGGGGGTTAGTGGATCTTAGGATCCCATAGGTAAATTCTTGAAAATTCCCCATCCAAACCATCACCAACCTCCATTTTTTTATACTACACACACAGTGGTGTTGGAAATGTTGTCATTGATGGCAAAGGAATTGGCAAAGAAGGAGCATCTGAAAAAGTAACTAGGAAAAGAGAAAAGAAAAGTAGCAGAGAACAAAGGTCAGTAGAGAAGAACAGAGGAAGAGTTCATTTATAGAGAGCAGTATCATTCAAGGTGCAGAGACAAGCAGTGAATTGAAGCAGAGTTGTCCAGAGACAGAGTAGGAGAAAAAGGCCATCGAATAGAAAATCTGTCCAATTGAGAAGAATAAGTGAATGTTCTTGTAAATGGTTACATTGGCATATAATGATGAGGGATTTCTTCTAAATTCTCTGTGAATTATATGTATATTATTGATTGAATTCAGTAGGAAGGATATTTGAGTCCCTGTGGACAATTATGAAACCCCGTGTTACTGATAGATGGGATTATGCCCGTGTAGACTGCTTGAATTTATTGTGAAAGTGTGAATTTGTTACTCATGGTCTGTAAACATCATAAGATCTATGGAAGGAGTAGATTCATGAATTTGTATAAGATATCGGGTTGCTAAGGCCACGATACAGTGAGAAATGGGGAATGTATAACCTGATGAAGTAGCGCGTTATAGTATGTGGAGGAGTCGTGTTGAAACATTGATGAACCAAAGGTTAGAATATAAATTGACAGAACCTTGAGCGAAGGGGCGGAACCACGAAGGAGGAACAATGGACGCGGTTTAGAGCGAACTGGTGGTTTTCATCACACCACCTTCGACGGGCAAGCGGTATTCAAGATATTGGGAGTGATTCCATAGAATGAGCAACACGCGTACATGAACGAATCTGCAAAACTGCCATCACTGCGCGCCATCACACATTAATTTCTGACCAAGGAAGCCGCGCGATATTGTTGAGCGCCGTCGATCTGGAGGGGAGCCATCAGACGGTGGCCGTATGAGGAAGGTGCGCGAAGGATAACCACGGCACGATGTGAGTATGTGATTGGGTCGTTGATTATATATGTGGGCCCCAATTTAAATTATATTGATTGGGACTTTTCAAATTAATGTTTGCGGGTTTAACCAAGGTATGTTTAAATTAAATATAAATTATGACGAAAAGCGATTGGGCCATCACTTTGAATGTTGTTCCAAAGTTGGTGATATTTGCCATGGTCGAGCTCAGAAATTGTAACCAGAGTGCAGACTAAAAGAAATGTTGAGAAAAAATTCACCATATATGTGATGTGTGGAAACCTGGTCGTTTAACCAATGTTAAATTGATTGGTCTGAGTTGATTCGACTATGGTTTAAGCCATAGATTCTTCAAGGAGGTAAAATTCAGCATAAATTCTAAATATTATAAGTTGGGTTTTTTATTATGGTTTAACCACAGTTTTGAAGATGCCAAGAGTTGATTAAACCAAAGGTTTTGTAGTAAAAACTATTCAAAAAGCATTTTCACTTTGAAGACTTTGGAATATGTGGGTCCTGATATATATGGTTCCGTATGAAATATTGTAAAGATTGAAATATGAATGAATTTATATATATGGTTTTATAACCATGGAAAAATGAAGTTTCCGCATTAATTCAAGTTTGCCTAGGTTTAAAATCAGCTGTTATATTAAAAGACAGTTATATGTGCAGCAGTTATACAACTGCAACGAAAGAGAGAGAGATAGCTACAGAAAAATGTACAGTGATCCAAAAAATTCGGAAGGGGGTTGATTTGAAAATATATTATATGGACAGAGAGTGTGTAAGCAGGGAGCCCGAGCACAGAGATTAATAATGAACAGACATTGCCTAGATTTATATTGATTTGAGGATAAACTTGGAAAAGCAGTTATATATGCAGCAGGTGCACAAAAGTACAGTAAACAGGTGAATAAACACAGGGATGAAAATGTGGGCCTAACAGAGGTAAATAAAGAATGTAGGAACTGAAAAATTCACAGGGAATTTTGCAGGCATGATGAACAGAAGTATGAAGATCAGTTACTTAACAGCAGCAGAAAAGACAAATCCAGTAAAGCCAAAATCCAGAAAAGGAGCTGAGTGAAATTGAAATGTGTAACTGAAAATGTGAATGTAAATGTTGTAATTAATTTCTTATTGTTTGTGATGCATTGGCAAGTCTCCGGAGGAAAACATAATCCCATTGTAATATTGAAATTAACACATATTGTTATATTTTTTTAATGAGCTGGTAAAAGAAATAAGGAGGCAGAAGGCAAAAAGTCAGGGCTATTCACTTCAAATTCCTTGAGGAATGTAAAGAGTCATGTGATGAAATCTATATATAATAAAACATTGATATGCACAATGAGGTTAGAGAGTGAGTGAAGAGAATGCAGAAATGAAGCAGTGAGGCAGAGAAGAAAGAGGAGCTGAGCAGAGAAGAAGGAGAAGCTGATAGAGAATCTGAGAAGATGCAGAGATGATACAGGGCAGATATGAGAATAGATGAACAGCAGAGCAGATGGAACAGAACAGAGCTGATATCCAAGGTAAATCAGCAAGTGTTTCTCTTTTGAAAGAGTAAGGAAGTTGGAGCTTCCCTATTAAGTTGCAGCTTGATAGATGTCAGTTGTAGCTGATTGAGGTAGGAGCCTCCTGTAGGTTGGTGCCTGCAGAAAATAGATGGGAGTTGGTGCTTCCACATCAAGTTGTAGCTTGATAAAATGTCAGTTTTAGCTGATTGAGGTTGGAGCCTCCTGTAGGTTGGTGCTTGTAGAAAATTGATGGGAGTTGGAGCTTCCTTGCAAGTTGTAGCTTGCAGAATTGAGGTTGGAGCCTCCTGTAGGTTGGTGCTTACAAAAAATCAGTGGTGAGAGGGAGTTGCAGCTTGCCTTTGCATCACAACAATAATAAGATGTGGTTTTCTCCCTTTATGGGTTTCCACTTATATCTGGTGTCTCTATGCATGATGTTTATGTGTTGATCTGGTTTATATCATCTGCTTAATACTTACTGCTCTGATATTAAGTCTACTGTTACATTATGTTAATGCTTGCTGCTCACATTCTAAGATTACTCACATGTTAAATTGAACATGAAATGAAGGTGTAAACAAGTGTTAATGAAAAAGTTTTAAAAGTTCATGAATGTGTTAAACTGATTCACCCCCCCCCTTCTCAGTTTAACTAAGGGTTCAACAAGTGGTCGAGATGACGCAAACTACAAAACCAAAAATGTACCCCGCGGGTCGTAAAGTCCAAAATTTCCCCGTAGTATGGGTGCAATAGTCTAGGGACCGCAAACACCAAAATATGTCAGAGGTGCCTTTAGGTATCTTGTGGACCTCGAACTCCAATTTACCACATAGTGTGGGTGGAATTCTATGGGGAGATGAATCGAGTGTTGTATGAATCGAACCAACGAGTTAGGCCCTCTATTGATGATCCAAACTCTTCCATTTCCAATGAGAAAAAAGCCTATGCTAACAATATGAGTCTATGTCAACGAATTGAGCTCCCCTTCAATCCAAAAGTTGTGTAAAGATTCAATGGTATCTCTTATTATGACCAATAAATAAAACACAGGGAAGTTTGGAAATATACACATGCAAGGGATAGCTCAGATCAAATTTTGGACATGAATTCGAGATCAACAAGGATATACAGTTTGGAGCTACGCTCTATGCCTCACACGCTGCTAGGAGTGATGGACCTATGTTCTACAGTCTTTAACTTTGCTAGAAATGAATAAAATACACTCTATAGGCTCAAACTATACTACATATATATACACTTTCAGCATGGTGAAATGCTTAAACAACAATTTCTTGATTTTGAGCTATGCCATGGAATCAAGTTCTAATCTAGCCCAATGGATTAACCTCAACGTGAAACATTAAACTTTGTGTCCACATTTAGATTTCCTATTGAAGTGGCCTAGTATTATGCCTCCTGCAATTAGATTCCACACCGCAATACTAATTCCAAGTGCAAATACATAAGTTCACATTGACCATAACTTTCAGTAGAGTATTCACATTGACCATAATGGAAATCGTAACACACACACACACACACACACACACACACACACACTCTAGATATAAGCTTGAACTCAATTAATTCTATTACTCAGAATAATATATTAATACGAAAATAAAATTCTGCATTCACACTTTGCAGGGGCTCTTGTGCTCCTTGTTATACGGAATTCTAATCTACGGATAAACTATATTCCCTGAGTGTGGTGTTCCTTCACTCTAAACAACAGAATAAATACAACTATTCTTTTATCTAAGACAAATAGATAGATAGAAAGGAAAGAAACCTACTTGTGATCCTTTCTCTCTCTTTCTCCTTCTTTCGTTGTTGTCATCGCTCTCAATCCAACTAAAGCTGCTAGATCGATACCTGCAGTCAAAGGCAGAGAAAAATAAACAACATACAAATATACAAGTATCTACTTATCTTAACCAAATCGAACTGATTATATTTGAGAATACATAAACATGAGAATATAATTCATAAGATATAAGCATACATATGAGAAAATGAACATATATATTTATTAAGAAACTAGGAGGAGAATATTACAACCAATACATCGATTCATAGTCAACCTGCTCCAACTTCATTCCGTCCCCATCACACCAAGCATCATCTTAGCAACATAAAATTTCTCCAGCTCTCATCAATTGAGAATCCAACAACATAACACTACACAAATTTCTCCCTCCCTATCACTTAGATGAGTGCTCAATTTATAGGGAAATTGAGGGTAGTTTCTCAATAAATGGAATTGAATGGATTTCTAATAATAGGTGAGACATGTTTCCAAGTTCACTGGTGATGGATGAACACATGTATTCAAAGTATGACATCTGTGAGCTCTTCTATAAGGCACTGGGCATGTGGAGATTCTTGAAACAATGATGATTTCGCTCTCAGGAGACCAACGCACCCTTAAGTGTCGGGAAGTTTTTTGTAGAGCATCCTTTCATGGAGATAAGTGATTTGCAACGCACTTAGGCCCATTCAGAGGATCATTGCTAAGTCAATGGGTCATATAATATATACTTCAAACATTGGAAATCTCACAATTAAAGCCATCAATGGAATGAATTCTCTTAGGGCATATAGCAACTGAATTAGGGGATGATAGACCCTGTTAGTATTGAATTAGGGGATGATAGACCCTGTTAATACCGGTATTGCGGGATGATGCCAAAATTGAACTATAACACTCCTCCTTGAGATACCCTCTTTGAGTTGCCTCTGCTACATATCTATACATACATATATAATTTCTTACATGCTAGAAAATATCTCAACAGGACAAAATTTAATTGGACATTTTCCCCAACTCCTATAAAACTTACTAACACCTCAACCTATCATTTGTCACATATTATATGCGACATGTTTGAGAGTGCTAGCTCAATAAAACAAACTAATAACCTATATTCTTTCTAGAATCTGGACATTTGTATTTACAAAAGGAATTTCCTATTTTTAGATTTTATATAAATTATTAGAGGGAATCTCTTCCCTTTTGGAAATTTTCATGACCTTCTTTGGGTCTAGGCAAAGTGATTCCTAGCGGTTTGATGCTCCTACATCATCATGTGTACCTCTAAGGGAAAATTCTTGGATTAGACCTAGGTGTTAGGGCAGGAAAGCACGTGAATTTCCCCATACAAGTTTAAAGGGGGGAATTTTAGGGTGAACTTGATTTAGTGAAAGAATGAAAGTTGTTAGGTCCACAATGGTGATTTTGGGGACATGGTTTTAGTGGAATATAGTATTACAACCTATGGATTACATGTGATGAAGCCCTTAAAAGGATTTTGTATTCTCCATTATAAGTCCATGAGTTGAGTGAAGGGCTCATTTGGTTGGGCTAGGATGTTGGCTAGTTTGACTACTTTTAAGCCATGTTGGTTTTTGAATAATTTAGGGTAAAATATTACGTTTATGTGTTGTATGTGTTATTATTGGTTTATTTCTCTCTCTTTTTTAGTTACAAATATGAAATTTGTAAATTACATGAATATGGGCATGCTTATTGTAAGACATGGTTGGTAGAATCTTGAAGTAGACCTAGATGATAGGGAAGGAAAGCATGTGGATTTTCCTAGTCAAGTTTAAAGGGGAGAATGTTAAGGTAAATTGGACTCTATGAAAGAGTCAAAGTTGTAAGATACAATGGTGGTTTCAAGCACATGGTTTTGGTGGCCCATGGTATTAGAGCCTATTTATTTCATCTGATGAAGCCTATAAAAAGCTAGGGGGTTCTCCATTGTAATGTGATATATTTGAGCAAAGGGCTAACTTAGCTAGGCTAGGATGTTGGCAGGATTGGTTGCTTTTAAGTAAAAGGAATGGATGCCTTTAATTCATAAGGTAACAATAGATATATTATTGGTTGGTGAGTGTTACACAGTAATTTTTCACCATGCTCACTTCCCGTCCCTGGTCCTGAAGTGCCCTGTTATCACTTAGAAAAAAAGTGAAACATCATCTGACATAATCTTAGAGGTTCATGTGTCAAAGGTATGGTCATAGAATTCATTTTTCATTACTTGGTAAAGGAAAATTTTAATTTTTTCTTATTAGCCTATCCTATGGTCCAAACCCACCCCCATTCAATTCTTTTCATGCCACATCAGTCATTATTTCCTGACATATTTCATTTCCCAAGATTACAACTCCAAAAAGGTCATTTTAGCCAAGATTTCCTACTTTCGTAGTGAATTACACAAAAAAAATGCACTTTTCGCTACAAAACTGCTAATACTTTCATAGCGAAACTGCCCAGAAATACACTAAGTATGCTACGAAAGGAAGTATTCCTGTCTGTCTTTTCAAAATAGGTGCTAGGTGTTATTTAATGATTGAAAGGGTTAGGGTAGATGCCGTTTGAGTCATTTAGGGTTAAATCAAGGTATAATGGTCATGGCTGAAGTCATTATTACCATTTTAAGCACGTATGAGTCATGATTATGCCATGAGTTGTCATCAAAACTTTAAAATATTTCCCAATTGAGTCATTTTTCATTCTCCGCTCCCTCTTTGCATGTTATTGAGCTCTAGAGATCTATTTCTCTAAGCCCAAGCTGTGGCTGGCATTTTCAAAATTTTGCAGGTATCACTGATCAAGCGAGGCAAAGAAGACATAAAAGTACAATGGCTGCAAAGAGGAAGACCAAAAAAGGTGGCCACTATCTCAAACATGAGCCATCAGACATGAAATTGATAAATGAAGACCCAACAAGTTCAGAAGTTTTCGGAAGAACAAGGTTTTTGCAGTTTTGCCAAAAATTGCAAGAATTCCATATGCAGGTTTCTAAGGATTTTGCCATCAATTTCAATGGGACAGCTGCAAAGATGGGAATGTTGAACCTCACTATAACACCAGAGACTATTGCAGAAGCAACATGAATTCCAAGAGGAGGTGAAAAATGGTTCAAATTTTTCAAATTCAACATGCATGATTGTAAGGAACTTATCAATCTAAAAAATAGTGAGATTTACCTTGAAAATGCCATTCCAAGGAGCTACATGAAAGAAAATTTCTCAAAGCTACTGATTATCATTCAAAATTACTTCATTTGTGAAGGGAGGTATCATATGGTTTATTCTTACCACTTCAGGCTTTTGCTACATTTTTTTGGTAAGAAATCTCTAGATCTACCTTTTTACTTATATAGAAGCTTAGAAAAAATGGCAGATAAAGTTCAAGCTAAATCTGAAGGAAATGAAACTTCACTCTTTCATCATGGTTTAATCAAGTTGTTGGTTTTAGAGGAGTTAAAAAGACTAGGTAGAGACTGGTCTTATTTTCTGTTTGTCAGTGGTTTTGAAGTGGATGCCATTACCCCTAAAATAAATCCTAAATCAAGAGGTATACCATCACCTTTAGTGGTAGATCAAAGTGAGCCTATAGTGGAAGAGAAAAGTGAACCAGTAATTATGGAAACAGAGAAATTGCAGAAACTTGATACACTTGTTGTTTTACCTGCAAAACAAAATCCAACTGTGAGAAAACCTACAAAACAAGAGACAACTGTGAGTAAACAAGGCAACAAAAGGATTACAAGAAGTCAAATAATGGCTAAGGGAAATTTAGAAGACATTCTACATGCTATTGATATTGAGGAAACCCCCATAGTCCAAGCTAAAGATATAGATGAGGGAGGAAAGAAACTCAAGAAATTCAAATCAGCTAAGAAGTTAGAATTTGAAGGTGGGGATGCAGGTTTCATGTTTCAGGCTAGGAAACCAATGACAAGGCATGCAAGAAAGGTCTTGGAAAGTAGTAAGGAAGCTCAAAAGGTCACTGAAACTATCTAGCCACCACCAAGTATCATTGACCTATCCTCACCTGCAAAAGAAGATCCAGTCATCAAGCAAAAGAAAGGAAAGGAGAAAATCATTGAAAAAACAGAGATTGAGATCCTTGAGGAGCAGTTGAAGTTATAAAATCATGAAATAGCAGTCTTGAATAAATAAGCAAGGAAAAATGATTTTTAGAAGGTGCAATTTGAGAAAATGAAAGAATTTGGGAAGAGCAGGTTAATAGTGTGTCAAAGACCTTAGATAACACACAACAATTGATTAAATGGACTCAGCCATTGAGAGGAGAGGTGAAGCATATCAGAAGAATGAACCTGCACTTGAAATATAGGAACAAAAAGATGAAGGACCAAGTCAAATACCTCCAAGAGAATTTAGAATTGATCCATGAGGAGCTGGAGAAGAAGGGCTTAAAGATGACTGTAGTTGAGGAACCCATAGATCAACTTATCATTAATGAAGAGGAAACACCTCAAGGCTATTAAGTTGAGTTTGATTATGTTTTAAGAGGTTAATGGAATTTTGAAGACCAAATTTATACAACTAGAGGTTACCTTTTTGATACAGGGTCAAAATATGGAAATTTCACAGTTTTCACAGTTTCGTAGCGTTTCCTAGGTTTAAAGCTAGGAAAATGCTAGGAAAATTTCTATAGCTGTCTTTTTGCCTTTAAAACCACTTTTTTTTTTTTTTTTTTCAGTTTTCAAGAGGGGATAATGGTGATGATGAGGTTTCATTTCATGATGGACACTATGCAAGAGCAAAGAAGCAGAAATTCTGAGTGTAAAATCCATTTTTTGGACGCTACGAAAGCTCGCTACGAAACTGCCCTGTTTTCGTAACAAGCTAAACATTGATGACTTGAAGACAATGCAATGGAGACAACTCATCAGCTGAAGTTTTTGATGAAGAGAAGGTCCTGTTTTCTTGAAAAATAGGGTTTGGTTCCATATTTTTAGGAGGATATTTAATATGTCAAGTAGTGATGAATCAGGTCATAGTCTATTCGAACATGTGATGCTAAGTTGAAACTGATATGTAATTGTTTTAAAGATAAGGTATTTTGATGTAATAAATAGGTGTTTGACTCCTATTAGGAAAAGGTAATATTTAGAGTGCAGCTGTCATTTTCTGATTAAAAGACATGTTTTTCTGTTATGTAAGGGGTCATAGGAAGAGTTCAATGAATCTAGCCAAGAGGCAGATCATCTCTGATGTAAGAAGGTCTATTTAAAGGCATATTATCCAAGTTGTAAAGGGTTGGAGATTTTTTTCACTACTGCTGCTTTATGTAATTTGACTTATATCAGTAATACAATGGAATTCTTCTTGACAGACCTGAGATTATCATGGAGTTTTTAATGTCTTTCTGATCTATATCTTTATTTGTGCCACTTGCAGTAGATTTCATCTTTATTACTCAAAATTCATATGTTTATGCTCTGCTTTCCTATATTGATGAAATGATTGTGTTGCCCTATGTTTTATGTGTGATTTGCCTTTGTTAAAAACTCTTATCCGCCTTAGATTCCATGTCAAGAAATCTTGCCACTAGATCTACTAATTTGTTGACTCCATAAGCCCAATGGTTGCAGAATTGTACTCTTTTCAACCTACATACATAAAAATCAAGTTATTTTTCAAATAGAGTTAGCCATCTAGTTTCATCATTATCTAATAGCATAAAACCCTTTGAGAGAGCCCTCTCAGACTGAAGAGGCTAAGCTTCAGTCAAAAGCTAGTTTGAAACAATTACATAGAGTTGTATGATAAACAACCAATCAAGTGCAATTTTGTGATAACATGCCCCATGATAGACCCTGTGCAATGTTTCCACCATGAAGAAATATGTAAAGACATCCCTTGAAGATTCAAAGAAAACTGCCTTGGAAGATTACTGAAGGAACTTGGTCAAAACCCTAGTTTTCTAGGTCAACGTGTTTCCTAGTCGTGTGCTCACGTTGATGTCAGATTCACAGTTTTGGATTAGCACTAACAATGCCATTATTTCCTGGTAAACTGTGTTGATCCCTTTCTGGTTGTGTTTACTCGAATGGAGGAGAAGCTTCGACCTCTAGAAGTTCAAGGGCAACGAGTTGGTTGTGAAACAATGGTGATAGATTCGAGCTCTCTGATTTTAGAACTTCGATCTCATCCATGGGGGTTTATCCCTTAGAAAGTGGACCTTTCTCCTCCTTTCATGGGCTCCCAACCTCTTCTCCCTTCCTATAAATTGGTCCCCATCCTTCTACTACTAGTTGGTCATTGTTCAACTAGTATGAACTCTCGTTCCCTTTACATTATTACACTGTGATAACTCCTAAGTTGTTTGGGAGAAGGAATGTTTTACAACTTCGGTGAAGGACTCAAATTTTCACCAAAGGGAGGCCTCCAACATCAAGGCCTGGGTTGTAAGATCCTCCTTTAATATTTATCAATAAAACATATGATGTTTTCTTTCTATATTTGTCTAATATTTTATGCAAATATTCTGGTACTCCTTGATCTACTAGATAGCTAATGTTTAATGATTATTATTTATTGGATTACGTTTCTAGTTTCCTCTTGATCATCCGCAGGTATTAGTGTGCCACCAGTAGCAAGGAGCGAGCCTAAAAGGCTCATGGATAAAGCTCATCATCAACGGATTCGAACATAGCATCAGGAAAAAGGTACGTCTATCTCTTTTCTTGTCACATTTTGAATATTAGTTAAGAAAGATTTGCATTAGAAAGTATCTCAAGTTACTAGACCCCCTCTAGGGATAGAGAGATCACCTCTATCCTCAAAGGGGATTTATCTTGACAACAGAATTGGAGTCTCCACTAGGGAGCTTAGCCTCTTAGCCTTCCTTTCCAGTATTGATCTTGGATCAGTTTGACTGATCATTGAAATCTAAGGTTGCTTAGGTCTCTATTATTTTGCATAGGGTTTGATAGTCATTTCACTGTGTTAGGTCTGGTTTTGGTGTGAAAATCCTTTTTTTTTCCCTTGTTTTAAGCAACCAACGCATTTTTTGTTTGCACAGTAGCGTTGCCATCATTGTTCTATATAGCACAACCATGTTGATTTGTCTTTCAACACCCTTCTTCTTATCATAGAAGCATTGATCTTTGACCTAGGAAAAGTTAGGGTTTCCCCTTGTTTTTCCAGTGTATCCTGGCCCTTGAAGAATGTCTCTAGAGTCTCAGTGACCTCCTTCCTTTGTGTTTTTACTTTCTTGTCTTCTTTGAGTGAGTGTTTTCATCTCTTTGACTTGTTTGCAAGTTGGGATTTTTGTCACCATTTCAAACACCTTTTGTCGCATTTCTTCCGACTTGGTTTGAAGTAGTTTGTCATATGCACTGGTCATCATTGCATTTATGGTCCTACCTTCAACTTAGTGTTAAACATAAGATCACAAATTGTTTGACTCACGGGTCTAGAAGAGTGTGTCTTTTTCCAAATTTAAAAGAAATTGAAAGTGATTTTCATTTTAGTTTTTGATTTGGCTTGTCTTTATCATTTTGAAAATGGGAGTGAAAAGTATTTCATTCATGTATTTTTAAAAGGATTTTTATTTCCGTTCGATTGAAAGAAAAGTGAAAAGTGTGTTTTTTACATTTATTCATTTGTTTCGTTCATTTTACTTTTGATTGAATTTCAAATTAAAAATTAAAAAAAAGGTATCATTTTATGCATCTTAGTGGAAAAGAGAAAATGTTTTCATTTTTTCAGTAAGTTGCATTTTTGGGAAAAGTGAATTGGAAAGAATTTCATTTTGTAGTTTTGAACTAGTTTTTTTTTTTTTGGGGGGGGGGGGAGCTGGGGGAATCATTTGTTTGCTGCATTGATTGCACTTTTGTTTGCATCTCTTCCCTAAATAGTTTAGACTTCATCGAAATGGACAGATTTTATTTTTTCACTTAGCCTGCATCATAGGATTTGGGTGACATCGATTTTGAGCCAAAAACTGAAACTTAACTCAAGATCAACATTAAAATTTACCCAATTTACCTTAAGGAGCATTTGGAACTAACGAGAACATTTAGAGGTCTAGGCTAGAGACGTATTCCGATGTCGTAAAACATAGGAGTTGTCACTAACGGTCTGCGTTACAAACTAGGGGTGATATCCCATCCCATATATGGAAGTATATTGATGTATGATAAGTATATTTGGGGCACTCTCATTGAACGGTTACCCATTAGACAACAATACTATGGACTGGACTCCCACGTAGCGTTGCGTATATTTGGGCCTACCATAGGTAACAGAGTCAATCGCCTTGTAAATGTGATACATCAAACACAACATTCGGGGAGATCTGTTATAGTACGTTAAGTCCTCGGCCATTTTTTCTATCATTTATCACCAAGGTGTATATTACAGTTCATGAATACTTGGTAAACCCGTATGCCTAGTGAACCCTTTTTTATTTATTCATTTTTAATTCTAAAACTATCTTCCCACGAAAACATCTTACCTGTGCAGTTCTTGAGACTCATTATTGCTTGGTAAATTATGGATTTTTTATATTTTCACCTCTTCCTTATTTGATCTTGTATTGAAAGTTCATTGTGGCTGAATCGTCAGGTTCACCTCGTCTCTCCTTCGAAGGATCTCAAGAACCTCCTCCTGAGGTCCCCCAGTTTCCAGTTGGACCCCTTGAAGCTCAAGGTGTCAAACTCGGGATTGTCATCAGTGTACAACCCATATCATCTCGACCACCACCTGATGATTCTCCTTGGAAAACATTAGAATACTCTGATCCGGAAAGCCCCGAACCGTCTGCACAGTTACGGTATTTCCTGTTAATCTGCTCTTTGATCCAATTGTGATCTCACCTCAACAGGCTTATAGTCCTTTTTATCAACCCAGAGTTCCCCTTCCTGCTTCTCCACTAGCATCTCACTCTATTGTCCGTCAGTTATTTCCTCGCGAAATGGAATCCAATGCTGATGATTTCCCATTCATGAGTGCTCCTCAGGGTAATCTACAGGAAAACACTGGCACCTATATCCTAGAAGCTTCCTCCTTTGTATTTCCCTCCGAAGGAAAACTTTTTGGCTCCACACCTCACGATTTAGATAGTGGAACCGAAATATACTTTAGCCAAGTTGCATCTCCACTTCCTCAAGGGTATACCTCCTAAGGGAATATCATCTCAGGAGCTTCTGGCACCATATTTTTATTTCTGGATCTCATTTGGTCAACGATTATTCCCCCGTCTTCCGGCCCATTCATTTCAAAGGTGGCTGCCATGTCTCAACTTGTTGTTCGACCTACAGTCACTATTGGTAAAATGAATTTTTCTATAGGATCCTCTACCATCTTCTCACCATCTACGATTAATACGGTTCCGTCGTTGAGTGGACAATCTATGTTTTCATCTGTGCCTAGGGGGCAGTCTAATCCTCTTTACGTACCTCCCCTTTCGGGTGGGGGCCCACTGAACTCTAGACTCAGTCCTAGGGTGGGACAACCTAATGCTAGTGTAAGTGGGACATGATATTCACAACCGACGAACACTATCATAGGCACCATCCCTTTGGGTGGTCAGCCTACCTCGCCCGCATTAGTCTTTCACCAACCCCACATTCAATATTCTTAGGTTCAACGGTCCCTTATGCAAATGAACATACCATATTCATATATTCAACAACCTAACATCCCACATTAGTATGTTCAACATCTGAATGTAAAATATCAGTATGCTCCTCGACCAAGTGCCTCTTAGCATAATTTCCAATATCCCCAACTTCCTGCAGGTGTTATTGCAACTAACCCTCAGTTTGGTTCTTACACCCAAATTGGTCTTAATCTCCCTCTGATTCAAACTGGCACTTAGTACCAGTCACTTCCTCATAGTCAGTACCAACAACCCCAACCTCAGCCTTAGTCTGGTGCTCAATATCAGCAAATTCGTTAGTACCATCAGGTCCAATTGGGACTCAGACTAGACCCTACGTTCAACAAGGAAAATAGGCTAGACCCCATGTTTAGTAGGGACCACAGGCTAGACCTCATGTTCAGAAAGGAACTCACCATGGACCCTATATCCAGCAAGGTACACAACCTCAAATCCAGCAGGGGCTTTATCAACAGCCCCAACAAGGTCCCTATGTTCAGCAACAACTGCATCAAGGTCCTTACCAGCAATGGGGGAAATATGCATAGTCAGGACAATATCCGCCCTATTGGGGGAAAAATTCGTATCAAATAGGTTGGAATCCCCAAACTTTTTCTCCTCATCATCCTCCCTTTCCATTTTACAAATGACCCCATTCAACATCAGTTCCATTGGCCACCAGTTCTGACCAAAATGTAGGGAGATTTTCCTAAATTTGAACACAATTATGTGGAAGACCCCCAAACACATGTCATGACGTACCACTTGTGGCGCTATTATAATTCTTGGGTCGAAGATTCCATTCGTCTTCGTCTTTTCCAATGTGCTTTGATCTGTATTGTGGTCAAGTGGTATATTGAGCTCCCTTGAGGCATTTTCTTTGATTTCAACTCTTTGGCTATGAGTTTCCTCACTCACTTCCAGTTACCTGTTCGGTATGAAACCAACACCCACCTCCTCACCTTGTTGAAGCAGTAAATTGCTACTCACATTTAGGATCACATTCACGAATGGAGACATCGTTGTTGCCTCATAAAATTCGAGATCCCCAATCAACTGTTGACTAAATGGTTTACGAAATCATTCATTCCCAGGATTGCTAAAGATATTTCCATGGGTGGATGTATCACATAAGAGGAAGTCATTTCCAGAGCCCAATACTTTGATTTGTTTTATTTGCAATATGGAACTCTATACAAGCTCTTGCCTGACACGCCATCACCTTCAACTGATCAGGAATCATCTCAGTCTCCTGCTACGCCTCCGGTTGATGGCGTTATCAGGGCAATGGCTCATGCTAATAGTAGTGCACCTAAAAATTCTTTGCAGTCTAAGTCCACTACTGCCGCTACACCCTCTACTCCTTCTAGTAACCATAAGAATCCCGGTAAAACCTCCAAGTTAAATGATGTCCAATTTACTGCAACAGAAAAATCCTCGAAAGGTAAGAAGAAGGGTAAAGGAAAATCCAAATCCAACAACCCTAAATAGGATTTGAAAAATTCATTTGCTGATGATTCTTCTACGCGCAAGCCCAAATATCCTTTTCTAATATGTGATGATGATCATTACACCAAGGATTGTCCTCAACATTCCAAAGTTTCTCGTCTTCTCAAAGGCGCCCCCGGGACTCCGGCTGTCTTGAAAGAGCCTTTCCCTTCTCGGCAGACACAAATGGCAGATCAACCTGAATCAAATGGAAACTCTTAAGTTTTCATGGCTGGCACATAACCTATCTCTATAACCATGAGATCAAAAGACTACCCCAATCCATCCAAGGCTCCCATGGAACCAGAAGTCACAAATCACCCTTCCTCTTCCATGCCTCCTACTTCTGGTTCTCTCCATATTGAGAGACCTAGTAGTGAATCCATCATCCAACCACCCCCAAAAGGTGTTCTTTGAAAATCGTCCTATAATCTGAATATGAGAGATGCACAACACTACAATATTGTAGAGGATGTAGCTCAAGTGCCTTCAACTATGTCGGCTTTGCAGGTCCTCAGTTGTGTCCATCACAATGGAAAGCACTATTTTCCACAATAGGAGGGACTGATCCCATATATTCAAATTTTATTACTTTCTATCTTGAGAACTTTGTTCCTTGCCTCCCATCTCGGGTGGATTTTCTGATTCAAGTTACCATGATGGGAAAAACCATCCATAGGACTATTGTTGATGAAGGCGCTTCAACCTGCATCATGTCTATTGCATGTTGGAAAGCCATTGGCTCTCCTCCGTTGAGTTAGTCCCCAAATGCCTTGGAAGCTTTCGATGATAGAGGTTCTTGGCCATATGGTATTCTCAAATCATTTCCCCTCCCGTTGGAGGGAAAAACAATAAATTTAGAATTTGAGGTGGTATATGCTAACTTGAATTATAATCTCCTTCTTAGACACAGTTGGACTCATGCCATATTTTGTGTGGTATCCACCCTTTTTCGTGTCCTCCATTTTCCTCATCAAGGAAAAATCAGGACTGTCGATTGGTTAGATTTATTTTCCTCCAATTCTTCAATAGGAAATATTCCATATGTTGGGAATACCAATACCCCCTATGGAAACATCGGGCTGGGTCTATTCAAAGATTCATCCCTTATGGGAATTTTTCCACTCTCACCTCTGAATGTCGCCACTGTCAATATGATATCGTCTGGTCACAATCCATGGATTGTTCCCAATACCAACCAGCTAGAAAGTTTTGGTGACATTATGCCTTTGAGCCTTGATGAAAAAATGTATCAAAGTGTTCTAATGGCTTATGAGGCTGCATCTGGAACCAAAAATAGATTGGTTTCTTCTCTGGACACTTATGCACAGTCTCCCTGGTTTAGTTCTTGGGAATATGATGATCCCTTGAATGAGACTTTCCCCACTGAAGAAAGTATCGTGGAGGCAATGTCTCTTGAAGAAACACCATGGGATGATGGACACCATCATTCCTCGTTTCTCCCAACCTTAGGTGACATCTCTGCCTGTCTAGAATCCCATGCTTCGTCTATACTAACTGGCCCATTTCAGAATCCTATTTTGATTCATGAATTGCTATCTGAAGGGAACATGGGAAATATTACTCCAAGCATTCTGATCAACATCTCTATCAAACCAGGGATTTTTGAGAATGTTCACATTGGTGAATCTTGTTCTCCCGATGAGATCAAGATCTACACCAATATTTTCCAAGAATTCCACGATGTCTTCACGTGCTCATATAAATAGATGCCTGACATTGATCCGAGTATTGTCATGCATGAAATTCCTATCTATTTAGACTTGAAGCTTGTTCGTCAATGTCTCATCCTGTGCACCTGAGAAGGGATGCGACCATCAAGGGTGAGATTGAAAAACTTCTCAAAGCCAGTTTTATTTATCCTATATTATTGACAGATTGGGTTTCAAATATTTTTCTCGTTACTAAGAAACAAGGGACCAGTCAGGTTTGTGTTTATTACCATAATATCAATCGAGTCTATCCTAAGGATAATTACCCCACTCCTTTTATCGAGCAGATCATTGATGAGTTTGAGGGGAGTTAGAATTTTTCCTTTATGGATGTTTTTTCTGGATATAACTAGATTAACATTGCTCCAGATAATCAGCACAAAACCACATTTATTTGTCTGTGGGGGACATTTGCCTGCAAAAATCTCCCTTTTGGCTTGAAGAATGTCAGGGCCACCTTCCAGCAAGCTATGTCGTATGCTTTTCATGACCTCAAGCACATATTTCATCCATATCTCGACGACCTCATTCTCATTCCGTGAAACGTTGAGATCACTTGGAACACCTCAGAGCCATCTTTCTTCACTGTAGACACTATAATATCATGTTGAACCCTCATAAGTGTGTCTTCTGCATCGATTCTGGTCGACTCTTGGGTTTAGTGGTGTCCAAATAATGCATTCGCATTGATCCTCTTAAAGTTTAGGCAATCATAAATTTGTCTCCTCCCTCTTCTATTCATCAATTTCAAATTTTGCAGGGGAAAGCCAATTTCCCCTGTCGCTTTGTCTTGAATTATGCTGAGCTTGCCGAAGGATTTACTCATTTATCGAAAAATGGAATCTCATTCATATGGGACGAAATTTCCCAAAGCTCTTTCGATGCTTTGAAACGAGCCCTCATTAGTGCTCCTCTATTGCATCCTCCCAATTATCACCGCGATTAATGACTGTGTTTTGCCGCCATTGAAAACACTATTGGTATGGTACTAGTTCAAGATGATGATGATGGTTAAGAGCATGTAGTGTAGTACTTGAGCTGCTATCTCTTTGATACTGAGACCCGTTACGCTCCTGCGAAAAACTTTGGTGATTTTTTATTGCAACCCCATGAATTACATTCTCACACGTCCGTTTCTTGGGGGACATTATTCAAAATGGATTTTCATCCTTCAAGGGTTCGACTTAGAATTCATTGTTTCTAAGTCTAAGAAATCCTTGGTCAGTTCTGAGTTGATTTGTGATCTTCCTACTGTGGTTTATCTCACTCCTCTTGATGAGTAAATTCTAGATGAATCTCTCTTTCTCATCAGTACTCTTGATCCATGGTATGAATACATCATTGTTTATATTGAGACCCAATATTTTAGGCCAAATCTATCACACTCTGAGTGACAACAGATTCGTTACTCGTCCCAACCTTACCGTATCGTTGGAGACACTCTATATCGCACTGGTGTTAACTCCATCCTCTGTTGATGTTTGAGTATCGAGGAAGATGAGAAAGTTCTCAATGACTACTACTCTGGGGCCTGTGGTGGTCACATGTCCGGTTATGCTACCACCCAAAAGATCCTTTGCGCAAGGTATTTTTGGCTGCATATCTTTATATATTGCATTTTTGTGGTACAAAAATTCCATAACTGCCAAATATGCTCTTAGAAAGAGTGCGCCCCACCCTCACCCTTACACCCAGTTGTGATCGTCGGACCCTTTAAGAAATGGGGCATATATTTCATGACTTGTAACCCTCTCTTGACTGGGGGGAATGGCTATATTATCGCTGTCGTTGATTATTTCACTAAATGGTTATATTATCATTGATGTTGATATTTCACTAAATGGGCCGAAGCGATGCCTACATACGATAATGAAGGTCTAACTACGACACAATTCTTGTTCATTCATGTCATAGCTCGGTTCAGTGTCCCGAAAGCGATTGTCAATGATCATGGCTCTCACTTTCGAAATCATATGATGACAGAGCTCATCGCTCAGTTGGGGTTAGATCACGATAGATCCACTCCTTATTATCAACACGCCAATGGCCAGGTTCAAGATGTCAACAAAGTTTTGATGACCATACTTCAACGGACCATTGCGAAACACAAACGAGATCGACATCTCATGCTATTCTCAACTCTATGGGCTTATTGAACTTCTACTAAGACTTCCACTGGATTCACACCATTCCAGTTGGTGTATGGTCTAGAGGCCATGCTCTCAATCGAGTGTGAAATTCCTTCTCTGAAGCTAGCCATCGAACTAATTCCTGGTACTTCACTAGAAGAGGAACATTTTATTTACCTCGAGCATCTCGATGAGACTCGTAGACTTGTTGCTTTAGTCATTGAAGCACAAAAAAGATGAGTTAAAGCTCAATATGAAAAATTCGTCAGCCCTCACATTTTCTCCAAAGGTGACTTGGCCCTGCTTTACGACCAAGCCCATGACAAATTTGGAGTCAGAAAACTTGAGCCAATGTGGCACGGGCCCTATATAATTCAACGAGTTTTGGAAAGAGGAGCCTATGGGCTAGCAAATTATGAAGGCCATCAATTGGATGATCCCCAAAATATTGCACTTGATTATGAGTGTGATGCTTTGTACATTAGTGTTTTATTCATTAGTGTGTTTTCTTTAGATTTTTGGTGTGATTTTTTGCCTTGCAGACATGTTTCCTTTTCTCACCTTGTGTTCCACTTGGTTTGAAGATGTCACTAAATAATTATGTTGCTTTTTATGATGATGTGTAATATTCCTAATTAGCTTTCAGCTAGTTGGAGTATGAATTTTTTATTTTGATAAAAATATAGGTGAATAAGTGGGTAGAGAGACCCATAAATCTCTTTAGTAGGAATAAAAACCACTTCTCGTGTGAATGTGGATCATTGTATCAGCTGTATAAAGCACCTAGAGGTGTGAATAGGGGCTAAAGCATGTGGAAAGGGTCAATTTTGACCAAATCAACAATGTTTTTATGGAGGTAGTGGAGGATTAATGGAGGACAACGCAGTCATAGAGGAGGAGTGTATGCATGAGAGTAGCTTCTTTACTGAGTGGGACCTAGGGTGAGGAAGTTCACCAAACATATAAGGAAGGGGATGGAAGCCATAGAAGGCATTCAAAATATTGATATTGTATTGGTCTTTTATGACTCTTTGCATGCTTTAGCTATTTAGCTAAGTCCGTTGTGTTGTTTAGCACAAGGGTGTTTCCAAGCGGAAATCCCACCCTCATCCTCGGGGGACTTCGAGTGATTACTCAGGAGAGGTTCATTGAGCATCATTTCCACTATCTGGTTTGGGGCCAAGCTTCATCCTTCATTCACAGTGTAGTCTCCTCTAGGATTGTGTTGTTTTGGAGGGTAGCAGTAGTGGAGGGTTGATAGACCCAATTTCTGAGCTTGTTTTCCAGTGGAGGGAGAAACCCTTCATCCGGGAGGCTAGTGAGGAAGTTCTTAGAGCTTTATTTCACCATCTGAAAATATTCCAAGCAGTAAAATTCACCCACAGCACAGTCTCCTCCAGAAACTGTGTTATTTTGCAGTGCAGTTGCAGTGGGAGGTCAAGTACCCAAGTTCTTGACCCTGTTTTCCAATGAGGGGATCACCTTCATTCGGAAAGGTTGTGAGGAGGGATATCAGGAATTGTCACATTATATCAGCCACCTCCCACCATTTTTCTAGTTGTAGAGAATTATTCAGCCCTAGGGCCACATTTTGTATATTTTTCATTTTGTGTATTTTTGGAAACCCTTCCTGGGTTGTCTTGGAATAGTGCTAGAAAGCCTAAATCTTTGATCCTGGAATTTTCTAAGCACCATATCAGCAGATCCATGTGTTTAAATTTACAGTAGTAGTAAACCCCAGCTAAAATTGTGATGTCTTAGCCTCCGACATTCTTGTGTAGCAATTTTTCTTCATTTTTTATGTACTAGGTCTCTAGAGGCTTGCTTTGCCTAACTTGAGTGTTTTTTTCCTCAAGATCTTGTATACATTTGCTGCTATAATTTTTAATAAGAAGGCTATATGATATGCTCTCATATTTATGTGTTTATGTATCACTGCATTTTCGTGTTTGTGTTCTATATTCTTGTCTTTTCCATTTTGGGATATTATAGTGGTATCAAAGCATGATCTTTGGCTCAGCTTGTGGGAAATACATCTTATTGCACAAGAATAAGAGATCCACAATGATGGAGGGAATGAGTTTTGCCTCATTTCTTTTTAGATCTATGTAGGACCTCTCCAAGGAGGTCAAACAAATGAGAAGGTAGAGGCACAAGGATACCTCAAGAAGGTCTCAAGATGAGGAAGGTCCAAGCACTTCCTATCAGCAACAGAATAAACCGGTATTGCATAAAGCTCCAAAGCAACCTGCTATGTCCACTTTCTTTGAAGAGGAAGGTGAAAGGCATGAAGATGGAGGAAAATTAGGTCATGAGAATCTAAGTGATTATCTTGCAGAGTACAAATCTGAATCAAGAGCTTTTAACGAGAATCTAATTCTCCAACAGTTCATTCAAATCAAAGAAGAACGAAGACCCTGCAACAGTAGTAGAAGAAAAAGACATAATAGATTTATATTGTCTACATTTGATGGGTCATCCACAAGCACAACAAAGTCTTGGAGGAATAATTTAGATGCATTCTTCCTGCTATATCCAGTAGCATAAAGAGAAGCTGTTGAGATTGTAGCGCTGCACCTTGAGGGTGAAGCAAAGGATTGGTGGTTCAGCCATTTGCCAGTGTTTGCTTATGTAGCTTTTACTCAAAGGCTGATAAAGAATTTTGATAGAAGAAAAACAGAGATAATTCCTATTGAGAAATTTTCCGACATTGATGAGAAATTACATGAGGAACCAAGGGGAGATGTCAGTATTATCACTCCGGAAGAGGAGAAAATTCCACCACCATTAGCTGCAAGAGTACTTACATCAAGAAAAGGAACACTTGCATATTTACAAAATGGTCTTGATCTCTTGACTTTAGGAGTCCCATGCATGATCTAGGAGATGCACGAGGGAGAGGAGACATATACTAACACTGGTGCAGTAGTATAGGAGAGGCCATCATCATCACCGGCGATTGGAGAAGACATTACATCGATAGGAGGAACCATTGTAGCTATATACAAGATGTTCTCAAGGATCAACTTATCCAAGGTATGCAAACATTTCCACCCCATATTATTCCAGCACATCAGATAGAGAGTTGTGGGGACATGCCATCAAGGCCATTGCATGACCAAGGGTTAAAGCATATTGCTGATTTGGATTAGCATACTATCACTACACAAAGGACCCTTGACTGGTTCAAGGAGTATATGTATAGCCATCCTAGTTTCTCATTGTTGAGTTGCACACAAGACTTTGGGTTGGAGTCTAGAGTTTTGGAGGATAGGATGAGCATAGTCCTAAAAAATCCAATGCAAAACTATGTGTTCATGATTGTGTATTACTATGAGATAGCAGATGCACCATCATGGAGATATGCAGCACTTTCATTGAGCATCATTGGTGATCTGGGGGCCAAACTATTATTGAAGAATTCCTATGACCATTCAACTTATGTAGCATTTGATAGGCATATGGTTGATGAGAGACATCTTATGATGGATAAAATATCCCATTATTATGATAGGTCCTTCTTGATGAGCACCTCATATCTCAATGAGAAGATTTTTCCTACAACATATTTGGAACCTTATGGGATCAACCTGGTCATTGAGGAGTGGTATTTATGTGGAGATCTCCAGGAGGTTTCACTTCAGCATATCATGGAGTGCCAAGATAGTCATCAAGTTTTGAGGAATGGTATTCCCCATTGGATGGATACAAAATTGGAGCATGATAGGAGACACCCACATTTGGATGGATGGGTGAGGTTGATGAGCAAGGGGTTGGTGAGCCACTTGCAAATCTATGACATAGAGCAATAGGAGGCATGGCTGCGCTGGCTACTCTTGAGAGAGTTTGGCCATCATGTGACATATCCTATGTCAAAGGGTGTGTTATGGTTTGGTACATTGCATGACACTCATATGATATGGCAGTAGAGAATGTGGTTGTATGGGATGTTCTACAAGTCAATCATCATGATGTTACTCCATGAATTGTATGATGATGAGATGAGGAGGAAAAAAAAGTCATTGTTGCTTTGGTTACTCTTAGGAGAGTATGGATTGACTTCCCCCCATACCTTGCATGATGTTTTAGGATTAGATGGTGGCACAATCATAGTGCAAAGGGGCTACTCCATATCCATTGAGGATCATAAGATACTTCCAGATAGGAAGGAGTATTCCATATAGAGCAGTATTCTAGCATGTGACTTTGGCATTGGGCATGACAAAGAGGGGAGTTATGAGATGACATGAGCCTTATCACAAAGGCCAAAATCGTTGTCACTTGTGAGTATAGACCTATTGATGGAATTTTCCAAGGATTACTTCACATATGAGGTACTTGACAGGAAATGTGAAGATGAGAGGTATATAATGGTGGATGGAGTCATCTATTACTAGGACAGGATATTCTTGACTAGGATCTCCAAGCTCAAGAGGGAGGCTCTACATGCAACACATGATTCATTCCTTTCCGGTCCCCAAGGTCTCATGGAGACATATCAGACTATTATGGAGGGATTCTCATGGGAGGGCTCATCCATGGATCTCATCATCATCTTCCTCACAGTCCATGGTAATTTTTATGTCTTTGTACTTATTGATCATCTAACAAAGTATTTGCATTCTCTTGCCATTTATATATAGTGCATTGCTCCATAAGAGGGCAAGCATATATTTGTAGGAATTTACAGGGTAAGTTCTGTAGATCAAGAACCAAAGGTCACTGCTCACAAACAGATCACAAATCAGTACACCAGTATAATCACGTGGTAATTAAAACCCTCAAAGAGGGAAACAGTCCACGCCCTGAGCCAACACGGCCACTTCAAGGAATTTATTAATATAAAAGAAAAGTTACATATGTTTCTCTCATAAACAGTTACCGAACAAATGACCCTCGATGCTCTTTAAATAGAGATCATGGACCAATCAGGTGGTAAGCCACAGATCAAGTGCCGTTAATACCGAGGTGAGAGATAACCATCGGATCACTACAAATTGTGACCGTCGGATTATAAGTTACAAATGTACGTGGTAAAGAAACACACTTTACCTAACTCTACACTAGACTAAGTTATTCTTAACTATTTCCTATGTGTCGGAATATCCTAACATTCCCCCTTAAGAACAACTTGGGATAGGATTGAAGGATTTACAAAGGTGACACAAAAGGAGCCTATTTCCTATGTGTCCAAATATCCTAACATCCCCCCTTAAGAACAAATTGGGATAGGATTGAAGGATTTACAAAAGTGACACAATAGGAGAAGGAAGGAGGCATTAGAGCCTACCCCCCTTAATGACAAATTTCCTGAACTCCAAGCATGGATTGAAGTTTGGTAAAATTCGCTTCGGTGAGAGCCTTCGTAAAGACATCGACTACTTGATCATTGGTTGGACAATACTGCACTTCAAGAACACGATCATGAATGAGCTTTCTGATGAAGTGTATGTGGAGTTCAATGTGTTTCATACGTTGATGCTGAATTGGATCTTTACATAGCTTAATGGCACTCTGATTATCACACCAAAGTGGAGTTGGATGTTGCTGATGAAGACCAAATTCAGACAGGATCTGACGAAGCCACACGGCTTCCTTGCTGGCTTCAACTGCACCATGATACTCTACTTCTGTTGAAGAAAGGGAGATGGCACTTTGTTTCTTACAAGACCAAGTAATAGGTCCTGAACCAATAATGAATACATATCCTGTAGTGGACTTCCGATCATCAGGGTCACCAGCCCAATTAGAATCAGTGAAACCAATCAACAAGGGAGATGCTCCTACACTGTAATGAATCCCGAAATGAACTGTACCTCGAATATATCAAAGTATTATTTTAGCTGATTTCCAGTGACTTTCATGAGGTTGGTGCATAAACCGAGTGACAATACCAATGGTAAAGGAAAGGTTAGGACGGGTGTGGGTGAGATACAAAAGTTTACCAACAAGTTGACAATATAAGGTAGCATCAACTTCAGGGGTAGTACAGTTAACTGAAAGCTTGACGCCAGACTGAAAGGGAGAAGGGGCAGGCTTACAGTATTCCATGTGAAAGTGGTGTAGAATATCACAGGCATACTTGGACTGAGAGAGGGTAATGCCTTCCTTGGATTGCAAGACTTGAAGACCAAGGAAATAATGCAAGTGTCCTAAGTTTGTCATTTCAAACTTCTTTTTGAGGCTAGACTTCACATGGTTTATATGTTTTGGATCACTACCAGTAAGGATAAGATCATAAACATAAAGAACAAGGATGGTGAAGGAATTACCCACCTTCTTGGTGTAGACAATGTTGTCAGAATGACACCTAGAAAAGCCATTATCTAAGAGAAATCTATCCATTTTGGCATACCAAGCCTAAGGAGCTTGTTTGAGACCATAGAGAGACATCCTAAGGAGAAAAACAAGGCTGGAGTCTTTTTGGATAAAGCCAGGGGGTTGTTCCATGTAGATTTCTTCATGCAAACCTCCATGTAAGAAGGTGGATTTAACATCCATCTGATGGATGTCCCATTTAAAGGAGGCAGCAAGGGAAAGAACAAGGTGGATAGAATTCATTTTGGCAATAGGGGAGAAGGTTTCAGTATAGTCAATGCCTTCAACTTTTGAAAAACCTTTAGCGACAAGACAAGCTTTATGTCTATCCACTTTTCATCTGGTCCAAATTTTTTTTTGTAAACCCATCCGCATCTAACAAGTTTTCTTCCTTTTGGAAGAGGAACAAGATCCCAAGTATTATTTTCCAATATGGAATGATACTCTTCATTCATAGCTTCATCCCAATCTGGATGACCAGAGGCTTCTTCAAAGGTTTATGGATCAAATGTTTCTGGAACTTGAGCCAATAAGGAAGAGGCTCTTTCGAACTGAGAACATGTACGTTGTCAATCGGCAGGGTCACCTGCAAGAGAACCTGCTGCATCCCGAGTAGAGCGGACCCATATTTGAAGTGATGGAGTATAAGGAACAATTTCACAAGCTGGAGTAGGATTTTCATCCTCGCTGTAAGCATTTGAACTAGAAGGAATGCTATTAAAAATAGAAGAGAGAGAGAGAGGTGGCACATATGCTGAATTAGGCTCGCAGGCCAAAGGTGGCACACCCGCCGAACTAGGCTCGCAGGTCGATATATTTTCATCAAACTTTACATCTCTTATAATGATTATATTTTTGGATTTGGGTTGAATAAGTCTATATCCTTTGACATCTTCAGAATATCCAACAAAAATACATTTTTCACTCTTAGGTTATAAGGCTTTATGTTTCGCATCTAGAACATGGACCCAAGCATCACTTCCAAAAACACGAAAGTGACTTACATATGGTTTGATTGAGCTCCAAGCTTCTTCTGGAGTTATATTCTTTAAAACCTTAGTAGGAGTGCGATTTACTATGTAATTTGCATAGTTAATGGCTTCTGCCCAAAAATTGAGACCAAGTCCTTTAGATTGAAGCATACAATTAGCCATTTATTTTAAGGTGCGATTCTTCCTTTCAGCTACACCATTTTGTTGTGGAGTATATGGAACAGTATGTTGCAATTGAATGCCATGCTCAGTGCAAAATTTGTTAAATTTGTTGTTAACATATTCTCCGCCATTGTCTGATCTTAACTTAAGAATTTGATGTCTAGATTGTTTCTCAACAAAGGCCTTAAAGGCCAAGAACATGTTAAAAACTTCACTCTTGAGTTTTAAGAAATATACCCAAGTGCATTTGGAAAAATAATCAATGAAGGTTAAGAAGTACTTGCAACCAGAGAAAGAAACAACAGGAAGTGGACCACATAAATCACTGTGCACAAGCTGCAAAGGGCTGAAGCATGCCAAGAGGCACGTTTGTCAAAACTATCTCGATGATGTTTTCTGAGTACACATTCAGAGAAAACACCATCCTGGAAAGATACCATAGGAAGGCCCATCACCATATTTTCCTTGCATAGAGTTTGAAGAGAGCGATAGTTTAAGTGAACAAATCGCTCATGCCAAAGTTTGGTCACATCATCATTATGAGCAACAAAAACAGAGGGAAGAGATGATGACCCAAAGTTGTCAAACTTATACAACCTTGTGGAATCATCAGCAATGCCAATAGCTAAAATATGTTTAGGATCTTTGAGGTCCTTGATTACAACATCATGAGGTGAGAATTCTACTATTTTCCCTTCACCTGAATGAGTTATCTTATAAACAGATAGAAGGTTGCATGACAAGGTAGGAACACATAGTACATCATTAAACTGACCATTATCTAGTTGAATGGTTCCAGATCCTACAACACTAAGAGATCTATCATCACCAACATAAATATGTTTGGTGTTACAATCATTTAAAGAAGAAAAAATGGATTTATTTTTAGCCATGTGGTAAGAAGCTCCAGAATCAATGAGCCACTCATGAGAAGGAGAATAAGAAGATACATTTAATGCATAACCAGATCTTGATGCTTGACAACCACAAGCAGAAAGTGCCATGCCTAAAGATGAAGGTGAAGAGTGCTCCAAATTGATGTTGTGCTTCTTCATTGCTTCTTCTAAGGCTTCCATCTTCTTAAAACATTTGGAATCTAAATGGCCATCACGATTGAAAAAGTTGCAATGTATATCTATCTTCTTTCCTTTGTTTTTATATGCCTTATCATTTTGGTGAGTTTCTTTTTCAGTTTTTGGCTGAAATTGCATAGGACCCTTGTTTGGTTTCAGACTGTACCTTTTAGGATACTGCTTCTTGGGATTCTTTTGATATGATTGATGTTGGGCTGCTAAGGCTTTCGTAGAAGCATTTCCAGCAGTGATAAGACCAAGGTGTAAATTTTTTTCTTGTTCTCTTATCAAAGAATCACAAAAGGCATCAAAAGAGGGATTCTTGTAGGTGGTTCCTGAAGAAATGATGGCTTCTCTAGTGGAATGGAAAGCGGAAAAAAATACAGAGTATGCAAGGCCAAGCTTAGTAAGAATGCAATAGATGAGGCTACCATATTCCTTTTTGACCTTACAACCTTCTAAAAGAACTCTGAGGGTCTTGAATTTGGACAAAAAATCTTCAATAGAGGAGAAATTATTGGGGTCCAAAGTAAGCAACTCATTTTCAAGCTGATGGGCCCTGATTTGATTTTGAATGCCAAAAACAATATTTAGCTTGTCCAGGGCTTCATGAGGGGTGTCAATGTCAAGGATATGAAATTGAAGATCTTGAGAAATGGACATTCCTATCAACCCTCGTGCTTGATCTTGTTTATTTTCCCATTTAGAAACTTTATCATCATCAGAAGGTTTAGTTTCTAGCCCTGTGGCTATTCTATAAAGACCTTTACTTCTAAGTATATCTACCATGTGAGGTAGCCATTAGAAATAATTGGTGCTGTTAAGAATAATCGGGCATGCACTTTCCATTAAAAAAAAAAAAACCTGAAGCTGCGAAAAGCTGAAACTAACTACTCCAATGGAAAGATCTCAAAAAATTAGGCCGTTTAAAAAAAAAACCGCTCGAAAAACGACTTCCGGATGAAGAAGTTATGCCTTTTGAAAAAAACTGAGTTGTAGATGCTGAATAGTGACGGGAACGGGATGAAGTGCGGCTCTTTAAAAAAAATTCCGCCCCTTTGAGCAAAAAATTTTTACAAAAGAAGTTTGAGAAGGAGACTTGAACCCAAGACCTCTATTCTCATAAACTAACCCCTAACCAAGTGAGATAGTAAAAGGATTATGTTATTTTAGAAAGGAGGAAGGGGGGATTATTATTATTGTTATTGTTATTGTGGGAAGTGTGCGTGCCTTTTTCTGCACAAAAAACGAGAAAAGAAAATGAAATGCAAAGCCTTACGGAAGAATGTTAGATTCTCGGTTACCCTTACCGGCAACTATCACTTTTTTTACTATTTATGATTTCTCGAGATCGCACAAAGACGCGGGGAAAGAGCATACGTAGCAAAAAAAAATCCCTTTTCCTGTTTCTGATTTGCCGAGATCGCACGGGGTGCACAGCAAAGAGCATACACAGAGAAGAGTGTATAGATCCGACAAATAAATAAAACCTTAATACAGGAAAAAAATTGAAATAAGCAGAACTATTAACAAATATAACGGAAAAATAGATGCTTTATACCTCCAGATCTAAACTAACATAACTTGGGCAGTTGGAAACCTTTTCGCATGAAAAAAAAGGCGTTCCTCACTGTAACAGACGCTTTGGACACAACCGAGCAGTTCTCCAACCCCAAAAATGTTCAAAAATAGTAGATCTACAAAACGACATTCGCATGCAGTCAAACCGGCTTTGGATTTTGATCAACAACAGATGCGGCCCTCAAAATAGCTACGATACCATGTAGGAATTTAGAGGGTAAGTTCCGTAGATCAAGAACCAAAGGTCACAGCTCACAAACAGATCACAAATCAGTACACCAGTATAATCACATGGTTAAAACCCTCAAAGAGGGAAACAGTCCACGCCCTGAGCCAACGTGACCACTTTAGGGAATTTATTAATATAAAAGAAAATTTACATATGTTTCTCTCATAAATGGTTACCAAACAAATGAACCTCCATGCTCTTTAAATAGAGATCATGGACCAATCGGGTGTTAAGCCACGGATCAAGTGTTGTTAATACCGAGGTGAGAGATACCCGTCGGATCACTACAAATCGTGACCGTCGGATTATAAGTTACAAATGTACATGGTAAAGAAACACACTTTACCTTACTCTACCCTAGACTAAGTTATTCTTAACAATTTCCTATGTGTTGGAATATCCTAACACTATTTGGACTTCATGGTCTTTCTAAGATGAACATCAGTGATGGAGATAGCCATTTCTTGTATGGATTTGGGCAAATATTGTTCTATTCTTGGTATGCTCAGTTGACACACAATGTAATTTGCTACTTTCTAGTAGATAAGCAAACATGCACAACTACTAAGTGGTTGGGAGACAACTTGCCACAGTATGATTAGAGGCAATAGGTAGCAAAAATGCACTGTGTCCACTTGGGGAACTATTGGAACCATCCAAAATTTCATATGAAACTTAGCATATTTCTCATTTGGATTCCATATTGTGATGATATTCTATTCACTACATGTGGAATAGCTTGGGAAAGCAAGGGTCATAGAACCAAATAGTGGATCCTTGAGAGTCTAGTTGCTTTTTGGCCTCTTGAGGGCAACATTATTTCAGCCCAAAATCAACAGCAAATCTATAAATATCATAAATGGAGAGAGAGACAGTGTGGGATGGAAAATTTGGTCTATCATGTTCAGCCTTACAACCCATCTACATTACAGGAGCAAGAGATGGAGGAGTTTTCCTATGAGCTACCATTTTGGAGGGTGATCCATTTTGTTTGGATGATGTCATGTGGATTGGAGCTTCTCATGGGGATTAAGGTCCTTCACATTTTCCAGATTCCATGCCTCAAGAAGGCCTATAAACAACATGTAGTTGCCTCCATGGATCTCCCACTTCTTCATTATGAGAGCCATTTGGATTTATCACCAAAGGCTAACTTGTACACTTGGGAGGAGCAACTAGGGGACAAATTGATGGGAGAGCATCTTGTTTAGTGGAGGAGCTTATCAGATGAGGATGCTATAGGAGGAGGAGAGGAGGCTTTGTAGTATCCATCCTTGCAGTTGCTTGAGGAAAAGCAACATTTTGGAGGGGAGGACTGTAATATTCCTAATTAGCTTTCAGCTAGTTGGAATATTAATTTTTGCTTTTGATAAAAATATAAGTGAATAAGTGGGTAGAGAGACCCATAGATCTCTTTAGTAGGAATAAAAACAACTTCTCATGTGAATGTGGATCATTGTATCAGTTGTAAAAATCACCTAGAGGTGTAAACAGGGGCTAAAGCATGTGGACAGGGTCAAATTTGACGAAATCAACAGCGTTGTTATGGAGGTAGTGGAGGATTAATGGAGGACAACACAGTCATAGAGGAGAAGTGTATGCATGAGAGTAGCTTCTTTAATGAGTGGGACCCAGGGTGAGGAAGCTCACCAAGCATATAAGGAAGGGGATGGAAGCCATAGAAGGCATTCATTATAATATTGATATTGTAATGGTCTTTTATGACTCTTTGCACTCTTCAACTATTTAGCTAAGTCTGTTGTACTGTTTAGCACAAGGGTGTTTCCAAGCGGAAACCCCACCCTCATCCTCGGGGAACTTCGAGTGCCTACTCAGGATAGGTTCATTGAGCATCATTTACACTATTCATCTCGAGGCTAATCTTCAGCCTTCATTCACAATGCAGTCTCCTCCAAGACTGTGTTGTTTTACAGGGTAGCAGCAGTGGAGGGTTGATAGACCCAATTTCTGAGCTTGTTTTCTAGTGGAGGGAGCACTCGTTCATCAGGGAGGATAGTGAGGAAGTTCTTAGAGCTTTATTCCACCATCCGGCATCAGGACAAGTAGCAACATTCACCCACAACGCAGTCTCCTACAGAAAATACGTTATTTTGCAGTGCAGTTGCAGTGGGGGGTCAAGTACCCAAGTTCTTAACCCTGTTTTCCAATGAGGGGATCATCCCTTCATCCAGAAATGTTGTGAGGAGGGATATCAGCCACCTCCCACCAGTGTTCCACTTGCAGAGCGTTATTCAGCCCTAAGGCCACATTTTGTATATTCTTCATTTTGTGTATTTCCGGAAACCCTTCCTGGGTTGTCTTGGAATAGTGATAGAAAGCCTACATCTTTGATCCTGGCATTTTATAAGCACCATATCAACAGATCCATGTGTTTACATTTACAGTAGCAGTAAACCCCAGTTAAAACTGTGCTTTCTTAGCCTCTGAAATTCTTGTGTAGCAGATGTTATTCATATTTTATAATCTGATTCTCTAGAGGCTTTATTTTCCTAACTTGAGTGTCCTTTTCCTCAAGATATTGTATACATTTGCTGCTATAATGTTTAATAAGAAGGACATATGATCTGATCTCATATTTATGTGTTGATGTATCACTGCATTTTCCATTTTATGTTCTATATTCCTATCTTTTCCATTTTGGGATATTACATGGCGCTTACCGTAGCACACAAAACTTGTATTCTGTAGCATGGGCACTCTTTGCCCCTGATGGCGAGTTGATTAATTTACAAGGTATTTTTTTGGGTCAAACAACTAACAATATTTCCGAATATATTGTGGTTATCAAGCTATTATCAGATGCTATTGATCTCAGAAATAGAGATTTGGTTGTTAAATTAGACTCACAACTCATTGTGTTATAGTTAAATGGCCATTATTCTGTGCATGTTGAAAAGTCAACAAGAAAATGTGTGTCTAATTTATTTTTCCCTTAAATAAATTAGACAATAAATTGTAATCTTATCTCATAACAACTTGTATTAGTTAACTAAGTGAGATAGACTTAGTTAGCTCAAGAATTTTGAGTTGAGGGTCAATGGTGAGGCATGTAGAGTGATTCTATTATTTTGGGGGTCCAGTTGCAGTTAACGCACTAAGTGTAGTGTGAGTTTAATCAGTTAACTCAAAATAATTGAGTTAAAATAAGTTTGAGTAGTTCTAACTGAGTGATGAGCTAGTGTGAGGTAAAGTGAATTAAATTAGATTTAATTCACAAGTAGTGATCTACCAAGTAACTGATGATTTTCTATTATTAGCTGCATGCAAGTCAAATCTGATGGAGACCCAATTGAGACAAAGGTTAAAGGGAAGTAAAATATCAGTTGTATTATTAGCGAACTGCCCAGATTCAATTATAAAGCCACATGATGCCCGTGAAGGATTGTGTAGTCAAGGAAGGTTGGAATTCCTATTTAATAGGGATTTATTTTTCCCACGGATTGTGTGAGCAAGGCAGGCTGAAGGTGGGCTGAAAATTGGCTATGTGTCTATCCAATTTTTCCTAGATCAATGTGAGACGATTGGTAGAGTGTATGAGGTTCTTGTGAGCACACATGCATTGTATTATTTCATGATTCCTTGGATTAATATACAATAGATATCGAGGGGTTTTGAGCAGTTTATTTCCCCGGGAAAATATTGTGTTGTGCGATAGATTTACTTCTTTCTCTTACTTGCATGTGATGAGTGTTAGGATAAATAATTGTTATATTAATTCTCCAATCTTCATATGTCAATCCGAGCTTGTAGACACGAGTTGTAGTGTGTTTTCTAGATTTAGTTTTTGAGTTGGAGTTTAAATGATTCCTTTATAATGATCAACTAAGAAATGGGCACGCAAACACTTATGAACACACAACTCGCAGAAAAGAAATTAATTCATCTCACCACTATAAGAAAAATCAATAATTAAATTCAATTTGAACACTATACTAAGGTATTGTAATGGAAACTACTTCAACCAGGAAACTAAGGTTTCAATCACAATGCTAGTGAGAATCACAATTGGCAATCATTCAATCATTTCAATCAATGTAGCTAATTCGTCTAATTCTCGGGAGTTTCAAATGAAAAGTCACTTCTAAACTGAATTGTAAAGACTGGAAATTGAAACAACTAAAATCACTTAATCACACTTCACTCATGAGCTAGAAATTCAGGATTGCATGCAAGAATAAAAACCCTAACTTGCTTTACAATTTATAAAGGAACTTAAAGACCTAATTTTCTCACACACACAATTCAAAAAATCTTATATTCAAAATGAAATCCTAAGCTATTCTGCACACTGACTCAATGCTTTTAATGATCAGCAGAGATGAGTGTTGGCATTGAAGATTGACCTAAATACCTTGACTGAATTAAACAAGCTGAGTATGAACTTCTGGAAATCCTCTTACAGCTTCAAGATATCTCACTATTGAAATCAAATAAACTGATGGAATCCTAAGGCTGGTTTAGATGATAAGAGACATAACCTATCAATTCTATTCTAGATCACACCAAGCAAGCAATGTAAGACTACACTTCTACGTTGAATGACTTGTAACTTCTTTGATGCTGATCAATCCCTAAACTAACAATCTATTTTTTAAAATAAAAACAAATTCACTTCCAATACAATTCAGGAAATCATCAAATTAATTCTGAAATCTAGTTCAAACAGTGGCTACAGGTTTTTATCTAACTCACATTCATGCATATGATTTAACTTTTATCCCTCACCCACTCTCACTCTTTGTGACAATTCAGAAATGATATTGGCAGGGTCAAAAACATATTTCCGAGAATTAACTCATCATGAAAAAATCGCACTGTGCAAATGAAATTTGTGCTAAATCTGGATGCTAGGAATACAATACCCTTACCCTATCACTGGAACACTACGATCCTTTACAAATTTAGTAATGAAACTCTAAGACCACATTAATTCAACCATGATCTGTTCGATTTGCACTGTCAACGCAGAGGTTTATTTTTGATTTGATTCTTTCACTTGTAAACACACAAGGGAATACTCATTCAGATTCAAATTGTTTTTAAATGATAATATCAACAACTTGGATCTCTGCGTATGTGAAACGAATACTGGCAAGTTTAAATATAAATAAATCAAAGAAAAATTCGTAATACTGAACGCACACCTATAGCAACAAGTCTCGAAACCTTTCACTGCGTAACCCTCAACATTCACATTTAACCTGCTTAGTTGAGGATAAGCGTATGAAATCCTTCCTCAAGTGAAACCAAGCCAATATTAACACAAAAAATATTGAATAGCTAATTGAAATCAACAGTAAAATCAATTTGTTAAAGACAACTGTAACTAAGATGCGAAATTAATAAAAATAAATGAACTACCTACACATATACTTACATAAGTTGATCCGGATTGTGGTGGGCCCTTGCCACACCCAGAGAAGCTTGAAACTTACAGGAACTAGCTACGCTTCAACAAAACTGCTTCAGGAACTCATGAAATCCATAACACTCCAAAATTCAATTAATAACACACCATGACAGATTACAAAATCAAGCTTAATTACTGGAGAAAAAAGTTATAGTATTCAGGTTTTGATGGCAAAATCGAATTACAATCGTCACTAACTAGACATATTACATAATACAGCCTTTATATGCATTGTGACATTCATAAAATAGCACCAGTTTTGTACACAGAAAAGCGTTGAAACCAAACGATGCGGAAATCCTATGAACTATTCACATTTAGCACTACGCTCTACCTGAGGTAACTAATTCTCAAACTACCCTATTCTTAGCATAACCGCAACTGATCTGGAAGGGTGCTTCTAGAGGTCATCAAACCGAACCCAAATTCTTGGAAAATGTCCAGCTAGTCATCCTATCAATCCCATGAAAACTACTAAAGCGTTGGCTGGAACATCAAGCTTTGAGTACGCTAGAACATTTCCTGGAGCATGATTAGGGAAGCACAGTTCATCCAAATCAAGCCTAGGTTCCAGCTAAATGAGTCCCGTAGGAAAATTCCACAACTATATCCCATAGTGACGAGTCAACAAACAAGCATGTAACTTCAACTACCTAACTTAACCATAGAATAGTTAAAATAATTCTACTTGTAATGCTTTTTACCTTAGCTGATAACTGATGAGAATTAGGCCATATGGAGGATAAAAAGGGGAAAAAGGAGTACATAATTGTCCAAAAGAAGGTTAAAAAATGGTAGGGAAGGTAAAGAAATGAAGACAAAAGAAGGGCTCAAAATCTCCCCCACGCTTAATCTGATGCATGCCCTCATGCATCGAAGGAATCAATGTCTGATCAAAGGCCAGTTGCTTTGGCCAACTCCTCAAGATTTTTTTTGAATGGGATTGAGCATTTTGTAAACTGTACAACCAATATTTGAGCACTTGTTCTCCTTGCAGATAAAGGTCTGGATGTTTTCCATGTTCTAAGCCTTTTATCCTTCCTTCTAAGATCATCATTATGCACATACAACATGAGGTTTTCATATTTCAACTGATCATTTGCCTTGCTAACATGCTGAAATAATGTCTCAAACTTGTGGGCCTTGTCTCTCAGTTTAGAAATTTTCTTCTGAAGCCTTACTGACCTGATCTTAAAATTTTCTTCTTCATTAGGAACATGTATCTTTGTTGGAACCATTGACTGTTGAGAATGGCTCCCTTCTGGCATATGGCCCACACTGTACTTCAGAGAAGGGTCTTGCTATTTTGGGTTTGTTGAAGGTCGAGTAGGGTTAAAAGTGTGTAAATATTGGGCAATGTCATATGGAATTTGAAACTTAAGGGGAGGTGAAGAAAATTTGGGAAAATATGAGGAATATGGAGTGGTAGAATTAGGGGATGAGGCCACAAAAATGTGCTGAGGATCAGCAGTGGTGCGAGGAGACTTACCCATGCTCCTGGTCCTTCTTCTCTCTGGTGTGATAATTTCTAAAGTGGGAGATGAGGATTTATGAGCATGAATTGAGATTTTTATGGATTTGGGCTTGTGAATTTGTTGAACTGGAAGTTTTGAGGGCATTTCAACCAACTCTTCAGTCGGGGATAAGGCCTCTCTTCTTCTTTTTCATAACTGCCTTTTTGAAGGTCTAGCTTCATGGCTAAAACAAGAGTTTGGCCTGTTGGAATTCTCACAAGGGAGGGAGGTAGATTGAGAAAGTGAAGTGGGTGAAGTGGTTTGGGAATTAAATGCAGGGATTTCCATTTTTTATTTCACAATTTGACTTATAGGTCTCTGTATCCATTTCACCTGAGTTTCCTCTCCTGGAAAATTCTCTATGAGGAAGTCTTCCCAAGAATTCTTCCTCTTACTTAATTAAAAAACAACCAAGATTTTAATTAGGCTGTGATGATATAGTGCAGTTCCTGGTTTCCTAATTAGTCGTTTTTTTATGCAAGCCTAGTTTTAAGAAATGGGGAATATCTACAGAGCAGTATTCAATAAGATGCATTAACAATTTGATATGATACAGAAAAAATTATGGCATATCTGCCTTCATAAGTTAAAAATAGTTGTATCATGGTTAGCAATGATTGTCGTTGATCTTGAATGTAGCTTCGTAACATTCCCTTAGCCCAACTCAATGACTGATATGCCAGATTTAAATTTTTTTTGCAATTGGGTATGCTTAATTGCCCTTTGAAAAATTGTTCACCCCCTATGGGTAGCCCAATTTCCCAACTTAATGATTTATCTGTGACTTCAAGGCGCAAGTTCCCAATATTTTCCCTCTTTCTGTCGAAAGTCTGGGTGAATGGTAATTCCACTGCGTCATTATACCCCTGGAACCTTTGAAGAAAAACCATCCAACCCCTCTTTTTGATGACTTCCTTGCATAAATGATACTCTACAGTTTGAGTGAATTAGGAAAAAGTGGGCTCTTGTTTATCTATTCCCATGATTAGAGTGGATTCAAGCATTCCCACAATCGATTTATTGCATGTAATCACATGTAGCAACCCACGGTTGGAGAGAAGGCTAGATATACCAGAAGCAAATATGTTAGTGGTCAAAATTGAGCACAAAGAGATATGATATTGACAACACAGAGAACTTCATTACATAATTCGGAAATCTTGGTGATTGGAATCCATGCGGTGCATAGGGAAAAAAAACACGCAGATGCCCACAATATTTATGAATAATGACTCTACTTAGACATTCCCTCACCTTATCTTAACATTCCCCAGCTTGCACAGAGATGCCACACTGTATAAACACGAGGGAGAAATAATGGCATGATTGTGGAATTGTAATCGAAATGTGGTCCAGTGATCGGGTTATGAAGATGGTTTCATTATGGATACATCTGCCTAGGAATGTAATTACTATACCGTCGTGCTCCACCAATTTTGGAATCATGCCCAATCGATTCATGATTAGAGGAGAGTTGGTAGTATCCATCCATCTGCATTAAACGAATGATGACACCTATGCTCATGATGAAGGCCGTAGATGCAAAAATTATTGTGCTAATTTCATGCCATCATAACCAAAACCATGGTTCGTGCTTGGACGGTGCCTTCCCCTGTCATTATTAGAGATTCTCTTACCATAATTTTACGCAATCTTCATTACCATACGCAGCCACTTCTAGTTCTATCCACTTGTCACCATATGAAATTATGTGCAATCATGAACATGGGTGAACGAAAATGAGGATAATGGCCGAATACTAAAGGGGAATGGGTCATTCTATAATTAGGAGCTAATCTGGGCTTAGAATAGGTTAGGAGGTGAGAATGAAGATAGGGATATATGGAATTTGGTAAATTTCAATTACACGTAGTAATCATTAAAACTACCTATAACTAAATTAAGTAAATTGAGCACATTACCTGTATTACTTGAATGGTATTGGGGATGAAAATAGCGTGAATATCCCACTAGTATAGGAACAGGTCCGTTGTTTGAAATGTGGCTCCTACTGTAAAAGATGATCATAGGAAAGAAATAAAATTTGCAGCAGACTGAGTGGAATCCAGACCAATAGGACTTCTAGGCTTAGGCTAAAATTTCCAAGAACTGAATTGTTGTTAAGAATAGAGCTTTGGACATTTCATTAATACCACAGATATATGTGACCACACTGTAGTATTTAGACAATAGATTTCCAGAAGATAATTACAGTCAATATTAAATGTTCAAGTATGAAGATGACAAATCTGGAATAATTCAGGTATAGAGCTAGTTAATATAAAGAACATAACATAGAATCTTCAACTTCTTTGACAAACCGCCACTGAGTTTCCATGTAGTGGCACTGGAAACTTGTCCATTATCCCATGGATTTTGACTAGGCCTGAGATGGTAACTGCCTGGGGAATTTCTGTTTAGGGAGCTTGAAATGTCCTGAAAGAAGGCTCAAAGGGGCTTCTTTTCCGTAGTTATTCTAGTGGGCCCAGAAAAGAATAATTCAATACCCATTGGATCCCTAGGCTACCACTACCTTATTTTTTTATCGAGCCTAAGGTAGTCTATGCTCGAGGCATTCATGTTTAGAGATTCTAAGTTGCCCGTAGAAGACTCCAGAGGGTTTCCTTTCCGTCATTATTTCCTTGAGCCCGGAAAAGAACAATTATATGCCCAAGGAATCCCTATACTACCACTCGTCCATGAATTTTACGAGCCTGGATCAGTCAATGCTTGAGAGCTTCACTTTTTGAGAGTCTGAAGGCATCCAAAGAAGACTCCAAAATGTTCCTTTTCCATAAATAATCTGCCAGGCCTCGATAAAGCAATAAACTTAATCCTGACGAATTTCTTATTTATTCTACATGGGCTGTAGGGACTACCCCCTGTAGATATGAAAAAGTAACAACTCACTGTTTAATATATATATACGTATAAAAGTAAAAGAATCAATCGAACAAACCAACAAGAGGTTGGAACTTCCTGGTTAATATATATATATATATATATATATATATATATATATATATATATATATATATATATACGTATAAAAGTAAAAGAATCAATCGATTGAACCAACAAGAGGAAAGTCATTTGCATGAAGTTAAACCAGCTCTAATCCTGGATCCTTTTGAACTTCCTGCAAAAACTGATAATGTGAAAGTGGTTTGTGATAAACTTTAAGCTGATGGCCATTCACTACAAAAGAAGTCTAGTCATCATCGATGGTCTTAACACGAATTGAAACATTATAAAAAACCTCAGTTACTTCATAAGGACCTAACCATCTAGTAGAAAACTTACCTTTGAGGTGCTTGAACTTATTGTCATATAACGAGGCCCAGTCACCTGGACGGAAGACTTTCTTCTTGATGAACTTTTCATGCTATCGAGCTCTTTGGTCCTACACCAATGAGGTTTTGTGATAGGCATCTTGTCTTATTTTGTCTAGCTCGTTCAACTGCATCAATCTCTGCCATTGAGCTTTATTCGGGTTCATTCCCAATCGGGCGGCAGTTCTCAATGTTTTTACTTGGAATTCAATGGGCAAGAGCACCTGCTTTCTGTAGAATAGTTCATAAGGTGTGTGCCCTGTCACGTTCCTCCAAGTAATCCTGTAAGCCCATAATTCCTCTAATAGCTTATCCGCCCAATCCATATGGTGCAGTTGAATGGTCTTTGTGAGGATGAATTCTAGGACTTTGTTCATGGGTTACACTTTCCCATTAGCTTGGGGGTGGTAAGGGGTAGATTTATGGTGCTTAATATGGTACTAATCAATGAGTTCATTAACCAAATTTCATGTAAATTGCGTGCCTTGATCAGTGACAATCTCGCGCGGAACACCAAATCTTATGATGATGTCCTCAAATAAAAACTCTACTATTGCCTTTTCCGTGGCAGCATATAACACCTTAGCCTCCACCCACTTGGTGACGTAGTCGGTGCATACCAAGATATACATTTTCTTTTTCGACATCAGGGAGATGGGTCCTACAAAATCCAATTCCCACTTCTCAAAATGTTCAATGGCTATTTGTGGTTGAAGAGGCATCTCATTCGAGGAAACCGGTTTCCCCATCTGCTGGCAAGCGTCACAACTAGAAACAAACTTCTTAGCATCCTTAAAGAGTGAAGGTGTTAATTTTGGACAACCAGGTCCAAAATCCATGATGTGATGCTCAAATGACGATTCCAATATTTTTATTGGTTTCCTCTTCCGGAGAGTTGCAAGATCAATATAAAGATCATCTTGATCATATAAGCAGAACATATATTTCGAATTTATTCCACATGTGCAAGGTCAGCCTGTTTTATCCCACATTCATAAGAGATGTGTCACACACCCCCAAATATTCCTATATATTGGAGAGACTTGGAGTTCATTATACACGCAATGTGTGGAGGCATTTTATTCTCTCTTGATGAGCTTCGTTCTTGGTGTTGCGTCTTTGTGGAGTATTCTTGTCTGGGTTGTCTTGGGGTTGTGTGACATATATGGGTGGTTGACCTTATGAAGTATTTGCTGATTGAAGCATCCTTCTGATCGCCATAATGCCACCATTCTTTATCTCTGTTTTGGCTTCTCTTCCATCGATCTATTGGTATGTTCTATCTGCATCTTACTTTTATTGAGCCCTAGAAGTTCAAAGTGACTTTGCATCTAAGCATAGAACATCTTCAGAAATTCAACATGGAATCAGAGCTAGGAGAAGACAAAGCCCATTATAGTTGAGATCTAGGCCAGCAAGAGATAAGGTTTGTTTCATAGGCAGAATCTAAGGCTGATATTGGTTTGAGTGAGTCATTTTTTTTTCAAAGGTGGACAATGCCGAAAGCCATCGTTGTTAGACGTTTAAGCACTGTTAGTGTAGAGGAGGCCGAAGCAGAATATCAAGGGCCACAAAAAATGATTTAGAAAAGATGTCGGTGGGGAATCATTTGAGACGTCTAGGTTCTCCGCCACCAAGGGATGACTAAAATGCCTACTTCCACCAAATGGAATTCTCTCAAACCGAATTGAGTCGTCTGGGTGGGGTTGACAATTTGTCCCTAAAGTAACGTGGATCCAAGGAGTAATTGATGGAACAGGGGCGTGATACACAGAGAAGTGTCACAGCTATTAGCAAGGTCTGAGCCCATTATTTGATCAAATTCTGAGTTGATCGCTACAAGCAGCATCGTCGTGGAAAGGGCATTATATTTTTTTGGAGCAACCCATTAATTTCGTGAATGCCATCTGTAATGCTTTCTATCGGGAAGCTGAGAATGAGAGCGTAGGAGGAAAATTTTTGTATCGATTTCAAGGTTAGCGATTGCATGACACGTCTCTTCAATGAGTAAGTGGAGGGACGAGAACACTGAATCGAATTGGGAATTATGAATTCACGTTGTTGTTCGAGCGTAATAAAATTTAATTGACATCAATTTCCTATGCCTGCAGAATGTGATTTGGAAAATGGCATACCTAGTGCAGATTGATTTCTAGTGCGTGAACAAAGGGGATGGTCACTGCACTGATACATGTTACGTCGTGTTGCAGAAATTAAGAATGTCTGCACACTTGAAATGACAGAAGTATGGGTTCTACACCTGTAGCTGAATTTAGTTGTTGTAACCGCATGAATTTGGATCTTGTAGTAGTTAAATGAAATTGTGCATTGAACACTCCCGACGTGTGCATTGGTTAAACGATATTATCCTGAGTGTAATAATTTTCCCTATAGCAGACCGAGATCCATATTAGTTGTGGTTGCTGGCGTCAAAGAATGAATTCACTTATGTACATAGGAGGGCTCTCTCTCCATTGAGGAAGAGAAAGGTACGAGGATTACCAAAGGGAAGTTACAGGGGCTATCATGAAGGATGGGCATAGCCAAGTGGCCTCTTTCCCGGCGAAGCAGGATATTTTACGTGGCCCTTAGACCTAGAGAGATCGGCCATTGCCGAAGAGAGAAATACAGAGTTGATTTCTCGCACTCAGCCAAACCACCCTTCAGAAGACAGGAGGAATGTTGTTGTGCAATACGTGTAGGGTCTTATTCACAAGTGCTTAAATTGCAAGGTCTTTACCTTTGGGTTTGTTCTGCTGAAAACTTACTTTCCTGATGGTGACATTGATATGAAAAAATTTAGTATGCATCAAAATCTGAAGGATACATGGGCCAAATAAGTATGCAATGTTCTTAAGAGCGAAGAGAAAAGTGAATATGCAGAGTTTCATGTCAAGGAAGTACACTATATTCATACAATGCCTTGACAGTTTCATGACAGTAATTTGTGATTCTATGTCACTGTCATTATGACAGTGACATATATATTCATACAAAAAAAAAAAAAATCCATTAAATAGCAGCCAAGATTCATTGCTAAAAATATGGGCATATTTATCATTTGGGCCAGTATATAATGTATTGAAATTGTGGGCTGAACATACACATCTGTATCCTCCTTGATGTGCGTGTAAGGCAGAACCGAGAGCCTCTCCATAATTGGATGTTCTAGCCCACGCTAGAGGTTAACTAGACTAGATTTGCACCTGTTCATTCCGGGCCAACCAAAGTCTTCGTTTGCACAGAATGGTCACTTGTAGCTTAACAATGATTTCTGCCACAACTAATAATTCCTAAACAAACTTGAAAAATTCTAGGTTCCATCTTCTCTTGTTTGTGTTATAAAATTATAATTGCAGAAGCTAGAAAGAGAACATGTAAATATGTTGGGAATTATCTCTGAGTTGAACATAGGGTTGGAATATATGTAATGGGTTGCATTAATAGATTTCCATGGTTTCATAGTGAGTGTCGCTCCAGCTGATTGTTTAAATTATGGGTTCAAACTCTGGTATTTTATTTATGCTTCTGTATTTACAAATTCAAACCCAAACCGAATGGAGCATCACAGTCTCGGTGGAGCTCAGTTTTGTGGGTAGCATGGTTTTTGTAATCTCGACGAAGTTTTTAAACTTGGAAGGTAATCATCTACAACACAATCGATCTGATGGCTCAAAATCAGATCTCTACTATCTTGACTGACCAACATACAACATTGTGAAGGACTATGATCTTTAAAGATACTGGATAAGTCCTTGTAATAAAATGTTCAAATTTTAAATAGAGGAGATAACTATAGAGAATCTATGATGGCTCGGTGAAATATAACTGTGAAGTGTTTGGAGCCTTGGATAGTCATGTTTTTAAAGTCTTGAACTGTCAAGTATTTGGAACCATAGTCAGCAAAGCCTATGAAGTTTTGAACAAATATTGTATATGATACGTGTCAAGATGCATGACAGCTATATGACAGTATATGGCTATGATTATTGGATGGATTTGACTGTGAGAGAATAAGATTCAGGTCCCTGAGTACAAAAATCCTTTCCAAGTTGGTGTCTTGGATGCCCTCATTTAAAACAGAGGAGATGGCATTAAGAGGGAGACTACAACCTAAGCTAATATCATTGCTAAAATAAATAAGACCCTCATGGCTCAAAGACATATGGCTTCAAGGGGGAAATTTCGGAAGAAAACCAAGAAGCCATCTAAATACTAGAGGTATCTAGCTGCCATGAGTACAAGACCATACTATGAAGGATGATGTCTGGGATATGGTCCCGAGACCACAGGACAAAGCTATTGCCACCTCGATATAAGTTCAAGCATGGATCTGATGAGAAAATGTGTTTCATGAGACTTCTCTCTAGGAAGGCATTGATTATGATTGCACATGTAATCTATTATTACCCTTGCTGCTACGCAAGGAAGAAATCTTCATCAGATGGATGTGAAGGCCGCCTTTCGGCATGGTGCAATAAAAGAAGAGGTGTATGAAGAGAAACCTCTGGGACTCAAATTCCAGGATCGATACACCCATTTTTGCAGGTTGGTTAGCCCCCAGGGCTTGGTATGATAGGATAGATAGCTACTTGATGAATTTGGGCTTCACTCGTAGTAATGTTGATTCAAACCTTTACTTCAAGGTTGTTAGATAAAAGCCTCTCATTCTGGTTCTATATGTGGGCGAAATCTTCCATGATAGATGTTGATCCTCTCATTCATTAGTGTAAGAGGGAGCTCACTTCTGAGTTTGAGATGAAGGACCTAGGACTGATGCATTACTTCCTAGGCCTAGAGGTTTGGCAGAGACCTAGCGAGATTTTCCTTTCTCAAGGAAAATATATTGTGAAGCTGCTAGAATACTTGATTGTAAGTTCATATCGACACCGATGAAGCTCAACTTTAAGAAGTTGAGTGGAAGCACTGCTGGGCCCATGCTAGAAAATCCTACTGAGTATTGTTAACTCGTAGGGGCCCTTGATGTTCTTAGGGAACATCCGTCCGGACATATTTTGTGCAGTGAACACTTTGAGTCAACACATGGTTGATCCTCATAACATTCACTGGGTTGGTGCCAAGAAACTCTTGAGATATCTCTGGGGCACGATAGACCATGGGCTAAGATACACTGTTGGGAGTATGACACTCCATGGATATACCTATGTTGTTTGGGTTGGAAGTGTGGTGGATCGCAAGAGCACATATGGATGCTGATTCACACGTAGATTTGCTTCGGGTAGGAATCTGAAGTCAGTAGCCTTGAGCACCGCTGAGGTCGAATACATTGCAACATGTATGGCCTGTTGTGAAGTCACTTGGTTGCGAAAGCTCTTCAGTGATCTCTTTGAGCATGTTCTAGATGCCACCGTTATCCTTTGTGATAACCAAAGAGGGATTCATTTGTCATATAATCCCATGTTCCATGATCGATCCAAGCATGTTGATGTCTGGTACCACTTATCTGGGATATAGTACAGCGAGGCGCCATAAGGCTCGATCATATAGGAACTGATGAGCAGGTCATGGATATTCTCACAGAGCCCTTGGGGAAGGTCATGTTCCTAAACCTTCCATGAGAATCTTGGAATCGTGGGATGACCCTATTTGGAGGGTCTTATTGGACGATGAGCTCTGGGAGCTCCAAGGGGGCTTCGGGGATAGCTTCTTGGAGCTATAAGCAACCACAGGGCTAGGCTTGTCGAACTTTGTTGGTGTGCTTCTGCCCCACCGTGATGATATTGAGTTGGTTTACCTCTCTCTGATCTATGCCCCGTATGCATCCTACCCATGGAGTTTCAGACTCATGGGAAGTACCTCTAATTTGGCCAATGAGGTGGGAAATGTGAATAGAGACCATAGCAAGACCGATGGACGCATCGGAGATTTCCGTACTCTCTATGTCTAGGATGGCACGTGTCCAACCACTTGATCTGGGATCAAGTTTAGCGAGGTTTCGAAACTCCAACTAACTTTGGGTCAGTGAAACTAACTTCGGGTTAGTATATGACTCTCTCAAGTCCAAGAGAGGTTTTAGAACTCCAACTGACTTCGGGTCAGTAAAACTAACTTCGAGTTAGTATATGACTCTCTCAAGTCCAAGAGAGGTTTCAGACCTCCAACGGACTTCGGGTCAATGAAACCAACTTCGGGTTGGTATGTGACTCCTTTGAGTCCTCTAGATGTTTCGGACCTCTAAGATGACTTCGGGTTAGCCGTGAGTGATGTCCTTATGACTCACCTTTTGTTTTGAAACAAAGAAGCCAGTGAAGCAAGTTACGGCAGGATGACACACGATGTATGGATGGCACTGGTGGATGGAGTTCTCCCTAGTTGAGAGGTAGTGTTAATTTTGGACAACTAGTTCCAAACTCCATGATGTGATGCTCAAATGACGATGCCAATATTTTTATTGGGTTTCTCTTCTGGAGAGGTGCAAGATCGATCTAAAGATCATCTTGATCAGATGAGCAAAATATGTATTTCGAATTTATTCCACATGTGCAAGGTCAGCCTGTTTTATCCCATATGCATAAGAGATGTGTCACACACCCCCAAAGATGCCTATATATTGGAGAGACTTGGAGTTCATTATACACACAATGTGTGAAGGCATTTTTCTTCTCTCTTGATGGTGATGGAGCTGCGTTCTTGGTGTTGTGTCTTTGTGGAGTATTCTTGTCTAGGTTGTCTTGGGGTTGTGTGACATATGTGGGTGGCTGACCTTATGAAGTCTTTGTTGGTTGAAGCATCTTGTTGATCATCATAACGCCATCATTCTTTATCTCTGTTTTGGCTTGTCTTCCATCGATCTATTGGTATTTTCTATCTGCATCTTACTTTTATTGAGCCCTAGAAGTTCAAAGTGACTTGCATCTAAGCATAGAACATCTGAAAATTCAACATAAGGCCAATAGTAGCCAGTACAGAGAACCTTGTATGCAGTCCATCTATAGGTAAAGTGCCCCCCCACAAGGCTCATTGTGGCAGGCTCCAAAAACGTCGTACATCTCATCTTCCCACACACATCGCCTCATGATCAAATCCAGCCCAGTGTAGAAAAAATCTCCCTCAATCCAAGAGTAGTTGGCACTGTGCTACACAATATTATGTTTTTCCTGAGAAAACATGCTTTGAGGTAATTTCCATGACACCAAATAATTGGCAACATCGGTGAACCAAGGAGTGATGGCAGAAATGGCGAATAGTGCTTCTCGTGTTGTGAAACCACCTCCAAAAATAGAAGAAAAGAGAGATCAACACCTTAGAAATAGCCACTTCGAGGGGGCAACCTCCAATACATTACATAAATGAACAATTCTTGGATAATACAAATGACAAAAGTTCCACTCTATATATAGGAGTCCATGGGGCCATAATGTAATCCTAGCCGACCTAACAATAATAATGTAAGGGCACAATAATAACAATATGGGGGTTACAGGGGTACAACAATAACAATAAGGGGGTTACACTAACAACAATAAGGGACTATACTAGTAATATAGGGACCTAAGATGCTCCTCTCCTTCAAAAAGTGTTGTCCTCAATTCTTGAGTAGCTCTGGGTGCTTTTGTATAAAACTCTCATCCTCCCCTGTAGAATCTTCAGTGGGTAAGTTCTTCCATTTGATGAGATACTCTCAAAATTGATCGATTCCATAGCTTCGCCGGCGTTCTTGTTTCCATGACCGCTTCAGGTTCCAATATGATTTTTTCTTCCTCATCAAGTTGTGGCAATATTGTTTGAACTGGAAGATATTCACCTATAACCTTCTTTAAGCATGAAACATGGAAAATTGGATGCTCTCGTGAAGAAGCATGAAGCTCCAATTTGTATGCCATAGTACCAATATTTTGCAACACCTTGTAAGGACCATAGTACTTTGGCGATAATCATTGACCTTTCTTAGCTTGCTTGAGGGACATTTGTCGTATGGTTGTAGCCATAAAATACCCGGTCCTTACATCAAAACTTCTTCGCCGCGATGTCGACTGTCTATTTTTTCATTCGATTTTGTGCCAAATTCAGGTTATCCTTTAAGAGTTGGAGAAATTCTTGTTGATGCTCGATGTGATCTTCCACTACTTGAACCTTCGAATTTTCTCTTAAAGATGACGTGATGGATGGTGGATGATATTCATAAAGTGCCATAAATGGGGTCATTTTTGCTGCAGTATGGAAGGAAGTGTTATACCACCATTCAATGAGAGGTAACCACTTGACCCATTGTATTTGTTTATCAGATAAAAAACAATGAAAATATCCTTCCAAACATTTATTTACTATCTCAGTTTGACTGTCGGATTGAATAAGATGAGCTATGAGCTAATTGAGTACCCAAACAAGAAAATAAATCCATCCAAAAATTTCCGGTAAAAATGGGATCTCTATCACTCACAATAACCCTTGGGTTTCCATGTAGATTTTGAATTTTGTCCATAAATTGTAATGTTCCAAATTTTATGGAACATTAATTTTTGTTAAGAAGATAAATAAAATGGGTAGGGGATGCATTCCTTGCATGAATAGAGAATAAAAATCCTCCATGTATGAAAGAGGATCATATTTGGAGCTGGATTTCACACCTCCATGTGTGAAAGGAGGTTTTTGCATACATGCTTGGCCAAGGTTGACCAAGTCAAACTGCGTTGGCATGAGTTGGAAAGCACTATGTGGACAACATAAGAGGGAAGATTCTAGATGGAGGAAACCCTAATTCAAAGTAGGGCCCATGGAGGGGAGGCTCACTTGTTTAAAAGAGGAGCAAGGCAGCCATTGAGATTATCTTTTGATCATTTGTACATCCAAGTCTTGGAGACTTGTTGCTGCCTCTTGCTGTTCAGAAGAGCTGCAGTGCCTTCAGGCACGAGGGAGTCCTGTTAAGGTTTTCCTCTCCTTCTTGAGTAGCTCATGAAGGATTGCACTCCATTCCCCAAATTCAGGCATTCATGCCATAGCTTCATCCATCTACATCAGCGTAGTTTCTGCAACAGATATTGTGCAGTGTTGCTGGGTGTTGTCAGGGAGGTTTCTGTACACCATACGGAGCTTGTTTTTCAGTGGAGAGATGTTATATTCATTGGGAGATAAAAAAAGGTGGTTCTAGAGCATATCCCATCATCTTTGGCATTAGGCCAACCACTTTCCATTAGAGGCAGCACAATCCCTCTCTTAGACAACGTTTTCATGGATGAATATTTGCTGTGAGGGATTAGTAGATTTTGGAGGACAAGTCTTGGGTGAAAGGATCAGCCTTTCACTTCAGATTTCTATTGGAGAAGGGCTCTTCATCTACAACAGCTATTTCAGCCTTCTCCATCCATTTCCATTTCTTGAGTAGCTGCAGCTACCCAGCTACTCCGACATTTCTGCAAAATGCCATTTTTGTATAGATTTCAACCAATCCTTTAGAGGATTGATTTATTGTATTTTCAGGGGTTGAGATCATGCTCCCCCACTTTATTTGAGCCTCATATTTCTATATCCTTGTGTTACACAGTAATTTTTCACCGTCCCTGCAATTATCGTCCCGCACATTGGAGGGCTCATTTTGTGACCTGTGAGCAGTGACATGGCTAGAAACCACTTTCATGACATCTCTCTGAACAAGAGCTTTCATTGCCCTGAAGACATCTCCTTGTGAAAAACCCTGAAAATGGCCCTTTTAGCATTGGCGCGAGCAGGCAGTTCAGAACCCGCACCAATGGGGAAAATACTTCAAAGAGGCCGTGCCAGTTGGCGCTCTGTCCCAGAGTCACACTCGCGCCAGCCAATTTGAGAGGTGTTTTTTAAAAATAAATGGCGGAAGTTTCGTCCTAACTGATCCAGGAACTGATATCTATCTTGAGTTGGGAGGTTTGGCTACGGATTTCCATAGAGAGGAAGTGGTTTGCGACCTCTCATGGAAGCTTCCTTGATGATAGGGCCAATCCCATGATTATAGGGATCCCAACTCCTCTTCCTCCATCTATAAAAGCTTGCTCATCTCCATTGCAAGCTAGTCTTCAAGTCTTCAAGTTCCCAAATTCCCAAGAGCCTTATGCTGCAAGAGCCTCCATAATTCCCTTAAGGCCAATTTCAAGCAAGAAGACTATCGTCAAGAGCTGAAGAGAGAAGTTTGTCCCATCCTTGACAGGGTTTTCAAGATGTGTTTTGCTGGCAACCCCTCCGAAGGAGAATTCAGCGTCAGAACTATGGTTGTAGTTTTCCTTTGATTGATTATTAATGAACGACTATTGGTTATGGTTCCACTCTTGTTATTGTTTATAATGATGAGTTATGTCCTTTCTGACTGACATATAGTTGCATCTACTGGATTTTACGCTTGCGTTTGTTTTGTTTCTCGCATGTGCGGGTGTCCCATCATGGAGATCGTGGGGATTGTGATCTGTCAAGGCTGAGGAACAGGAGCGCCACCTCTTCTACAACGACTGCGTCGGATTCCAGGTAAGCCTTCGTCGCTAGTTGGTTTATTTGCAATTAGGAACCTGCGCTATAGCGTGATTGATTGTTGCTAGACCCGGTCTGGGCTAGTAGGGATTGCCTCTGTCCGCAGAGGGGATTTACCTCCACAACACCTTGTATTATCATATTTTATGCAGCAGTACCTCTATAAACTGTGCAGTCATGGCCTAGGGCTTTATTTATGCAGCTATGTATTTCATCTTTACATGTACAGGTTTCTTGAGGCTTCCAGTGCCTTGCTTGAGTGATCATTCTTCCTCAATATTTGTATACTTATTGCTGCTATGTCATAATATATGATGGCCATTGTATTCTCCGGCATTTCATGTGTATATGATTCACTGCTATTTCCATTTAATGTATTTGTTATTGCTGTAGCTGCAATGTTGGGGTTTCCCAATCTTGTTGTATTTCCCTATTTGGGGATATTGTCCTTTGAAAATCACTCTATAGACAGAGTCTGCTAGTGGGCCAGGTAGCCTCTGGAGCTCATCCTTTGTTTAAAGGTGAAAAATCCAGTAAATGCCCCTGCAGTCTATCTCTGGAATAGATTTTCTTTGTCGATTGACAATGTTTCTGAAAAAGGAACATTACATAAATGTAGTAGCAAATGTACTTGCTTTAAATGGATGAGATAATGCACAAAATTGTGCATACTTGGTAAGTCTATCAACTACCACCATGATGACACTTTCCTTCGGACTTAGGTAAACCTGTGATAAAATCCATTGAAATATCCTCCCAACGTTGACTTGGAATGGATAAAGGTTGTAGAAGACCCGGGGTCTTAATTGTCTCAACTTTATTCTGCTGGTAAACCAAACATTCCGCCACAAAATTTTGAATCTCAGATTTAAGGCCATCCCAAAAAAATTATTTCTTCACCCTGTGGTAATTTTTAAAAAATCCTGAGTGTCCTCCTAAAGGAGAAGTGTGAAATTCCAAAAGAATCTTTTGTTTTAGTTGGGAATTCTTACAAAGATATACGCAATCTATAAAAATTCATTTTTCCAACTAAATGTATCAGATGTACTAGGATCTTGCTGCAAATTTTGAATGAGTGTCCACACTTCTTCGTCCTTCTTCCATTCATCTCTTGATTTAGTTATCCAATCTGGTTGGATAATAGAAATGGCACAAAGCAATGCTTCCACATCTTCGTTCTTTCTTGAGAGTGCATCTGCAACAACATTTAGCTTCCCTTTTTTGTAGATTATTTCAAAGTCATAACCCAACATCTTTGTGACCCATTTTTGTTGCTCTTCTGAAGATAGTCTTTGTTCTAAAAAGTGTTTAAGACTATCATGATCAATTTTTACCTTGAAGTTTCTTCCCATTAGGTAAGTTCTCCATTTCTTTAGTGCATGTAGTATTGCTAACATTTCCTTCTTATAAATAGGTTTCTATAAATACTTTCCTTTGATTGGATGACTTTCAAAAGCAATGGGTCTTCCTTCTTGCATTAAAACAGCACCAATTCCATTTCCTGAGGCATCACATTCCACAATAAAGGTTTTGTGAAGTTTGGCGTAGCTAAGACCGGTGCTAGGCACATTTCCTCTTTAATATGTTCAAAGGCCTTAGCTACTTAAGGAGTCCATGGAAATGCATATTTCATTAATAATGTTGTTAGAGGTGTTGCTATTCTACCATAATTCTTAACAAACCTACGATAATACCCTGTTGACTCGAGAAATCCTCACAACTACTTTATGGTTTTGGGGAATTTCTAGTCCTTAATGGCTTTAATTTTGTTATGGTCCAATTTAACACCCATGTGAGGTACAATATGACCCAGATATTCCACCTCTTGTACTCCAAAGAAACATTTGGATGTTTTTGCATATAATTGTTTCACCTTTTTCTTCTTGATATGTCCTTCTATCTTGAGAGTTTGAGGAGTGGTAATTCCTGCCAATGCATTACACGATATGGTTAGACTCATTTCTTCCTCTTCACAATCTATGTAAAATAATTTCTTCTCAGCACACTTATGACCTTTAGTGTATTTTCTATCACAACTATAGCAAAGCCCTTTTGCTCTTTTTCTTTCCAATTGTTGTGGTGTCAACCTTGCAGGTTGTGGAAATCTAAGAGTAGCAACACTTCCCTCTTTATAGAAGTGAGTGGTAGGCTTCCTTGTCGCCATAATTTTACATTCAATTTTTCTTGCCAACCTGAATGCCTTCTCCAATGAATCAGGTTCCAAAATGCGAACTTCATGTTGGATGTTATCCTTTAAAGTACCTATGAAGAGATCAATCCCGTGTTCCTCTGGAATATCAGTTACCCTTATATTCAATTTTTGGAAGTCCTCAATGTGCTCCCCCACTAAACCCTTTTGTTTGAGATTTATCAATTGGCTAAAGAAGGTGTTGCTCTTTGTATCCTCATAATGTGCTATCATTTCTTCCGTAAAAATCGACCAAGTGACAATTTTTTTACGGGAGCAAAGCCATCGATACCATACAAATGTATTTTGTTCTAAATGTAAAGTTGCAATGCGTACCTTTTGTGTATTTTGCACGTTATGGAGATCAAAATATTGCTCCATCTGTAGTATCCATGTTATAGGATCCTTTCCATCAAACTTCCTCATATCCATTTTTGGAATATGGTGGTTCTTCCCACCAACATTAGAGTTTATGAAATCACGATTAACATTTATTTTGTTCTCATCACGAGTTTCCTCTACTATCTTTTCACCATTAGGAAACATTTGTTGTATCAAATTTTTCAAACCTTCCATTTCTGTTTTTAGATCATTCTTCATGTTGTCCTTTTTTTCATCGATCTTAGCTTCCATGTCATCCATCTTAGATTCCATGACAACTTTCATGCCATCTATCTTAGCTTCCATGCCATTCTTCAAACTATCCATCTTAGATTCCACGCCTTTCTTCAAACCATCCATCTTAGTTTCCACGCCTTTCTTCAAAACTTCCATGTCATTTTTTGTTGCTCTTTGCGAGAGCGAAATCTGTTGCACTTGCTCTTGTAAATTTGATATGTCATGTTGCCATTCTTCGTCTTCATGAGTCTTAGTAGAGCCTTCTAAAGGCTTAATGGGTGTTGAATTATTTTTAGGGGCCATTTTAGAATTTAATAATGATATATATTCTACAATATTCCCTTGGAATCAATTCAACTTGATTCTTTAAACAAGACTTATGCAATTCGGGCAAAAAAATACACATCTTTTACTTGATTTTGAGGAGCTCTATATTGAAATTGAATTATCTCTGTAATTGCAGATCCTCAATATCTGAAATTTGATCTTGTAGTAGCCCTCTGAATCTTCTTTCAAATGTCACAGGTCTGACCTGATTTGGATTCTGCAAGGCAAAGTTATGTCCAATCTCCCACAATCACCCAATTATGGACTGGTTTAGTAGAGTGAACTTGTACGACTTTCCGCGTGTCACTGTTTCCTCCTTTGGCTCTGAAATTGATAGAAAATAAACTACAGTCTGTGTAATTGCAGCCACTTTTTATAGCATTCCAATCTGATGCTCAGAGAGAGAGTTATGAAGATTTTCCCACGATAACCTCTTTGAGATGAAATTCGGGAGCCTGAAAAAACCTAACTTCCATAGATCATATCTCTGAAAATATTGCGAACCAAGCTTTGAAATTTTGCGACGATCTTCCTCAGGATTTCTACTTCACTCTCTTAAAATTTAAGCTTTTGAAACTTCGTATAAAAAAAGTTATAGCGCAAATTCCATGATGACCTGTTTAGGTTAAATTCAGGAGCCTGTTGAAAGCCCTAACATCCACAGATCATATCTACGAAAATATTTCGAACCAAGCTCTGAAATTTTGTGACGATGTTCCTCAAGATTGCGGCTTTGCACTCTAAAAGTTTCAGCTTCTGAACCTTCGTAGAAACAAATTTATAGCGCAAATTCCACGATGACCGGTTTGGAGCAGTGAAAACCCTAGAATCCAAAGCTCTGATACCAAATGTTGTGAAACCAACTCCAAAAATAGAAGAAAAGAGAAATAAACGCCTTAGAAATAATCCACTTCAAGGGGGAAACCTACAATACATTACATGAATGAACAATTCTTGGATGATACAAATTACAAAACGTCCTTTCTATATATAGGAGTCCATGGGGCCATAATGTAATCCTAGTGGGGCCACAATGTAATCGTAGCCGACCTAACAATAATAATTTAAGGAACCAATAATAACAATATTGGGGTTATAAGGGTACAATAATAACAATAAGGGGGTTACATTAACAACAATAAGGGACTATACTAGTAATATAGGGACCTAACACTTCATCTGGAAATTCATCAGGAACTGGAGTTGACATTCTTCCCTATCCAATATTCAAATGAGACAAGAAGTCTGCTGCCAAATTTTCACTTCTAGGCCTATCAATTATGGTTTTATTGAATTCTTGTAAGAGAAACAACCATCTAGTTATTCTACCATTAGTAATCAATTTATTCATTAAGAATCTAATAGCAGAATGATCGGTATGAAAGAAAGTCTCATAACCGTAATATAATGCCTAAACTTCCCTATAGCATGTACAATTGCTAAAAATTATTTTCCGTGACAGTATAATTTACTTGGCGGGGGAAAGATTTTTTCTAACAAAATAAATAGCGTAGGGGTAGCGATCTTCCCTTTGTCCCAGGACTGCTCCAAGTGCAGTGTCTGAAGTGTCTGTACAAATGTGAAATGGTAAGGACTAGTTTTTTCCTCTCAATACTGGAGTAGTGGACAACTTGTCCTTCAGTGTCTGAAAATCCTGTTGACAATTGACATTCCACACAAAGTCTGCATCTTTAGTCAACGATTTAAATAATGGTGGTGCAATTCTAGTAATTTTTTCAATAAAAAGACGATAATAACTGGCATGTCCCAAGAAACTTCTCACCTCCTTTGGCGAACTAGTAATAGGGATATGCGAGATTACCTCGATTTTTTCCGGATCAAATTTTATTCCTTCTAGCGACACATGATGGCCCAAAACAATTCCCTTAGTTTGCATCATTATACATTTATCACTACTAAGGGCTAGATTGGCTTCTTGACAACGAATCAACACCTTTTCTAGATTTTCCAAGGCCTAATCAAAATTATCTCCATAGATTGTGAAGTAGTCCATATATACCTCCACATAGTCATGGATCAAATCGGAGAAAATGGCAAGTAAATCTCTCTGAAACGTAGTTGGGGCATTACAAAGATCGAAGGGGAGGACTCTATATGCATAAGTACCCCACAGGCACGTGAAGGTGGTTTTTTCTTGGTCCTCTTCAGCTATCTGTATTTTATTATAACTGTTATATCCATCTAGAAAAGAAAAATAATTCTTAATTGAAAGCGTGTCGAGTACTTGATCGATGAAGGGCAGTGGGAAGTAGCCGTGCAATGTGGCCTTGTTTACTTCTCTGTAGTCGACGCAGATACACCACTTGTCGTTATTTTTTGGCACCACCACCAGAGGTGACACCCACCTACTGTCTGAAATGGGGTAGATGAATTCCACAGCCAGAAGTTTCTGAAGCTCTTCTTTGAAAATATATTTTAATGCTGGGTTCATTCACCTTTTTGGTTGTCAGAAAAGTCTCATTTATTCATTGGTATAAATATGGTGGATGCAGGTGTCTGGATGGATGCCGCTCATGCCCATGTAATCCCAAGAAAAAGCTCCATATTTCTCATGAATCATGCCCGTCAACTACTGATTTTGTTCCGTAGTCAAATCTGTACCAATGTGTAAAGTATTTCCTTCAGTGATTTCTACAGGCTCTGTGGCAAGTTCATGGCTTTCCTCTATTACGGCTGGATGGAAATCCTCCTAGAAATCATCACTAAAAACATGTTGGTATGCATTAAAATAAATAGGATACTTGATACAAGAACTATGAGATACAAACTGGTGCAAAATATGTTCATCGGACTGCTCCTGGAGACCTCTAGACTATTCTAATGTCAACAAAGGAAACATATAGTCTTCATCTCCATAGGGGCTCTCGAGCCATAATGGTACTTTAGCAACTGTCTGAGGAGGGGGAAAAATAGACAAGGTTTGGTTATGGGGACCATTGGAAATGATCATTTCTCTGTTTCTGTACCCTATGATGGCATCAACAGTTGTCAACCATGGGCGTCCCATAACTACAGGATGTCCAGGCCTAGAGGTTTTCGGGGAAATGATGATAAATTCTATAGGATATTGCTAGGAAGCAATAATGACCACTATGTCTTCTAGAGTTCCCATTGGTTTGACGAAAAATTTGTCTGCCATTTCTAAAATGATAGGGGTGGGTTTAAGCCCAGGTAAGCAAAGATGTCATTGTCTCATATGTCATGGCATTTATTGCCACCCCTAAGTCTACAAGTGTGTTTGGCAGAAGTACTCCATTAATTTCAATGATGACAATGGAGTTCCCAGGGTCATGGTACTTCATAGGAAAGTCAGAAATTAGGGTGGACATTTGGCTCATGATCTTTACACTTTGGTTCTTATGCCCCTTCCTACCTAGCTTCTTGATGCAGATATCCTTGAAAATTTTGGTGTAAATAGGGATGTCTCTGATAGCTTGCAAGAGTGGAATTTTAATGTAGACATTCCTTAATTCATTTTCTAGGTTGTATTCAAGTGGAATCTCTTCTTTCTTTACAATGAGTCTTCTGGGTAGTGTGGTTCGTTTGATTCTTCTTCTTGTATTTTTTTTTGTTTCTCATTTTGTACATGGTTTTCGGATGATGTGGATAGAACCTCTTCATCAATGACAACATATGATTTCCCTTTGTCAATTGTTTTCCCTGATCGTAATTGAATTTCGTTCATGGGGATGGCAGTGATCATATATATAGGAAAAGGTTGTATTTTTATGTTCTATGCAGGTTGAGGTGGTCTATTATGATTTGGGTTAGGTACGAGTTGCACAGGCAATAATGTAGGGTGAGGTGGGTTTTGAGGTGCCTGCGAAGATGATGATGAGTCGTGTTAGAGTCAGCCCTGGCTGCCCTCCGTGTCGGATGGTGCAGGTAAAAGTTGATGCAAAGGAGAGAGTGGCAGCAAGGGTTGTTGATATATGTGAGGATTATACCCTTGCTGATAGGATTGCATGGTTGGGGTGTATGAGGTGCTTGGCATATTTGGATAGGGCACATAGAACTGGTTTTGGGGCTGATAAGGGTTGGTATAAGGTTTTTCCCTCCAGTTCTGGTTCCATGGAGTGTTATGCGCTTGAGGGGTGGCCCAAGGGGGGTAAGCTAGCTGGAAATTCCAGGGCTGAGTTTGACCATACCCTTGGTGATTAGGTTCTGGGAACATGTTTTGATTGGGGCCTCTCCAAAAGGGTTTCTTATTTGTTTGTGACAGATCATTTGTTTTGCATTCCCTTTAGAGATAGCCTACAGACCAGGAAGAGATGGACACTTGCTAGTTGCATGTTCTAATGTGAAAATTCCACAAACCTCAATGAAGTTGATGGGACACTCTCTTTCCATGTGCTTTTGTCTGCATTTGGGAAAAAATATTTCCATAGCAACCCTTTTGTCTTCTTGTTTCTTCTTATGTTTCATTGTGTCGAGTTAGTTGCCAATGGTGTTTAAGATGTCAATTTTAATTTTTTCCATTAGGTTCCCTAGTTCGACTCTAGTGACGATAGTAGTAGTAGGTTTCTGGTTTCTATATGTAGCATCTCGGAGACTATCACGAATCTTCTTACCTACTTTAGCCTTTCTTCTAGAATAGGTACAAAAACGTTCAGCTATTTCAGCAAAAAAAAAAATTTGTAAATGTCCCCACCACTTAAAACGTTTATGGTTTCGATGCATTTGTCTCTTAATCCTTTCAGAAAGACCGTTTTGACATTTTTCTCATCTATATGGGCCCCTCAAGATTTGTGAAAATGATACAGGAAGTGCTCAAGATATTCTTCTAGGCTCTTGTCATCTAGTTGTTGCATTCTCAGAATATCGTTGAGGTCCCTAGTTTTGCAGAAGTCCTGGTATTTCCTAAGGAATATAGACTTCATTTCATCCCAAGTTTATATGGTGTTTTCCCCTAAGCTCATAAACCATCTAAGTGCGGCGTCTTTCAGGGTGTTTGGGAAAAATTTCAGTTTGTGTGCATCATCGTAGTAATTGTAGCTTCTGCATAAAATATCAAATTAAAAAAAGAAAAGAATTGGGATCCTCAGAGGACTTACCATAAAAGAGCAGTAGAGAGGTCATTGGAATGCTCTTCATTGTGATGTTCTTGGTGATATCAAGGATAGGGAACCCGAAGGTAGTTTCTTCTTCGTCGTCGTCTAGTGCTCCTTATGGTCCATCAATGTTTTCTCTCCTTGGTTCATCCCTATTTCCTCCAAAGAGGGTTGGTCCTTCCCCTTCTTCATAATTTTCCTCCTGGCTTCGTTCATTGTTTCTGTTCACTCCTTCATTATTCTCCATGTTGGTGTTGATGTTAGTGGAGAAAGATCCAATGGACATCCTTACTTCTTCCTGAATTGCAAGTTCCCCTTCTAAAATCTCCTTGCCACTGGTGCTCCCTATTTTGTGATTAGTACCTATGTAATGATCAAAGAGATTAATTAATGGGATTTTTGTCAAACCAAAAGTTTCAGGAAATTGCGAACTAGAAATAAATCTACCTCTATTATCCCTAGGTCTACTTCTACGCATAAGGAAATTAAAATAAAGTTTGAGAACAAGCAGTAATCGGTCAGACTTTGGAGCAACCCCAAAAAAGTGGATGTGTGGCTCTTCAATCACGTCTTACCGTACTCTCTTTGCCCTCTAATAGCCCTGCAAGATCTTTGAAACTTAGACAATAATGATTACTTGAATCTAAAATTACAACTTCCCCAACAACGATGCCAAAAATGTTGGGAGAAATAATTGTTAGATTAATCCTCCAATATTCATATGTCAATCCAGGCTCGTGGACACGAGCTGCACTACACTTTCTAGATTCAGTTTATGAGTCCGATTTTGAATGATTCCTTTATAATTTTAAACTAATAAATGGGCATAGAAACACTTACGAAGACACAGCTTGTAGAAAATAAATTAATTCATATTACCACTATAAGAAAAATCAATAATCAAATTTAGTTTGAACATTTAAAATATTTGGAAATTTAATATATCTCATGATTGAACTGGAATCTGGATTCAATCAAACCTAATTGCCATAATTTATACTTCAAAACAAATTCCTAGTTTCAACAAATTGTATTCTTCAATCCGACAACTCAACACTTCATTCAAAAATCCCAAAACCCTAACTCTAGCTTTCACAAGTCACACTTGAAAGAAACTAAAGAATTTAATCTAAATGCATCTATAAGTTGATCTTATGTTCACACAATCAATTATACACTTACTAATTGTTCCTTCACTCAAACCCTAAGATGAGAACACTTCATACCAATTCCATTATATTAATATCAAGAAAGAGATTTTGATATCAAAACTCGTTTGAATGCTTGTCTCATACACTTACCAATCAAAGTGAACAACTCATCTTTAACACTCAACCAATATATATGTATATTACCTACTCCATGGAAATTTCAATCATAAAACCCTAATTATACTTTTAAAAACAAACTGAGAAAAACCTGAACTGTCTAGGCACACAGAACTCTACTTGGAAAACTAGACTACAATTGCAGTTAACATCAATCAAATCTTTAAACTGAAGTCTAGAAAACTCACCCAAAATCTTCAACAACCAATACTATGTTTTCGTAAGCAAAAAGACAAGGCACTCTTCTTTGAAATCCAACAAGCGCACACACTGTACTAAGGTATTTTAATGGAAACTACTTCAACCAAGAAACTAAGGTTTCAATCACAATGCTAGTGAGAATCACAATTGGAAATCATTCAATCATTTCAATCAATGTAGCTAATTCTTCTAATGCTCTGGAGTCTCAAATGAAAAGTTACTTCTAAACTGAATTGTAAAGACTGGAAATTGAAACAACTAAAATCACTTAATCACACTTCACTCATGAGCTAGAAATTCAAGATTGCATGCAAGACTAAAAACCCTAACTTGCTTTACATTTTATAAAGGAACTTAAAGACCTAATTTTCTCACACACACAATTCAAAAAATATTGTATTCAAAATGAAATCCTAAGCTAGTCTGCACATTGACTCAATGCTTTTAATGATCAACAAAGATGAGTGTTGGAATTGAGGATTGACCTAAATACCTTATCTCAATTAAACAAGCTGAGAATGCACTTTTGGAAATCCTCTTACAACTTCAAGATATCTCACTATTGAAATCAAATAAACTGATGGAATCCTAAGGCCGGTTTAGATGATAAGAGACATAACCTATCAATTCTATTCTAGATCACACCAAGCAAGAAATGGAAGACTACACTTCTATGTTGAATGACTTATAATTTCTTTGATGTTGATCAATCCCTAAACTAACACTCTGTTTTTCAAAATAAAAACAAATTCACTGCCAATACAATTCAGGAAATCATCAAATTAATTCTGAAATGTAGTTTGAACAGTGGCTACAGGCTTTCGATCTAACTCACATGCATGAATATGATTTAACTTTTATCCCTCATGCGCTCTCACTCTTTGTGACAATTCAGAAATGATATTGACAGGGTCAAAAACATATTTCCCAGAATTAACTCATCATGACAAAATCACACTGTGAAAATGAAATTTGTGCTAAATATGGATGCTAGGAATACAAAACCATTACCCTATCACTGGAACGCTACGATACATTATAAATTGAGTAATGAAACTCTAAGACCACATGAATTCAACCATGCTCTATTTGATTTGCACTGTCAACGCAGAGGTATATTTTCGATTTGATTCATTCACTTGTAAACACACAAGGGAATACTCATTCAGATTCAAAGTGATATTAAATGATAATATCAGCAACTTGGATCTCTGTGGATGTGAAACAAATACTGGAAAGTTTAAATATAAATAAATCATAGAAAAATTCATAATACTGAACGGAAACCTACAACAAGAAGTTTCGAAACCTTTCACTGCGTAACCCTCAACACTCACATTTAACCTGATTAGTTGAGGATAAGCATATGAAATCATTCTTCAAGTGAAACCAAGCCAATATTAACACAGAAAATATTGAATAGATAATTGAAATCAACAGTAAAATTGATTTGTTAAAGACAAATGTAACTAAGATGCGAAATTAATCAAAATACATGAAACACCTACACATATACTTACAGAAGTTGATCCAGATTGTGGTGGGCCCTTGCCACACCCGGAGAAGATTGAAACTTACAGGAACTAGCTACGCTTCAACAAAACTGCTTCAGGAAATCATGAAATCCATAGCACTCCAAAATTCAATCAATAACACACCATGACAGATTACAGACTCAAGCTTAATTATTGGAGAACAAAGTTATAGTCTTTAGGTTTTGATGGAAAAATCGAATTACAATCCTCACTAACTAGACATATTACATATTCCAGCCTTTGTAGGCATCGTGACATTCATAAAATAACACCATTTCTTTACATAGAAAAGCGTTGAAACCAAACGATGTGGAAATCCTATGAACTATTCATATTTAGCACTACGCTATACCTGAGATAACTAATTCTTAAACTACCCTCTTCTTAGTATAACTGCATACTGATCTGGAAGGGTGCTTCTAGAGGTCATCAAACTGAACCCAACTTCTTTCAAAATGGCCAGCTGGTCATCCTATCGATCCCATGAAAACTACTGAAGCATTGGCTGGAACAACAAGCTTTGAGTATGCTGGAACTTTGCCTGGAGCATGATTGGGGAAGCACAATTCTTCCAAATCGAGCCTAGGTGCCAGTTGAATGAGTCGTGTAGGAAAATTCCACAACTATATCCCATAGTGATGAGTCAACAAACAAGCATGTAACTTCAACTACCTAACTTAACCATAGAATAGTTAAAATAATTATACTTGTAATGATTTTTACCTAAGGTGATAATTGATGAGAATTAGGCCATATGGAGGATAAAAAGGGGAAAAGGAGTACATAATTTTCCAAAACAAGGTTAAAAAATGGCAGGGAAGATAAATAAATGAAGCCAAAAGAAGGGCTCAACAATGAGCGATCGTGATTTATATTCTGCAAATATTGTAGAAGGATTCAATATCTTGTTTTAGTAAATTTCATGATCGGATTGAATCCATTTTTGTAATTTCTACATGGTATCAGAGCGCCAGGAATCACAATAGTGGAGAGGAAACTGAGTTTGTGTTGAACAATATTTAAATTTTCAGATACATTCTTTGGAGCTAGCAACAGATCAATATTTCTTTCAATGGCTTGAGACTCGAATATGCACTCAAGAGAATTTCGAATTATATTGCATGGAAGGATAAGATGGAGGCAGTGTTGGAGGACAACCGGTTGAAGGAATTCATAGATACTGATATTCCCAAGCCCGCAGCAGCATATTCCCAACTTCTTGATGCATGGAGGAAGAAGGTAGCAAAGGCAAGTAGGATCTTATTAGAGGGAGTTCGAGATCATATTGTCTCAAGTCTCCATGGCAAGACAACTCCATATGCTATGTGGAAGGCCTTGATAGATCTGTTTCAAAGCAACAATGACAACAGAATATTAGCACTCAAGGACAAGCTCAAAAAAATCAAAATGGAGAAGGGCGACACAATCCAGAAATACTTGACCAAGTTCACTCAATGTTGAGATGAGCTTGGAAGTGTTGCGATTACTGTAGCTTATGATGACTTCGTGAACCTAGCACTTCTAGGCCTTCCCAAGAGCTAGCATAGTTAATAGGAATTTGTGAATGGGAGGGAGAAGTTACCAGATTGGGAGTGACCATGGTTGGATTTGGTAAAAGAATAGTTTCAGCGGAATACCAGGGATGGGTCCTCATCCAAGACTGATGATAAGGAAAATTGTGCCTTGGATGGTAAGGAAAAGAAGCAGAAAGGTAAGAATTCCTATTCCCAATCCGAGACTGGAAAAGAAGGCAAGAAGAGAGACATGTCAAAGGTGAAATGTTCTCACTGTCATGATCATGGACACTATGCCAAAAATTGTACACAAAAGAAGAAGAACAACAAGAAGGCTTCGGGAGCTACAGCGGCTGAATATTTGGCCTCACATATTTGCTTATGTATTTGCATGTTCTATTATTGGAAAGGCATTTTGATTTTATTACCTATCAACATATTCCAAGACATTTAAGCACATTAACAAATACATTAGCAAATCATGTATTATATAGACATCTGCGTAACATGTAAAAAACCAACACATCATTATTATACACAAGTAATTATAGAGACATGCATATGTGTATATATATATAGAGTCTTTCAAGTGTGTTACATCAAAATCTCAAAAAATATGTGTTCTATGACAAAAATGGCTCTTTTAGTCTACATCAATGAAAAAATGTAAAAACATGGTTGCTATCTGCCCACATGGTGCTCATGATAGCAAGTGACCGCTCGAATCACTTGCCAAAGTAAAAAATGCAATCTGCCTGGAACCCCGACTGTATGCCTCTGAAAGAAATGAGAAATATTATCAAAGGTATCATACTCTGGGATGCCTCTCGTAAGGCCTACCAAGTTTCTCTCTAACTCGGCTAATGGGTTCGCTACCTCATCATAAGTGACATCCTCTAGTGGGCGAGCTACCCTCCTCGCGATCAGTGACATTCCTGGTAGTCTCTCAGGACCCATATCTATAAAAACATCATAAGTTTACATCTCAGAATACATGAAAAAAATATTCAAAAAGTAAAAATGTTAAAAAACAATTTTTACCTGCATCAGTCCACTGTGTTCCTGGAAGAACGGGTAGATATGGATCTCCCCTGAATTCGATGTCTGTATATGAAAATTCCTAAACCACGATGAGTTGATGACGTAGCCAGCTGAAAAACGTTATAGGGAAATGCATCTGTTGGCCTCCACCCTGACGAGGCATGATCTCACCCCACCTCATCAGTCTTGGGTCCCTCGGGGCTAGATCATGGATATCCAACCGCTGATACTGGAAAAATGGTACTTTCTCTAAGAAAAAGGTCACCAAAATGGACCCGTACATAAAATGTTTCAGTCGACCTGTTTTGCACTTGGTCAATTAGCTCTTCATAGTAGGGGCCAGACAGTCCACCGTATACTGAAATTGGGATTTCGTTACCTCATGCAACGCTTGGGATCCTGACTTTTGAGTCTTGCAATGAAGGATTGTATGCAAGGGAAGGACTCTGCCAGAGGATATCTCTATCTTCTCGATCTTAGTGTTTCAAGCCCCGGGGCTGTGTCTTTGTATGAGCATACTGGTACTCTCACCTCCATGCACGAGCTCTGGAGAGTTGGATTCTCTCCCCTCTCTTGAATAAGCCTGTAATGCAATAGATATCCATGAAATATAATTCTAGTTCCTAGTACCCAATGATGAATATCTGATGATCTACATCCCACAGTCCAATCAAATACTGGAGCAGCTCCAGCTGAGCTCTCAACCCTGATGCCTGAAAGAATTTCAGTAATCCGCAATTATGCAATGCATTTATGCAATTACAGTCTTGAAATTATTGTTGGTATTACACCTCGTGGGCTCGTTCTTTCCATTCGATGACCATCTCTACTGAAATCACCTGAAAAACATGTTCAAAAGACATTTTAGGAGCTTTCATTGGAGTAGTTTTTGAAATCATCCATTAGAAATGGGTAGATTTCTTATTTCAAAATATTCCATGCAGCCAGCGGGATTGTTTGAATTAATTCGGTGCTGACAGTGCACTACCCTAATGGGCCAAATGTGACCATCATGGGTCCCATAGCTCGAACCCGCACTGGAAGCAACCGATTTTGAGGTTTGAAATCTCCCCCATCTCTCTATTTATAAAGCTAAAGGCTAAAAAAAGGAATACAAAATAAGAGGAGGATTTGAGCTCTTACTTGGCACTAACAGATCATTGAATGGTGTCTTGGATCAACCGCACCACTGATCTGAAGTTTAGAGGGAAAATGGGTAAAGTGCACTTCTCCAATTTACTCAAAATATCAAGGTGAAAATGACTTTACTTTTTGTCAATTTATAGATTTTTGAAATATTTTCGCCATTATTTTATTATTTTTCCTCAATATTAGTGATGTTTGATTTTTTTTTATGCAGTAACAGGACCTTTACACTATTGGTGATTATTTCTGATGCAAACAAGTTTTATTTTATCTCTTTTTTGGACTCGGTGAAAACAAACGAAAAAGGAACCCCTCTGGAGTCAACTTTCAGCCCTTTTCTGACTCTCAAAAAATGAAAATATTGCCGATACCTTTTATATCGAACTCATTAAATTAAATGAATTGACGTAATATCAATATATGTTTACCCCTTTTTCGGGCTGAGATTTTCTATTTACGAAAAAAGAATACCTTGATCAAACATTGTCAAGAGGTTCTCTCGCATATTGTTTTCTACCTTTTCAGATTCGAGAGACAATTTACAAAAAGGGGCATGATGGAGTTTTCTTTCTGTTTCTTTTCAAACTCCTTAAACTGTTGGGTATCTGTTATATTCTTTCCATGGGTTTGCATATGGTTTTGGGCATGGGTTTGCACATGGTTTGGGACATGATGGTTTTCATCCCCTGGTATTTTGTAGATTTGGTCAAGGGAACTACGGTTATGTTCTAATCCAGGGTTAATGGATTGGGGTTTATGAATTATTTTGCATGTATATATATGTGTTTTAACACTAAAAGGAATAAAATGAAAAATCAAGTTGGTAGTCCCGATTTTGGATCAAGGGGAAAAATCTCTGTGTATATATGTTTTATGTTTTTATGCTCTCGCTATTGTTTATTTTCTGTGTTTAAGAATTTTCTTGCAGATAATTTATGTTCAGGGTTAAAACCTACATTTGATATCAGAGCTGTTTCAGCTTCAAGATGACGCCTTTGCTGTTGAGAGGTTTTTTGCTCGGGCCTGTGGTAGACCCTGTTCAGTGGGAGATCTGCGGGATCGATTCTTGTGGTGAAAGAAGATGGTGAGAAATAGAAATATAGAGATAGATAAATTTAATTGTCAGAGTTTTGAGTTGTGGAAGCTCAAGATGGAGGATCTGCTGGTGGATGAAGATCAGTGGATCGTCATAGATCTAGGTACTAAACCAACGACAATGTCAAATGAGGACTAGGCGAAGTTGGATTAGAAAGAAAAGAGCACAATATAGTTGTGTATCTCAGATTTCGTATTATTGAATGTATCTGGGGAAGCACGAAGAAGATATTATGGGTCAGGTTAAGGACTTTGCACCAATATAAATCTCTGGTGAATAAATTATTCCTACGGAGAAAGCTATATAACCTGAGGATGAAGGATGGAGATTTGGTGACAAAGCATCTGAATGCCTTCAATACTGTGGTAAGTCAGTTGTCATATGTTGATATTAAAATCTCAGATGAAGATAAGTGCATTAGTTTGTTGTGTTCTCTAGTCGATTTGTGGGACAGTCTGGTTATTTCAATAGGTAGCAATACAACTACCTTGAATTTTGATGAAATTGTATCAGCCTTGTTGTCAGAGGAAATCAGACAGATAAATATGGAGGGCCAGAATGGAGATGCCTTATCTGTACGAGGAAGGTCCAAAACAGAAACAAAAATAAGTTTTTTAGTGGGAGATATAAATCTAGAGGGAGATCTAAATCTCTAGGAAAGCCTATAAAGGTGTGCTGGAAATGTGGAAAGGAAGGGCACTTCAAAAAGGACTGTAGATCTAAAGCTCCCAAGAAAGGAAAGGGATATGATGATGCTCCTTCCGCAGAGGAAAAAACCACCTCAGATGAAGGCGGGGATGTGTATTTGGCTTCTTCTTCAAATACACATGTAGATCATGAGGCATGGTTGATTGACGCAGGTGCATCCTTTCACTTCATTCCCCATGTTAGTCATCAGTAATTTTGTGCCTTGATGATGACTAAAGTGACTATCCCAAGATTTCTAGAAACAAGGTTCATAAACATTGTGAGTTCTAGAAATCTCACTGCCTTCATTATCCTCAAGATAATTTTTCACTATCTCATCACTCCATAATGTCTAGCTTTGCTTACCAATCCCAGAAAACCCATTAGATTCTTGTATCACCCATTTCTGTGCATATGTATTCACCTTTGGCCCAAATCCTCTGTTTTGTTTTGCCTAAAAATTCCCCACTACCACCTAAGCCTACCAATCAAACAACTTTGTTATGCCTCCCATGATACTCTTAGATGCTGATGGTCTCAAATTGTCTCTGTAGACCCTTTGGATAGTCAAGTATGTTCGATTTTAGATATTCAATACACTAAGATTATCATGTATCATATCTTACACTTGGTGATACCTAAGTCTAAGTCTCAGTCTAAAATCCAAGTCCAAGAAAGCCTCCATTAGGTCACCTAAGGTCTCACTAAGTCATAGGATGGATTTGGTGCCCTACAAACTATGTCTTCCTGTATGAAGATATTGTGTTCAAAGAGGAATAAAGTCAAGCAATTTGATCCAATATTGATCAACAGTCATCCAAGAAAAGCCTCCTTGGCTTAGAGCACAAACACTACAAGGGACAGCTGTCGTTGTCTACATTTTTGCAAGAAATGATCAAGGTTGCAACCTCCTCGCTCGCCCAGTGGCCGGCCTCCGCCGTTGCATGGGCAGCGCCACCTTTACCATTGCAAAAATAATTTTTTATTTTATTTTATTTATATATATATTTTTTTTTTTTTGGTTTTTAATTTTGTTTATATATTTTATTAAATTTGTATTTTTATTTTAAAAAAATTTCACATTTTTTCTTTATTATGATGATGATGATGATGGTTAACGTCCACTCAGACCAATCTTTGGTCTATTGGACCTAAAGAAAAGAGTTATTTAGTTTGATATAGGATTTTATTCCTATGCTCAAAAAGCTTGGAGAGAAGCCTCCCGAGCTCACTATAATTTTGACATCTTAAAAGGCTAGGAAGGTCAGTATTGTAACAAAGATTGTGAAATTGAGCTCTAATGTGGTTGTACTCGGGGCACTCTAAGAGGAAGTGATTTTTATCCTCGATGTTCATATTCTCACAGAGATGGCAGATCCTTTCCATCCATAGTGTTTTAGGAACTGTCCAACAACCTGTTTCACTATGGAGCTCATGAGAGTTCGTTCTAATCTTGGCTATATTAATTTTCTTCTTTGAGCTAATTAAAACAGAGAGATACTTTTGATCTTCTAGGGTGGGGTTGATGACCTCCTTATAATATCTTAATTTTCTTTTAGCTGCTAGATCTTTCTCACACCACATTTTTTCTTTAAACTTAGAAGTAACAGTTTTTTTAATGTTATTAATGTTTTGCAATGCAACATTCTCGTCGATCTCCTAATGGTTTAACCAGGCTCTGGTGTCTTTATACCAACCTCGTTTAAGCCTTAGGTGGTTTTGGCTGGAATTTCAAGCTATCTTAGGAAGTTTATGGTCTCCTATTCTATTGAGCTTGTGCTTGTACAATAGAAGCCTAGTCATAGCTAGGCTCTCGATAGGGGAAAGACCCACTTCTATAAGGAGAATAGGACAGGGTGTATTGCTTTTAATTTTAAGGTTATAAGTTATAAAACGCTTCTGGATTTGCTCAATCTTTCTCTAGGATTCTCTAGAGATGTTGCAACCCCAAACCTCACATCCATATAAGATAACAGGAGTGACTAAATTTTCAAAGAGGAACTTCTTTCTATCCCACATTACGAGGTTTTTCGTTTTACAATTATTTTCAAGACCAAAATAAGCTTTCCACCCCCCATTTATCCTTTTTTGAATGCTATAGTTCTAGTTGAGCTTGTGATGAATATCAATTCCTAGGTACTTGTAAGAAGACACTTCCTCCAAGTTACTATTGTCATACATAAAATTAGCGTAAGTGTCCTTCTTGGATTTGATAATCATAACTTTTTTTTTTGTCAGTGTTAACATACATACCCACGGTAGAGCAGAAATCCCTAAGAAGTCTAAGTTGCTTATCAATATTAGATGGGCACCTTTCGAGAAGAACAATATCATAAGCATAGAGAAGAAGGATGATGACTATCCCAGCTAAGATCGTGCCAGCACATCCTGCTTCCTCTAAACAACCTTCTAGCTTGTCGATGTAAATGCCAAATGGGGTAGGGGAGAGGGGCAACCTCGTTTAACTCCGATATTACACTTAATATCTGTTGACCACCCCTCATTGCTCTTTAACTTGACAATTACATTCTCGTATAACCTTATAGCAGCCGCTCTTAGCTCGAAAGGAACATTTAGCTCTTCTAATCTATTCCATATGTTGTTTCTAGGAACCGTATTGAAAGCCTTTCTAAATTCCACAAAGCAACAGAAGAGATTAGATTTATCATTGCGGCATTCCTCCACAATGATCTGAAGCGTAACGAGGTTGTCCATTGTTGAGTGCTGCCTTCTAAAACCCACTTGGCCTTTAGCCCGCTTACCTTCACTTTCAAGCCAAATGCTCAACTTATTTTCCAAAATAATACCATATAACTTGGCTAAGAGAGGGCTGATCATAATTGTCCGAAAATTAGAGGGGTTATTTGTATCCCCACTTTTAAAAATAGGGATAATAAGGTTCTAAGTCCAAGGTTTAGGGAACCCTTGCTTGACCACTTGGTTGAAAAGCTTGTGGATGTGGGGGATGAGGACATGACCTCTAATTTTTAATATTTCCACCTTGTAACCTTCAATGTCTTTAGCTTTCCCATTTGCCAGGCGTTTAACCCAAAAATCAATGTCTTCTAATGAGAAAAATTCTTTCGTTGTGAGCAAGGTTTCAAAATCCTTGGCATTTGGAGAGTCATAAAGCTTTTTAAGATAGGAATTCTAGTCGTGTAAAGAAATTTTGTTATTATCTTTAGTTTTCCTAGTTAGAATCTGCCTCCAGAATTTCTTAGGAGCCACCTTAGAGAGGTGTAAGAGATTTTCTTGTCTTTTACAAATATATTTCCTTTTTTTCCTTTTAGTTAGGGCTTTGTAGATTTTTATCTTGTCAATTTTGAGAGATTCATCAACAGCATCCTTAATTTCTCTCCTCGCACTTTTACAATCTTTGTCATACCATGCATTGGTTTTGCTATTTCTTTTATTATTTGAGACTTCAATTGAGAACTTGTTAATAGAATATGAGAGGGTTGTTGTAAAATTATGATATAGGTCATCTATGTTGTCTATACTAGATAAAGGAAGCAAATTAGTTTTTAATTCATTTAGAAAGAGATCATTTTTATTTCTATCAAAGATTAAGTTATTTTGACTATAAGGATTATCTTCTATGGGATTTCTATGCATGACAAAATTGAGAGTTATGAGTAAAGGCCTATGATCAGAGTCAGGCTCGTGGTCGTCTAAGATGTCAAAATTTAATTTTATAAAATTCAATAAAATATTCATTTTTTTTTTTTTAAATTTATTTAAATTTAATATCTATTTTTAAATTTTTGTTTTCTTATTTTTATTTTTTTGTTTCTTTAATTACATAAAATTTTATATTTTATATTTGAATTAAAGTTGTGTATTTTAAATTAAGTTTTTTTTATTTTTATTTTTAAATTAATTTGCTTTTCAATTTTATTTATTTTTAATATTTTTTATTTATTTATTTTTTCCTTTTTCCATTTTTAATTGATTTTTAAACTTTTTTAAATTTTCATTTTAACAATGTTTCTTTTATTTTGTTTTATATTTTAAATTTATTTTTTATTTCAAAATTTATTTGTTTATCCATTTATTTATTAAAATTTAATATTTTTTATTTTTAAATTTAATTTGTTATTTTAATATTAATTTTTTTAAAAAATTTAATAAAATCTAATATATATATTTTTAATTTAAGTTCATATATATATATATATATATATATATATATATATATATATATATATATATATATATATATATATATATATATATATATATATATATATATATATATATATATATATATATATATATTATTTTTTATAATTTAATTTAATTTTTTTTAAAAATTATTTGTTTTTTTAATATATATTTTTTTAAATTTAATATTTTATTGCATTTTATTTTTCATTTTTTATTTTCAATTAATTAATTAATTTTTATTTTTTTATTTTTTTATTTTTTTAATTTTAATGTAAATTTATTTATTTTTTAATTTTGTAATTTTTTTTTTAAATTTATTAAAATTTAATATATTTTTTTAAATTTTTTAAATTTTTTAATTTTTTAATTTAATAAACATTTTCTTTTTATTTTTTAAATTTAATTGGTATATTTTATTTTTTATAATTTCCTTCTTTTTGAACTTTTATATATATATATAATATATATATATATATATATATATATATATATATATATATTTCTAGATATTTTTAAATTTTAATCATTAAAATGTTTTTTATTTTTTAAAATTTATTTTTGTTTCTTAAATTTTAGGTTTTTTTTAATGTTTTAATTTAAAAAATATAATGAAGTTTCTTCTTTTAGCAATTATTTTAAGTTTTTTTTTTCAATTTTTAATATAATTATTTGTTATTCTAAAATTTTTGTTTAACCACTTTCTGTTTTCGGGGTGGTTTTTGCACAAAATTTTTGTCGAAAATTTACTCCGAAAAAAAACCAGGTTATTCCACAATACAATGTTTCATTTTCAGAGTGTTTTTTGCACCCCAAAAAATTGAATTTTACTTGCATTTTTTACAAATGTTGAAAATTTACCCCAAAAAAAGAAGAAGGTTTTTCTAGAGTACAACTTTTCATTTTTGAGTTGTTTTTTCATGGTTTTTTGATGTTTTTTTGTTAGAGTTCCCATTTTGAGGTAATAGTTCCCGTTTCATCGGTAACTGTGTTGTGGGAAAATAAGGAAAAACCTCCCCAACCCTCTCAAAACTACAACAGCCCCGAGAAACCTCATAAAAATAGCACTAAACTTGATTTTCTGCAAAATAAAGATAAAATTTCAGGAACAAAAGTCAGTTTAGAATATGATTTAAGTAGTTCAAATAAAGGACAAACATCAAGAACATAACTATCTCCTTTTTCCAACTCCAACGTTCTGAAATCCCCTCACTTAATAGAAAAATTTGGGAATCTGAATCCAAAGAGTCTGATGTTCTTGCCTTATATGGATACCTCACCATAAGAAATTTCTGTCTCTCTGAAAAAGTTGTTGACTCTCACTGATATTGCCATAAATCCTGAAGGAATGTCTGTCGAAACTGATATAGAGGGATACAATATAGGTAACCCAAAAAGACCAAAGGTAATAAACTTATCCAAAGCCTTGCCATTACACACAAAGATCAAATATTTGAGGTTATGTAAAAGGTTTCAAGATGCCCTTGTGTATAGAAGCAAAAGCTCAAAACCTGATGACATAGATATTGTTCAAGACAGGCCTTTTTCCGAGAAAAACTATGAAACCTTTCTATTACTAACGAAGAAAACCAAAGGATACAGACTATGCATAGACTATAGACACTTAGGCAAAGCCTCCATGGAGTCCCAATACCCTTTTCCCAAGATAAATCACCCTATGCCAAAAATAGGAATTTCTAACTAGGTGGCATTCATTGGTAGTGTTTTAGGATTTCATGACAGGGTAACACTACAAATCAGTCAACACAAAGACATTAACCAAGTCCGTTGGGATGACTACATGCTTGGCCAAATTTTTCCTAGAATGAGGAATGTTGAAGACACGTTTCAAGAGGCCATGGTACCTAGTTTCAACTTTTTTACTATGATATACATGGATGAAATTATAAATTATTTGGGGGCTGATGAAGAATATCTTCTTCACCTATACAGTTTCTTTCACAGAAGCAAGGATTGGAAACAAAACTCAAAAGGGAAATGTAAAGGAGAATCTAGCAGGTTTGAAGATTTTTGGCAAAAATATTGTACAAAGCCCTCAAGAATAGATAGCCATGCTCTTTATTTCCAAAATTTGAATCAAAAGGGGTGGGTAGATGATCTTGTAGATGGCAGGATAATCAAATACCATGGCCATTTAGAATCCTAGTTTGATTTTCTCATTCATTGTACATACTACCGTTTGATGAAAAGAAAAATCACAAAAACACAAAAACAAAAAATGTAGAAAAGAGGGCAGATTTGAAAAGAGGTAAATCCCCATGCTTGACAAATAGAACTACTAAAAGTGTGCAAGCTTAAATGCCACTACTTATTTCAAAAAGTCTTGTTCAATCATCTAGCCTAATCATGGCTGAACATGTTTTAAATTGATGGTTGATAAGTTAGTGGAAAATTAGTAGGTCAAAATTTTCAAACTTGACTTGTCAAAAGATAGATTAGGGAAGAAAGATACTGGTTGCACATGCTTAAAACAGAACCAAAGAGGAAAACACGGATTACTAGCAAACAATATATCCTAGCCCTGATTTTTCTAAGTCTTGTTTTGTACAAAAATAACATTTGTGTGCAGCTTGTTTTTATGCCACAAGCCCATGGAAAGTCAGATTGTCTAATCCTGATTTAGCCATGTTTTCAATTTTATATATGTAGCTTAGTGAATAAATCCTGTCAAACTGTTTAACCTTGACAGTTGAATAGCATAGGTAGAGAATCAAAGGAGTTCATCAGCATAAACTGAGCTCCGGGAAGAGATAAGGTAGAAGTAGATAGTTTATATTTGTAGCTTAGTGAATAAATCCTGTCAAAATGTTTAACCTTGACAGTTGAATAGCATAGGTAGAGAATCAAACGAGTTCATCAGCATAAACTGAGCTCCGGGAAGAGATAAGGTAGAATTAGATAGTTTATTTTACTTTCAAAAAACAAGAAGATGTCAAGGTTGTTAGTCCAAATGCACCTAAAGAAGAAAAAATGATAGGCAAGTAGGTTGGGTAGGTAGAGACAGATTTGTGCTGACCATGTCTTTCAAAATACTGAGACTATAGCTTCAAAGCAAACATTAGCAAATGAAAGAGGTAAATTTTCCTAATGGATGAGGCACTAGTCTCCATTAAGCCAGAAATATGAAGTTCTGGACACCTCCTAAAAAGGAGCTGCCCTCCCCAAGTGGAGCCACTGTTAGTCGTCAGTAATTTTTTGCCTTGATGATGACTAAATGACTATCCCAAGATTTCTAGAAATAAGGTTCATAAACATTGTGAGTTCTAGAAATCTCACTCCCTTCTTTATCCTCAAGATAATTTTTCACTATCTCATCACTCCATAATGTCTAGCTTTGCTTACCAGTCCCAGAAAACCCATTAGATGCTTGTATCACCCATTCTGTGCATATGTATTCACCTTTGGCCCAAATCCTTTCTTTTTTTTTGCCTAAAAATTCCCCACTACCACCTACGCCTACTAATCAAATAGCTTTGTTATGCCTCCCATGATACTCTCAAACGCCGATGGTCTCAAATTGTCTTTATAGACCCTTTGGATATTCAAGTATGTTGGATTTTAGATCTTCAATACACTAAGCTTATCATGGATCATATCTTACACTTGGTGATCCCTAAGTCTAAGTCTTAGTCTAAAATCCAAGTCCAAGAAAGCCTCCATTAGGTCACCTAAGGTCTCACTAAGTAATAGGATGGATTTGGTGCCCTACAAACTATGTCTTCCTATATGAAGAGATTGTGTTCAAAGAGGAATAAAGTCAAGAAATTTGATCCAAGACTGATCAACAATCATCCAAGAAAATCCTCCTTGGCTTAGAGCACAAATACTACAAGGGACAGCTTCCCTTGTTCACATTTTTGCAAGAAATGATCAAGGTTTCCATCATCAATAAGAAGAGGTAAGGTAATAGGATGTAATCATCACTAGGAGACATCCACAAACAAGAAAAAGGCAGCAGGCCTGTGTTTAAAAGAGAATCAGGGTTTTTATGGTTGGTTAACAAAACAATGGTGACAAGCAAGAGACCATAAAAAAGGCTACAAGGACAGAAGCCACCTCAAATCCATCAAGTGCACATTGAAGATTTTTTACAAATGATAAATAAGTTTTGAGAGGCTATAGAGAACTTAGAAGACAACACTCCTTGTTTTTCTCTAACAAGCCCTAAAACCTAATAGTTTGGACAGATTGGTGAGATAGGTCAATTTAAGATGACAAGGCCTCCTTCTTAAAAGCAGAGGGCATGCAAAGAGTATGAGTTTAAGAGGCTAATGTTTTCAAGTACAGTCAAAATACCTATAGAAATGATCAAGGGAAAATGAAATATAGGCATCTGCAGAAAATCGGAAATGGCTAAAGAAAAACCATGGCATGGTATGATTTGTTTTAAACTCTGTGACAAAGGAGGGAAAAGACAACATTTTTCAGTTTGTCAAAATGCATGCCAAAGATAGCTTGGGCAATGTCCCAACTTTCAAGGAAAAATGAGTGAAAGGAATAGCAGCATCAGCCAACCATCAAAACTGGAACATAAGGCAAGACACCTTGAGAAAACCTTCAGAACCCCTGCAAAAACATAAAAATATCAATCAAAGGATTTAAACATAAGAAAAGTGGGTTTTTAAAAAAAAATTGATTTATATCCCTTAAAAGGATATAAAGGTGTGAAAAATTCATGTTTATCTCATTTGGCATTTGCAATAAAGAAAGAATTTGCAGAAGAGAAAAAACAAGGGTTTCAGATGGTTTCTAGGTAAAGTTCTCTCAGGCGCTACGCAAATCAGGAGCGCTACGCATCCAGGAGGCCACGCTGCGCAAACGGGCCTATTTCCCGTTCAAAATTACACGTCGCTATGCAAAAATCTCGTGGCGCTGCGCTAACCTGGAGCACTGCGCAAACTCGGGCCAAAACTCGCCCAGAACTCACAAGACAAGCACACCGCCCGACTCGCCCAAAAGACGTGCAGAGGCTGCCCTTTTTCTGGCGTTGCGCTAACACTTGTGCCCACTCTGCCGACGTTGTGCTAACCACTGTGCACACTCTGCCGACGCTGCGCTAACCGCTGTGCACACCCTGCCGGCACTACGCAAACGGCCTCACCCGACAGCACAGGCAGAGGCATTGTGCAAACACCTAGGAAGTGCCAAGGTCAAAGGCCCTTGCCCTAAATCAAAATTTTCTCTCTCCAAACTACCTCCAAGGTTTGTAAAAGGCCAAAATTGGTATGTGGTGCCCTCTCCATGTGTCCAAGCAATATTTTCAAATTAATTTTGGTTTTTTAAGTGGTTTTTAAGCTGGAACCCTAGGAAGATAAGATCTAGGTCATGCACACAAAAGAGATCCTATTCGAAATCCTCTTGCAAACAGTTTGATATCATACTAGGGTGGGTGAGTTGAGGTGTATACAAAAATAGTTGAGAAGGGCTTCCTTAAAGCCCCAAATCCACTAAAAACTTGAAACCCCAACCTCCATACCCCTCATTCACCAAAGTCGACCTCATCCTCATTTTTTCATTTTTTCTCCATCAAAATCCAATTTTCAAACCAGTGTCTCCCATCATCATGTCAGGGAATGAAAACAACAGTGGTAGTGAAGGTGGTCAAAGGACTTTGAAACCAAATCACAAGGGAGGAAAGGTGAATAGGTTGGAGCCTCAAAGCATTGTGGCCATTACTCCCTCTCCTAGGATCTTGTCATGCTTCCAAAATACAAAATGCTTTCAATTTTGTCAGAGGTTCAAACAAGTGAAGAGCCACCCTGAGCTTACAAGGCTCCTCATTCTCAACCTGCATAACAAGCACTTAAACCTTGCAGGAGTAAATTTTGAGATTTCAGCAAGTGCCATCTTTGAGGCTACAGGTATCCCAGTTGTGGGAGAAAAATGGTTTAAGAAGGGAAAATTTGATAAGGAATCTTTAGAGCCATTTATAAAAACCAAGGTATAGAGGAGGCAGCAAGACTGTTTTCCCATTTTCACACCTCAGGCACAAGTTCAAAGCATTGATGTTGGTTATCATGAAGTACTTCACTTGTGAGGGGAGGTATTCTAGGCTCTATGCTTATCATGTTAGACTCCTCATGCACTTCACTGGGGTCAAGGAACTCAACTTGCCTCACTATCTCTATAAAAGCATTGAGAAAATGTCTTTTGTTGTCTAGAGGAGGAATTACTCACAACAAATGAATAGCTTGTTCCACCATTCCTTGATCAAGATGGTGGTATTGCATCAGTTAGAGTAGCAGGGTATACCTTGGGAGGTTTTTATGGCCCATGAAGCCTTTACAAACCCACAACCTCCTCCTCAGCAAAATTTTCCTTCCTCATCTGCCCAAGTACCCTCACCCCAAGAAAATGTCCCTTCTTCCCCTTCTATTGATGCATCAAATGAAGAAGGTGACAGTGGCAATAATGAACATGATGAAGAGGCAGGAGATGATGATGAAGAGGCAGGAGATGATGATGAAGAGGAGGAAAATGTTGATGAAGAAGACGGAAATGAACATAACAGTGAGAGTAGTGATGCAAATGAGGAAGCAAGTAATGAAGAAGAAGGAGAAGGGAGTGAAGAAAGTGAAGAAGAAGAAGCAGCAGAGAAAGAAGAATGAACAGATAATGAAGAAGACGGTGAGGGAACATGTAGCTAAAAAGAAAGAGGTCATGACAGTCATGAACATAACCAACCTCTCAATGAGCAAGAAGATGATGAAATGGCAGAAAATGAAGATGATCTCAGCCATGGCAAGGAAACCAGTGACACCAATATCACACCTCTTGCATATATATACCAAAGAGGCCCAAGGCAAGTGTTTGTTGCGTCCAAGAGGCAAGGGACCTTGCCATATGCATCAACTCCAAGGATTGAAAGGATAGAAATGCACCTAGAGGCCAAGCTAAAGAAGGCAAATGAAAGCCTAGAGCTGCAAAGAAGGATGGCCAAGCATTATGCCAGGAAACACAAGCTTGTTTCTACCAAACTGAAGAAGGCCCTCTTTGAAATCGAAACTCTAAAAGAGGCAAAAAAGCTTGACAACCTTGGAGTTTTGGTTGAGGCTTCTTAGCAGTTGGCTAAGACCCTTTAGAGAAAATCTCCACCAAATTTGAGAGCATTTGGAGAAAATTTTGTTTTTTTTTTTTTTTGAAATTTTGGCCTAGTTTGCGCAACGCTACTGGTGCTCTGCCAAAATATGGAGCATATTCATGAGGAAAGCTTGAAATTTTTGGGTTTGTCCTAGCCTGCCATCATCCAAACCAAATTTCAGAAGATTTGGAGCAATTTTGACCCCTCAAAAGGTCAAAAAACACCTCAAAAATCACCTTTCTGCCTCTGTTTTAGGCCTGGCGCTACGCAAATGACAGACTGAGGGTTTTTGAATTTTTGAATAGGTTATAGGAGCTGGATCATAAAACCACAAGAATTTTTTGAAATTATACTCTTCAGGCTTTCCAACGAGTCGTCACGGGGCCAAATCCGACATTGGGAAGTGGTCCAAAACTTGGTTGCAAAACAACCTATTTTCTGCAAAAGTGGTGTTGTGCAAATGGATTGTCTTTTGCCAAAAAGTCAACAAAAGACACAAATTTATGGCAAAATATTTTTTTAATATTTTTTTGGGAAAATCACTCCAGATTTGATTGAGGAGTTATGCTATGATATTTTTCATTTATTAGCTTATCTATTATGTGTCTTGGGCCTTGCATGGTCATTAAGCACATAAATGACATTTATGACAAAATTAGGGTTTCTGGAAGCCTCTTATGGTTTCCACCTCCTCACTTGCTCCATAAATAGAGCATGAGGCTATTATGTATTGGGTTGGATTTTGATGACTGATTCTGAAGTAATACATAGTCCCTTGGAATTTGAAAAGAACTTGATGTCTTGGAGTTTATGAATGCCTTGGTTTGTTTGTTGATGGAGGAGGACTGGTTGCAGGATCCATGAGCCTAGTTGATGGTGAAGTGTTTCTTTTTGTTCATGTTTTCTAGTTTATCATTGTGTTTCCATCTTTCTATGTTGCAGTAGGACAAAGAATTTAGACTAAGAATTTTTTTCTAATGGCACCTTAGGTTTGTTTGTTCTTCACTGCCTTAATGTTTTCTTCTACTAGGACTTGTTGGAGAATCCTTCTTTTCTCTCTAAGGATCTCCTAAGCTTGTTTATTTCTTGAATGGTTTAAAACAGATGGTATCCAGCATGATTTATGGCTAGCCCTACTTCTTGTTTCCACTAAGAACACTATTCTTGAAGTAATCTATTTAAAGCATCATTACTTGGGTTTGTCAAAGAAGTTTGTTTCAATCCTGCTCTTTGAATTTACTTAACTAATTGTTTTAAAGGACCTTCATAGCTATGATATTGGATGTTCAGAGTTTCTATCCTTCTCTGATTATAGTTATTTATGCATCTTAAATGTTTTCTGTCTTTGATTATGAAATAACTGAAAGTTAAATAAGTTTCTTGCCTTTTTGTATTTCATTTGAATGTTTGTCTTGGATAATTATCTACTTTAAGTCTGAATCAAAGAGTTTAGGGTCTGCTCTACCTTTGATTTTCTCTCTATGCTTATGATTCTTCCAAATACATTTGTTTAAGTATATGACAGAGAATTCTTTACTTCTCTTTGTCAAACTTTGTTTCTCAAAATTAATGTCCATCTCATGATCCTTCAAACCTCAAAGATCCACCAACCAAGCTAGATTTTCCCTACAATACTCCCTAATCTGTTAATGAACCTATCATGACCTTGTTAGACTCCATTCCCCAATGACTTGAAGTTTTCCTTGTTTCTATCTAGTCTATCTAAGCATCATACCCAACCAAAAAAAAATCAACAAACCCAATATTTCATAACTAGCCTAAAGTCAACCCTAATCAGCAAACAAGTTCACATCTTTGCACCTAATAGAGAGACCCCTCTCTGAATCTAGGAAGGCTAGGTCCTTGGATTCCAAAGCTTGGTTTGATGTTACCCCTGTCCATTTTTATCTCAATCAATCTAGCAAATTACGAGGAGCTAACATAATGGCGATCACAGTGGGACTTTGAGTCAAAAACATCATAGGTGTCCCTTAGGAATTCTCAAAATATCAGTTAAGCTTAGAAAATCAACTAAATAGCCAAAGAGTAGAAACTATTTCCCTTACCATCCTAGCAAGATGATGACTCAGCTAGAGGATACTCATTGAAACCTTAGGGCTGCACAAGGAAACTCAGAAAACCCAAAATAGTCCCTATATTGATTTTTGTCAAAATTTAGTGGTGGACCATCATATATATACCCTCAAAACTACAAAAAACATCCACCTGGCGACTCCACTAGCCTCTAGTAGGCCTTTTTTACTTCACTATTCCCATAGGTTTTCCTAGGATTGTGTCAAATCAATCCTAATCAGTTTTAGGGCCTAGTTATACCTTGTGTGAGTAAAATAAGCACTAAGAGAGGTCAGCCTTCCAAAAAACAGTCCTAAAATTTCAGACTCTAAATCATTTTAAATGTGAAATCTGGCTTCTTAGAGAGTTAGCACCAGATCTCACCTGGACCTAAACCCTCCCACCATAGTTGATGACCCAGAGAAGATTTTGTGGAAAACTTCTAAATCTGAACATTCAACTACTAAGAGGACCATTCACAGAGCAAGCTCTACCCCGGAACATCTTATAGCCTTGCAGGACACTAAGTTTGACTCACACTATACAAGAAGCCTTTTTAAGACCAAGTCACAAACTGATATAGACCAAAATGACCTTGAGCCCATAGATTTGCAGCAGAGTTCAAGTAGAGAAGCTTCTCCTTCCACTCCCCCTAACTTTCAACTTCTCCATCACTTTAGCTCTTTCCATAACAAATTTTCTCATAGTCAGCCTGCTGGTCCAAGCACTTCCACCACACCCATCCATACCTCCTTTGTTCAAACCACTTCACTCCATCCTCCTCTACCTCCCGCAAACCCTCCCCTTGTAAATCAACCTTTGTTTCCATTTCCTCCAATCATGGCAGCCTAGTATGCTCCACTGGCTCTACCACAACCACTATTACCTTTTCCAAATGATTATCAGTCCAAAATCCCTCACTTCACGAGGCTGAATCCATCACTACCCAGAAACATGTAGATAGAATAAATGATGCTTTTGATTACATGGAGATAGAAGAAGAAACCATGCCAATGAGGGTTTTTTCCCAGAGCCTGGGAGGAGAACCCAAGAAATGGTTCAAAAAATTACCTCCCAACAGCGTACATGATCTCCCTTCCCTCTACCAAAATTTTGTAAACAAGTGGGAAATCAAGAAAAACCCCCTTCAAATTCTTTTCGAGTATAACAATCTTAAAAGAAATCCCGGGGAAAGTGTTCAAGACTACTCCACTAGGTTTAACAGTGTTTACAATGCCCTCCCACCTCACATAAAACCTCCCCAAGGCTTAGTCTTAGTAAAATTTCCAGAAGGCTTTGATGCTGACATGGCCTATCAACTAAGGGAGAGAGATTACCTAACTCTAGAAGACATGCAAAAGGGGGTTGTGAGTGTAGAAGCCAACTTAATTGAGAAAAGAGCTAGGATGAGATTAGGGAAGAGAGTAACCTATAAAGATGAAACAGTACCTTCAACCTCCTCTTCTGACACCAAAATTGACTCCCTAGTTAGGACAATGGAGAGGATGATGGAAAAAATCAGTTTGAATGAGAGAACACCTCCTAGGGAAAACCAATTCAATCCTCAAAATAGGAATAGGAATCAGAATTTTAGAAGAGACCCTCCCCAAATCAGACAAAGGGAGAATGACCAACAAATTAGACCCTCTTTCCAATACAACTATGTAAATGAAGAGGAGAGGGAACCAGAACAGTTGGAAGAAGAACGTGTAAATATAATAGGCTCTAATAATGAAGAGGAGGTTTTTCTCACACAAGAAGAACAAGAATTCTTTTCCCTAGAACAAACTGAAACTAACTATGAGGAATCTGAAGATTACCAGTTGGGATTTGAGAATGCCATAATGGAAGTCCATAGGCAAGATGACCTTAGGAGCAAAAAGAACCAAGATGCCCCCAAGAGAAACCAAATAGACACTGTTGTTAGGAAGACACCAGAACATGCTCCTAAGAAGACAACTGATAGTACTAGCACCATGGCTAAGAAGAATGAACCAAACATAGTCAAAACCAACCAGTCAAGTAGTGATGCAAGCTTCCCTAGTACCTCTACTAGTGCACCTGAGAAAACTATCCTATCTAGAACCCCAAATCAGAATCAACAAATCAAAAATGTAGAAAGATTCATGGCTGATAAAACTGATGTAAATATTCCCAAAACACAAATACCTTTTAGCTTTGAAGGGGAGATTGCTAAAATCAAGATAACCATGCCTCTCACTGAATTGGTTACCCAAGAGGTATATAGGTCTCAAGTGTTAAAGGTCTTGAACATAGGAAATGATACCAATACATTTAACTTGGTAGATGACAAACCAGAGCTATTGTTTGGGCCTGAAATAGATGGAAAATACCAAGAAGGAGCCATTCCCCCTTTTTATGTCAGCCTCAACATACATGACAAAATCCTACATAATGCCATGATAGATTATGGTGCCTTTCACAACCTCATGCCAAAGGTAGTGATGGAAAAATTAGGCTTAGAAATAACCAGGCCTTACAAAGATTTATACTCCTTTGATTCAAGCAGGGTTAAATGCTTGGGCCTAATCAAATATTTATGTGTCAATCTGACACAAATCCCGGCCAAGAGCCTAGTCATGGACATAGTAGTAGCTGACATTCCTCCTAAGTATGGCATGCTTTTGTCACGGTCTTGGGGAGCCAAACTTTTGGGAAACCTCCAACTTGATATGTCTTATGCTACTATCCCTATTTTCAACCAGACCAGAAGACTATATCGAGAGTCTCACATGAAATACATGGTGAGTAGCCTTGAAAGACCAAACAACACCCCTATCTATTCCATTCATTCAGATTTGGATTCATTCATCTTGTATAATGAGAATGACTTCTGTGAACAAGTGGACGAAAATGACAAAAGTCTGGGCACACTACAACAATCAAACCCACCTCTTGTAAACCTTCCATTTACTCCCAACATGGCGATATGGTTTGCTCCCTTACTACTACCCCAACCTCTGGTTCCTCTACTAGATAATTGTCAGTCTAGAATTCCCTTCTTCACTGGAACCAAATCTACTACTACCCAACAACATGTAGACAAAATGCTTGAAGCCTTTGACTTCATGGAATTTGAAGAAGAGACCATACAAATAAGGATCTTTGCCTAAAGCTTAGTAGGAGAAGCCAGAAAATGGTTTAGAAGCTTGACTCTTGGCAGCATACATAATCTCCCTTCTTTGTACCAGACATTCATGAACAAGTGGAACATGGTTACTAATGAAATAGGTAACTGAACTGGTACCTACTTTTTTTTGCTAGCAAAAAAGCACTCGATTTTGAAAAGTGGTGATGCAGAATCACCCTTTTTTTTGTGTGCATATTTTGACACTTTAATATTTTTATTTATGAATCATGAATATTTGTTTTAAAATGTTAGTGATTTTCATGCTAATTTTGAAACATATTGATGCAGCATCAACCTTTTTTTTTAGAGTGGTGATTTTCATGTTGGTAATAAAACATAAAAACAAAATAAGAAAAACATGACAAACAAACTCAGATAAAAATATATATATAAAAACAATAAAAAAATCAATAAAAATGTAAAAAAAAAAAAAAATTAACTTGTAAAAATAAAAAATTTAAACAAAAATAAATAAATAAAACAAAAAAAAAACAAAAATATTAGAAAATTATATTAAAAAAAATGAGAGAAAAAAAAACACATAATTTAAAGAAAAAAACAAAAATTGAACCAAAAAAATAAAAATAAAAACATCAAAAACAATATTTTCTAAGTTATTAAAAAAAACCATATAATTATGAAAAATAATTAAAATAGAAAATTTAAAAATAATTAAAATTACAAAATTAAAACTAAAATACAAAAACAAAAAATAATTTAAATTTAAAAATTTAAATTAAAAAAAAAGACAATAAAAAGAAAAAAAAATACAAATTTGAAAAAAAAAAAAAAAACAAACAAACTTTAAAATTGAAAAAGAAAATTATATTAGAATTAGTTAGGATTATGCTTACTTTAGTATATCTTGGATTGGGTTTGTTGAGGAAGTTGAGAGAATCTCTCAACTTCTCTCTCTAAAATTAGAATTAGTTTAATTATATATTTGATGTATCTGATTATTGAAGATATAGAAAATAATTATTTGTGTGTGAATCCTGTGTATCTCTGCTCTCTCCAATTTTTAATATGGTATCAGAGCTTGGCTGGGCTTAATCCCTCACGGGAGTACCCAGGAAGATGTGAGAGCTGTGTTGCTGATTATCTAAAAGTATTTTTTTATTTCTGCATGAATGTTTGCTGTAGGAGAGTAGATAATTTATTTGTGAAAGTTTTTTGTGAGTTTGTATAGAGGCGCGGTGATTGGTTGAAGAGCTTACGGAAGTATTTACTTCAGCTGTCATTCGCTTATCGTTCCGTGGATCGGTGTGTTGCTGGATCGGTGTGTTGATTTTGACAGATCTGTGTTTGACTTTGAAGAAGAGTTGTGACCATCCTGGTTGTCATTTAGAATAGGTAGCTCTGCAGAAAGTGGGGTTCCGTGTTCCACGTCCTGAGATGACGGAGCTCTTGCTGAAAAGCATAAGAAACAGCTAAAGCAGCGACTGCTTCTCCTTTCTTTGGATTCAGCCAGGGGGTCTGAACAAGTAGCCATAGATTAAGCCGGTGGATGATCTGAACAACGAGCAAGGTTGCTTGCAACTGTAATCTCACAGGAAGGAGGTAAAGCAAATTGCTGATTATTCCCAAATCGAAACGTCAGCCCAACAAAAGATTTCCTGTTCTGTGGTAACTCATGTGGAATATTTCTTAAGGGGAAATCTGAAATTTTACAACTTTGAATGAAAGGCGGACTCCAGTACTCGCAGGCGGACTCCAGTACTCGCAAATCACCCAGCATTCATGATCATTAGAGTTGGATTGTTTTGGAGTAGAAATAACTGGATTGAAAGCCGTTGAAATCGTGCACGCGTCTGGATATCTTGTATTCACGCAGATAAGAATCGATTGTGTAGTAAAGGCCCGTAAGATTTCCAATCAATTAATAAGAAGGTTTATGTTGCTTGGACTTTTTTTTTTAGTAAAAATGCATAAGGATTCAAAGATATGTATGTTTTTAGCCCTCATATGGATTGCAACAGTATATGCAGAATCATTCATTGTCACTTCTACGCAGTCAAATAAAAGAAAACTTAAGTCTGCAGTTTTCAGATCTGCATTTGTTCTGGGATCTGGGCGGGTTCAGTTCACTAAGATCGCCACTCTTATAGCGCGGCAATATATCCTTGCGTTTCCTGCCCGTCTCTTTCAATCACGCGGTTGGGGCGCCTACCCCGTTCTTCATTGCTGTGTTTCCCTGTCTCACTCTGGTTCCTGTCATTGCTGGCATCTGAGTTGACCCAACTGCGTTGTTGGTCAACTATATGTAATAAGAGGGTAGATATATGGATATTTCTTGCCTTGTGTTTGATGGAAGCTGCAAATTTATTTGTGAAAGACGGAGGCTGCAATTGCTAGAAATTTTCGGGAGAAAGGTGCTATACTGCTAGAGAAATTAAAGCTGCTTGTTAGATATATATTATGTGATATTTGTTGTGAGATGTGTATAGTGCAGAACCAACTATGAACAAATTAGCATTATTTAAATTAGTCGTTCTTGACGTCCTACAGGGATGAGAGAACAATTGACTAATTTGATTGTGTGGATTTTTTATATGCTGATCTTGTTGTGCTACGGGCCAAGGAGCATCAGTTACAGGTTACAGTAGGTCAAGTTGTTAGATTAGCTCTTGAACACATTCAGTATTCAGATCATTTGCCTAGCCACTGATGGATAACCGAAAGCGAAATATCCGACAGATGGTGATTGGTCCATAGGATGGTTCATCACTTGTCAGCTCTATCGCGGAAGCCCCGACGAGCCGAGTTGTCAATACTGTTAATCTTGTAAAGTTCATTATTGCTGGTCAGAAACAATGTATTTTAAATGGGTTGAATGGAAGCTCGAAAATGGTGGAGAAAAGAGCGTTCCCTATGAGATCTCAGAGTGGGTACAGATGTTAATGAAGACCAGATCAGACAAAGACACGAAAATTTTAAAGTGTTGTAATTGTGATTAATTATATGTTTTGTAAAGTAAGCATTAAGGGAGGGTATTAGAATTAGTTAGGATTATGCTTACTTTAGTATATCTTGGATTGGGTTTGTTGAGGAAATTGAGAGAATCTCTCAACTTCTCTCTCTAAAATTAGAATTAGTTTAATTATATATTTGATGTATCTGATTATTGAAGATATAGAAAATAATTATTTGTGTGTGAATCCTGTATCTCTGCTCTCTCCAATTTTTAATAAATTAAAATAAAAAATAAAAAATAAAAAAACTATCATTAAAAAATAAAAAAAAATATTGAAAAAAAAAACATTTGCAAATAATTAAAAAACAAATATATATAAAATTATTATTATTATTATTATTTTTTTAATAATTTTTAAATTAAACCATTTATAAAATTTAAGAATGAAAAAAATAAAAAATAAAAGATTAAAAATAAAATAAAAATTAAATTACAATTTAATAAATTTAATAAATAAATTATAAATTTTAGATTTTAAAAAATAATTAATCTAAAAATATTATATTTAAAAACAACCCCCCCCCCAAAAAAAAAAAAAACAAAAAAGATTAAAAAAATTTAAATTTAAAATATAAAAATTGAATTAAAACAAAAAAAAATTATTTAAAAAAAAAAAAATAAAATAAAATTCAATTTAAAAAATAAAATAAAAATAAAAAAATAAATATTAAAAATACAAATTAAAAAAAAAATATTAAATTAAATTAAAAAAATTACGAAATTTAAAAAAAATAAAAAAACATTTAAAAAAAAAATAAAAAAATAAAAAATATTTTTGCAACGGTAAGGTGGCACCGCCCAGGCGGCGGGGGAGGCTGGCCGCTGGGCGGTCGGGGAGCTGCTTGCAACCCCCCCGCCCACCCTGTGGTCGGCCTCCGCCGCCGCCTGGGCGGCGCCACCTTTACCGTTGCAAATATATATATATATATATATATATATTTAATTTTTTTTGTTTTTAATTTTGTTTATATTTTTTATTAAATTTATTTATTTATTTATTTTTAATTTAATGTTTTCTTTTTCATATCTTTTCTTTATTATATTAAGGCTTTGTGGACTTTAGAAAGGCTTTTGATATGGTTCCTAGAAATAACCTATGGAATAGATTAGAAGAGCTAAATGTTCCTTTCGAGCTAAGAGCGACCACTATAAGGTTATACGAGAATGTAATTGGCAAGTTAAAGAGCAATGAGGGGTGGTCGAAAGATATTAAGTGTGATATCGGAGTTAAACAAGGTTGCCCCCTCTCCCCTACCCTATTTGGCATTTACTTTGACAAGCTAGAAGGTTGTTTAGAGGAAGCAGGATGTGCTGGCACGATCTTAGCTGGGATAGTCATCATCCTTCTTCTCTATGCTGACGATATTGTTCTTCTTGCAATGTGCCCATCTGATCTTGATAAGCAACTTAGAATTCTTAAGGATTTTTTCTCTACCATGGGTATGTTAGTTAACACTGACAAAACAAAAGTTATGATTATCAAATCCAAGAAGGACACTTACGCTAATTTTATGTATGACAATAGTAACTTGGAGGAAGTGCCTTCTTACAAGTACCTAGGAATTGATATTCATCACAAGCTCAACTGGAACTATAGCATTCAGAAAAGGATTAATGGGGGGTGGAAAGCTTATTTTGGTCTTGAAAATAATTGTAAAACGAAAAACCTCATAATGTGGGATAGAAAGAAGTTCCTCTTTGAATCTTTAGTCACTCCTATTATCTTATATGGATGTGAGGTTTGGGGTTGCAGCATCTCTAGAGAATCCTAGAGAAAGATTGAGCAAATCCAGAAGCGTTTTATAACGTATAACCTTAAAATTAAAAGCAATACACCCTATCCTATTCTCCTTATAGAAGTGGGTCTTTCCCCTATCGAGAGCCTAGCTATGACTAGGCTTCTGTTGTACAAGCACAAGCTCAATAGCATAGGAGACCATAGACTTCCTAAGCTAGCTTTAAATTCCAAACAAAATCACCTAAGGCTTAAACGAGGTCGGTATAAAGACACCAGGGCCTGGTTAAACCATTGGGAGATCGACGAGAATGTTGCATTGCAAAATATCAATAACATTAAAAAAATTGTTACTTCTAAGTTCAAAGAAAAAATGTGGTGCGAGAAAGATCTAGCAGCAAAAAGAAAATTAAGGTATTATAAGGAGGTCATCAACCCCACCTTAGAAGATCAAAAGTATCTCTCTGTTTTAACTAGCTCAAAGAAGAAAATTAATATAGCCAAGATTAGAACAAACTCTCATGAGCTCCATAGTGAAACAGGTCGTTGGAAAGTTCCTAAAACACCATGGATGGAAAGGATCTGCCATCCCTGTGAGAATATGAACATCGAGGATGAAAATCACTTCCTCTTAGAATGCCCCGTGTACAACCACATTAGCGCTCAATTTCATAATCTTTGTTGCAATACTAACCTTCCTAGCCTTTTAAGATGTCAAAATTATAGTGAGCTTGGGAGGCTTCTCTCCAAGCTTTTTGAGCATAGGAATAAAATCTTAAATCAAATTAAATAACTCTTTTCTTTAGGTCTGATAGACCAAAGATTGGTCTCAATGGACGTTAACCATCATCATCATCATCATCACCAAGCTTTTAAATTTAATTTTATAAAATTCAATAAATTTTTATTTATTTATTTTTTAATTTATTTAAATTTTTTGTTTTTTTATTTTTATTTTTTTGTTTTTTTAATTACATAAAATTTAATATTTTTTATTTGAATTAAAGTTGTGTATTTTAAATTAAGTTTTTTTTTAATTAAACTTATTTTTTTAAAATTAATTTGTTTTTAAATTTTATTTTTTTAATATTTTTTATTTATTTATTTTTTCCATTTTCCATTTTTAATTGATTTTTAAACTTTTCTAAATTTTCATTTTAACAATGTTTTTATTTATTTATTTTGTTTTGTATTTTAAATTTATTTTTTATTTCGAAATTTATGTGTTTATCCATTTATTAATTAAAATTTAATATTTTTGTTTTTAAATTTAATTTGTTTTTTTGATATAATTTTTTTTTAAAAATTTAATAAAATTATATATATATATATATGTTATTTTTTATAATTTAAATTTAATTTATTTTTTAAAATTTATTTGTTTTTTTAATTTAATATTTTTATTGTATTTTATTTTTCATTTTTTATTTTTAATTAATTTTTCATTTTTTTTTTAAATTTAATTTAAAGAATGTTTTTTTTTTTTTTTTAAATTTAAAATTTATTAAAATTTAATATATATTTTTTAAATTTTTTTTTATTTTATTTTAATTAATTTTTTTAATTTAATAAACATTTTCTTTTTATTTTTTTAAATTTAATTGGTATATTTTATTTTTTATAATTTCCTTCTTTTTTAAACTTGTTTTTTTTTTTTTTTAATTTAATATTTTCATTTTTTTATTTCTATATATTTTTAAATTTTGATCTTTAAAATGTTTTTTATTTTTAAAATTTTATTTTTGTTTCTTTAATTTTAGGTTTTTTTTTTTAATGTTTGAATTTAAAAAAAAATTAATTTAAAAAATATAATGAAGTTTGTTTTTTTCAATTATTTTAACTTTTTTTTAATTTTTTTAATTTTTTAAATTTTTTTTTTATTTTATTTTTAAAATTTTAAAATTTTTAATATAATTTTTTATTATTCTAAAATTTTTGTTTAACCACTTTGTGTTTTCGGGGTGGTTTTTGCACAAATTTTTTGTCGAAAATTTACTCCGAAAAAAAAACCAGGTTATTCCACAATACAATGTTTCATTTTTAGAGTGTTTTTTGCACCCCAAAAAATTGGCTTTTACTTGCATTTTTTACAAATGTTGAAAATTTCCCCCCAAAAAAGAAGAAGGTTATTCCAAAATACAACTTTTCATTTTCGAGTTGTTTTTCCATGGTTTTTTTTATGTTTTTTTTGTTAGAGTTCCCGTTTCATTGGTAACTGTGTTGTGGGAAAATAAGGAAAAACCTCCCCAACCCTCTCAAAACTACAACACCCTCGAGAAACCTCATAAAAATAGCACTAAACTTGATTTTGTGCAAAATAAAGATAAAATTTCAGGAACAAAAGTCAGCTTAGAATATGAATTAGGTAGTTCAAATAAAGGACAAACATCAGGAACACAACTGTCTCCTTTTGCCAACTCCAAGGTTCTGAAATCCCCTCACTTAATAGAAAACTTTGGGAATCTAAATCCAAAGAGTCTAATGTTCTTGCCTTATATGGATACCTCACCATCAAAAATTTCTGTCTCTCCGAAAAAGTTGTTGACTCTCATTGATATTGCCATAAATTCTGAAGGAATGTCTGTTGAAACTGATATAGAGGGATACAATATAGGCAACCCAAAAAGACCCAAGGTAATAAACTTATCCAAAGCCTTTCCATTACACACAAAGATCAAATATTTTAGGTTATGTAAAAGGTTTCAAGATTCCCTTGTGTATAGAAGCAAAAGCTCAAAACCTCATGACATAGATATTGTTCAAGACAGGCCTTTTTCCGAGAAAAACTATGAAACCTTTGGGAAAATTCTATTACTAACGAAGAAAACCAAAGGATACAGACTATGCATAGACTATAGACACTTAGGTAAAGCCTCCATGGAGTCCCAATATCTTTTCCCAAGATAAATCACCCTATGCCAAAAATAGGAATTTCTAACAAGGTGGCATTGATTGGTAGTGTTTCAGGATTTCATGAGAGGGCACCACTACAAATCAGTCAACACAAAGACATTGACCAAGTCCCTTGGGATGACTACATGCTTGACCAAATTTTTCTTAGAATGAGGAATGCTGAAGACACCTTTCAAGAGGCCATGGCACCTAGTTTCAACTTTTTTACTATGATATACATGGATGGCATTATAAATTATTTGGGGGCTGATGAAGAATGTCTTCTTCACCTAGACAGTTTCTTTCACAGAAGCAAGGTTTGGCAACAAAAATCAAAAGGGAAATGTAAAGGAGAATCTGGCAGGTTTGAAGATTTCTGGCAGAAATATTGTACAAAGCCCTCAAGAATAGATAGCCATGCTCTTTATTTCCAAAAGCTGAATGAAAAGGGGTGGGTAGATGATCCTATAGATGGCAGGATAATCAAATACCATGGCCATTTAGAATCCTAGTTTGTGTTTCTCATTCATTGTACATACCACCGTTTGATGAAAAGAAAAATCACAAAAACACAAAAACAAAAAATGTAGAAAAGAGGGTAGATTTGAAAAGATGTAAAGCCCCATGCCTGACAAATAGAACTATTGAAAGTGTGCAAGCTTAAATGCCACTACTAATTTCAAAAATTCTTGTTCAGTCATCTAGCCTAATCATGGGTGAACATGTTTTAAATTGATGGTTGATAAGTTAGTGGAAAAATAATAGGTCAAAATTTTCAAACTGACTTGTCAAAAGATAGATTAGGGAAGAAAGATACTAGTTCCACATGCTTAAAACAAAACCAAAGAGGAAAACAGGGATGACTAGCAAACAATATATCCTAGCCCTGATTTTTCTAAGTCTTATTTTGTACAAAAATAACATTTGTGTGCAGCTTGTTTTTATGCCACAAACCCATGGTAAGTCAGATTGTCTAATCCTGATTTAGCCATGTTTTCAATTTTGTGTTTGTAGCTTAGTGAATAAATCCGGTCAAACTGTTTAACCTTGACAGTTGAATAGCATAGGTAGAGAATCAAAGGATTTCATTAGCATAAACTGAGCTCCGGGAAGAGATAAGGTAGAAGTAGATAGTTTATTTTTCTTTCAAAAGACAAGAAGATGTTAAGGTTGTTAGTCCAAATGCACCTAAAGAAGAAAAAATGTTAGGCAAGTAGGTTGGGTAGGTAGAGATGGATTTGTGCTGACCATGTCTTTCAAAATACTGAGACTGTAGCTTCAAAGAAAACAATGAAAGAGGTAAAATCTACCCAATGGATGAGGCACTGGTCTCCATAAAGCCAAAAATCTGAAGTTCTGGACACCTCCTAAAAAGGATCTGCCCTCCCCAAGTGGAGCCACTGTTAGTCATCAATAATTTTTTTCCTTGATGATGACTAAATGACTATCCCAAGATTTCTAGAAACAAGGTTCATAAACATTGCGAGTTCTAGAAATCTCACTGCCTTCATTATCCTCAAGATAATTTTTCACTATCTCATCACTCCATAATGTCTAGCTTTGCTTACTAGTCCCAGAAAACCCATTAGATGCTTGTATCACCCATTTTGTGCATATGTATTCACCTTTGGCCCAAATCCTTTGTTTTTTTTTGCCTAAAAATTCCCCACTAGCACCTAAGCCTACCAATAAAACAACTTTGTTATGCCTCCCATGATACTCTCAAACACTAATGGTCTCAAATTGTCTCTGTACACCCTTTGGATAGTCAAGTATGTTGGATTTTAGATCTTCAATACACTAAGCTTATCATGGATCCTATCTTACACTTGGTGATCCCTAAGTCTAAGTCTTAGTCTAAAATCCAAGTCCAAGAAAGCCTCCATTAGGTCACCTAAGGTCTCACTGAGTCATAGGATGGATTTGGTGCCCTACAAACTATGTCTCCCTCTATGAAGAGATTGTGTTCAAAGAGGAATAAAGTCAGGCAATTTGATCCAAGATTGATCAAAAGTCATCCAAGAAAATCCCCTTGGCTTAGAGCACAAATACTGCAAGGGACAACTACCCTTGTTCACATTTTTGCAAGAAATGATCAAGTTTGCCATCATCAATAAGAAGAGGTAAGGTAATAGGATGTAATCATCACTAGGAGACATCCACAAACAAGAAAAAGGCAGCAGGCCTGTGTTTAAAAGAGAATCAGGGTTTTTATGGTTGGTTAACAAAACAGTGGTGACAAGCAAGAAACCATCACAAAGGCTACAAGGATAGAAGCCACCTCAAATCCATCAAGTGCACATTGAAGATTTTTTACAAATGATAAATAAGTTTTGAGAGGCTATAGAGAACTTAGAAGACAACACTCCTTGTTTTTCTCTAACAAGCCCTAAAACCTAAGAGTTTGGACAGATTGGAAAGACAGGTCAATTTAAGATGACAAGGCCTCCTTCTTAAAAGAAGAGGGCATGGAAAGAGTATCAGTTTAAGAGGCTAATTTTTTCAAGTACAGTCAAAGGACCTATAGAAATGATCAAGGGAAAATGAAATATAGGCAGCTGCAGAAAATCAGAAATGGCTAAAGAAAAACCATGACATGGTATGATTTGTTTTAAACTCTGTGAAAAAGGAGGGAAAAGACAACATTTTCAGTTTGTCAAAATGCATGCCAAAGATAGTTTGGGAAATGTCCCAACTTTCAAGGAAAAAGGGGTGAAAGGAAAAACAACATCAGCTAACCATAAAAACTGGAACAGAAGGCAAGACACCTTGAGAAAACCTTCGGAACCCCTGCAAAAAAATAAAAATATCAGTCAAAGGATTTAAACATAAGAAAAGTGGGTTTTTAAAAAAAAATTGATTTATCTCCCTCAAAAGGATATAAAGGTGTGAAAATTAATGTTTAGATCATTTGGCATTTTCAAGAAAGAAAGAAGTTGCAGAAGAGAAAAAACAAGGGTTTCAGACGGTTTCTGGGCAAAGTTCTGTTAGGCGCTACGCAAATTAGGAGCGCTACACATCTAGGAGGCTGCACCGCACAAACGGGCCTGTTTCCCATTCAAAATTACACAGCGCTACGCAAAAATATCCCGGCGTTGCGCTAACCTAGAGCGCTGCACAAAATCGGGCCAAAACTCGCCCAAAACTCACAAGACAAGCACACCGCCTGACTCGCCCAAAAGACGTGCAGAGGCTGCCCTTTTCCGGGCGATGCGCTAATACCTGTGCCCACTCTACCAATGCTTCGCTAACCACTGTGCACACCCTGTTAGCGCTAAGCAAACGGCCTCACCTGACAGCACAGGTAGAGGCGTTGCGCAAATGCCTAGGAAGTGCCAAGGTCAAAGGCCCTTTCCCTAAATCAAAATTTTCTCTCTCCAAGTTGCCTCCACGGTTTGTACAAGGCCAAAATTGGTATGTGGAGCCCTCTCCATGTCTCCAAGAATTATTTTCAAATTAATTTTGGTTTTTTAAGTGGTTTTTAAGCTGAAACCCTAGGAAGATAAGCTTTAGGTCATGCACAAAAAAGAGCTCCTATTCGAAATCCTCTTGCAAACAGTTTGATATCATAATAGGGTGGGTGAGTTTAGGTGTATACAAAAACAGTTGAGAAGGGCTTCCTTAAAGCCCCAAAGCCACTAAAAACTTGAAACACCAGCCTCCATATCCCTCATTCACCAAAGTTGACCTCATCCTCATTTTTTCATTTTGTCTCCATCAAACTCCAATTTGCAAACCAGTGTCTCCCATCATCATGTCCGGGACTGAAAACAACAGTGGTAGTGAAGGTGGTCAAAGGCCTTTGAAACCAAAGCGCAAGGGAGGAAATGTGAATAGGTTGGAGCCTCAAAGCACTGTGGTCATTGCTTCCTCTCCTAGGATCTTGTCATGCTTCCAAAATACAAGATGCTTTCAATTTTGTGAGAAGGTCAAACAAGTGAAGAGCCACCCTAAGCTTACAAGGCTCCTCATTCTCAACCTGCATGACAAGCACTCAAACCTTGCAGGAGTAAATTTTGAGATTTCAGCAAGTGCCATCTTTGAGGCTACAGGTATCCTAGCTGTGGGAGAAAAATGGTATAATAAGGGAAAATTGGATAAGGACTCTTTAGAGCCATTTATCAAACCAAGGTATAGAGGAGGCAACAAGACTATTTTCCCATTTTCACACCTCAGGCACATGTTCAAAGCATTGATGTTGGTTATCATGAAGTACTTCACCTATGAGGGGAGGTATTCCAGGCTTTATGATTATCATGTTAGAATCCTCATGCACTTCACCGGGGTCAAGGAACTCAACTTGCCTCACTATATCTATAGAAACATTGATAAAGTGTCTTTTGTTGTCCAGAAGAGGAATTAATCACAACAAATGAATAGCTTGTTCCACCATTCCTTGATCAAGATGGTGGTATTGCATCAATTAGAGCAGCAGGGTATAACTTGGGAGGTTTTTATAGTGCATGAAGCCTTTACAAACCCACAACCTCCTCCTCAACAAAATTTTCCTTCCTCATCTGCCCAAGTACCCTCACCCCAAGAAAATGTCCCTTCTTCCCCTTCTATTGATGCATCAAATGAAGAAGGTGACAATGGAAATAACGAACATGATGAAGAGGCAGGAGATGATGATGAAGAGGAGGAAAATGTTTATGAAGAAGAGGGAAATGAACAAAAAGTGAGGGTAGTGATGCAAATGAGGAAGCAAGTAATGAAGAAGAAGGAGAAGGCAGTGAAGAAAGTGAAGAAGAAGCAACAATGGAGACAGAAGAAAGAACAGATAATGGAGAAGATAGTGAGGGACCATGCAGCCAAAATTAAAGAGGTCATGACAGTCATGAACATAACCAACCTCTCAGTGAGAAAGAAGATGATGACATGGTAGAAAATGAAGATGATCTCAACCATGGCAAGGAAACGAGTGACACCAATATCACACCTCTTGCATATATATACCAAACAGGCCCAAGGAAAGTGTTTGTTGCCTCCAAGAGGCAAGGGACCTTGCCAGATGCATCAAATCCAAGGCTTGAAAGGATAGACATGCACCTAGAGGCCAAGCTAAAGAAGGCAAATGAATGCCTAGAGCTGCAAAGAAGGATGACCAAGCATTATGCCAGGAAACACAAGCTTGTTTCTACCAAACTGAAGAAGGCCCTCTTTGAAATCCAAACTCTAAAAGAGGAAAAAAATCTTGACAGACTTGGTGTTTTTTCTGAGGCTTCTCATCAGTTGGCCAAGACCCCTTAGATAAGATCTCCACCAAATTTGAGAGCATTTGGAGAAAATATTGTTTTTTTTGAAATTTTGGCCTAGTTTGCGCAACGCCACTGGCGCTCCACAAAACTATGGAGCATATTCAAGAGGAAAGCTTGACATTTTTGGGTTTTTCCTAGCTTACACATCATCCACACCAAATTTCAGAAGATTTGGAGCAGTTTTGACCCCTCAAAATGTCAAACAATACCTCAAAAATCACCTTTCTGTCTCTGTTTTAGGCCTGGCACTGTGCAAATGATAGTTTGAGGGTTTTTACATTTTTTACTAGGTTATAGGATATAGATCAGAAAACCAAAAGTTTTTTTTGGAAATTATACTCTTTAGGCTTTCCAACAAGCCGTCACAGGGCCAAATCCGACATCGGGAAGTGGTCCAAAACTTGGTTGCAAAACAACCTATTTTCTACAAAAGTGGCGCTGTGCAAATGGATTGTCTTTTGCCAAAAAGTCAACAAAAGACACAAATTTATGGAAAAATAGTTTTTTAATATTTTTTTGGGCAAATCACTCCAGATTTGATTGAGGATTTATGTTATGATATTTTCCATTTATTAGCTTATCTATTATGTGTCTTGGGCCTTGCATGGTCATGAAGCACATAAATGACATTTATGACAGAATTAGGGTTTCTGGAAGCCTCTTATGGTTTCCACCTCCTCACTTGCTCCATAAATAGAGCATGAGGCTCTTATGTATTGGGTTGGATTTTGATGACTGATTTTGAAGTAATACATAGTCCCTTGGAATTTGAAAAGAACTTGATGTCTTGGAGTTTATGAATGCCCTGGTTTTTTTGTTGATGGAGGAGGACTGGTTGCAGGATCCATGAGCCTGGTTGATGGTGAAGTGTTTCTTTTTGTTCATGTTTTCTAGTTTATCATTGTGTTTCCATATTTCTATGTTGCAGTAGGACAAATAATTTAGACTAAGAAATGTTTGCTAATGGCACCTTAGGTCTGTTTGTTCTTCACTGCCTTAATGTTTTCTTTTGCTAGGACTTGTTGGAGAATCCTTCTTTGCTCTCTAAGGATCGCCTAAGCTTGTTTATTTCTTGAATGGTTTAAAACAGATGGTATCTAGCATGATTTATGGCTAGCCCTACTTCTTGTTGCCACTAAGAACACTATTCTTGAAGTCGTCTATTTAAAGCATCATTACTTAGGTTTGTCAAAGAAGTTTGTTTCAATCCTGCTCTTTGCATTTACTTAACTAATTGTTTTAAAGGACCTTCATAGCTATGATCTTGGATGTTCAGGGTTTCTCTCCTTCTCTGATTATAGTTATTTGTGCATCTTAAATATTTTCTATCTTTGATGATGAAATCACTGAAAGTTAAATAAGTTTCTTGCCTTTCTGTATTTCATTTGAATGTTTGTCTTGGATAATTATCTGCTTTAAGTCTGAATCAAAGAGTTTAGGGCCTGATTTGCCTTTGATTTTCTCTCTATTCTTATGATTCTTCCAAATCCCTTTGTTTAAGTATATGATAGAGAATTCTTTACTGCTCTTTGTCAAACTTTGTTTCTCAAAATTAATGTCCATCTCATGATCCTTCAAACCTCAAAGAGCCACCAACCAAGCTAGATTTTCCCTACAATACTCCCTAATCCATTAATGAACCTATCATGACCTTGTTAGACTCCATTGCCCAATGAATTGAAGTTTTCCTTGTTTCTATCTAATCCATCTAAGCATCATACCCAACCAAAAAAAAATCAACAAACCCAATATTTCATAACTAGCCTAAAGTCAACCCTAATCAGCAAACAAGTTCACATCTTTTCACCTAATAGAGAGATCCCTCTCTGAATCCAGGAAGGCTAGGTCCTTGGATTCCAAAGCTTGGTTTGATGTTACCCCTGTCCATTTGTATCTCAATCAATCTAGCAAATTACAGGGAGCTAACACCCTATAGGGAGTGGTTCTGCGAGTATGAAAAGTATGATGGTGGTGATGTATTATTAAGGGATGATAGGAAAGCCAGAATCGTTGGACGTGGAAAAGTCAAGCTAAAATTGCAAGCTGGAAGGATTAGAACACTTCCTGGTGTTCTGCATATTCTTACATTGGCCAGAAATCTGATTTCTGTAAGCAAGATCGATGATGTAGGTGTAAAAATAGTGTTTGAGAAAGATACATGCAATATGGTTAGGGAGAAATGGTATTAATGCAGGGAGTTCGGATTGGAACTCTGTACAAGCGTCAAGGTAGCATTATTATTGATGGGTGCAATAGTTCTGTGGTTCCTGAAAGTGGAGCGGAAAGCATTAGTGGAATTTTGAGGTCTAAAATGGGCCTCCTAAGTAAAATGTACATCCAAAATAAACTTTATAAGAACCAATAGGATTCAAGATGATGATGTCAGCCATGGGGGATGATTCACCATTTTTTAAGTAAAAGGGTAAAAAGATTAAAAATAATAAAATAATAAAACTACTTTTTCAACTCGTATTTTCAACTTATCTCCCAAAGGTTTTACTCAAATTTCGAGCAAGAGTACACATTGGATGAAAAATTTAATTCCTAATCTAAGGAGTACTCATGTTGCATACTTTTGATGGACCCTACTATGCGAAAAATGAGAAATACATGAAAAATGTGATTGCAATCACGTTTTTCATGTATTTTTCATTTTTTCGTATAAAAGGGTCCATATAAAGTATGCAATATGGGTACTCCTTGGATGCAGAATTAAATTTTGCATCCAGCGAGTACTCCCGCTCGAAATTTAGGTAAAAATGTTGGGAGATAAGTTGAAAATACGAGTTGAAAAAGTAGTTTTTTCTTTTTTCTCTCTAAAATTTGATGATGTAATCAAATCTTATTTTATTATTTCCACTATTATTTTATAATTTCCTTAGGAGGCTCATTTTAGACCTCAAAATTACCCTAAAGCCTAGAAGTCTCTGGAGAAAAGACCATGCTATGGCATCAAAGGCTTGGACATATTGGAGAGAAGGGCCTTTAGATACTGCATGGTAATGGTATGGTAGAAGGTATGTCTAATTTCTCTATGGATTTCAATTTCTGGGAACATTGTGTATATGGGAAGTAGAATTGGGTGAGTTTTCCTTCTAGTGCTAAGAGGGCGAACAAGATATTAGAGCTTGTGCACAGTGTTGTGTTTGGACCTGTGTCGGTTCCATCACTGGGAAAGTAGGTGTACTATGTTTCATTCATAGATTAATTCTCAAGGAATACATGGATATATTTCTTAAGGAATAAATCTGAAGTCTTTGACAGATTTAAAGAATTTAAGGCTTTGGTGGAAAACCAAACAGATAAGAATATAAAGGTGTTGAGGAAAGATAATGGTGGAGAGTTTTGCAAAAAGGAATTTGAAGAGTTCTGTAAGAAGTGTGGTATAGCACGGCATAATACTACTCCATACACACATCAGAAAAATGGAGTTGCAGAAAGAATGAACAAACTGTGATGGAAAAGGAAAGAAGCATGCTCACTAGTGCCATGTTAGGACAGAAATTCTGGGAAGAGGCAGTGGAGATTGCATGTTACCTAGTTAACAGATCACCTTCATCAACGTTGGAGGATAATACTCCACATGAGGCATGGACTAGTAAGAAACCCTATCTTTCACATTTGAGGGTATTTGGATGTGATGCGTATGTACATGTTCCAAAGGAGAAAAGGACCAAGTTGGATAATAAATTTGAAAGGTGCATATTTATTGGGAATAAGGACGATTTAAAAGGTTACAAGCTTTATAACCCAGAAACAAGGAAAGTTGTGTAAAATAGAGATGTGGTGTTTAGAGAGGTGAAAGATGTTGTTAAACATGAAGTCCTACCAAAGGAACCTGAGAATATAGAGTTTGAGCTAAAAGAGGATGAATCAGACTCTACAACAGAACAAGATTCAGAAGAGGAAGAGCCACAAACTCCAGCTGTGAGAAGATCAATCTGGGAAAGAAGGCAGCCAAAAAGGTATATTCCATCTGCTTTCTATTCAAATTTTTCTTTAACTATCACTGATGATGATCCCAGAACTGTCAGGGAGGCATTGGATTTAGAGGATGAAGAACTCTGGAAGGAGGCCATGGTTGATGAAATGGCAACCTTGCACAAAAATGAGGCATGGGATCTGGTGGAGTTGTTGGCTGGAAGGAAGCCCATCGGGAGAAAATGGGTGTTTAAGAAGAAGATGAATGTAGAAGGCAAGGTGGAGAAATACAAAGCTCGGTTAGTAGTAAAATGTTATTCCTAGGTGCCGAGAATTGATTTTGGTGATTTTTTTTCTCTTGTTGCCAAGGTTACTTCTATTAGATTACTTTAATCTGTTGCTACTGCATTTGATTTTGAGGTAGAACAGATCGATGTGAAGATAGAATTTCTTCACGAGGATCTAGAAGAGGAGATATACATGAATCAACCTGAAGGATTTGCGGTGAAGGGTAAGAAAGAACTGACATGCAGGTTAAAAAAGTATTTGTATGGGTTAAAAAAGTCACCAAGGATGTGGTATCAGAAATTTGATACCTATATATAGGGACTTGGCTTCACCATAAGCAAAGAGTATCACTGTGTGTATTTTAAATTAATCGATGACCATGTTATTTATTTGGTCTTGTATGTGGATGATATGTTGATGGTTGGAAATGACAAAGAAATTATCCAGGATTTGAAGACCCAATTTTTCTCCAAATTAAACATGAAGGATCTTAGTGCTGGAAACTATATTTTGGGCATGGAAATTAAGAGAGATCGTGCAAAGAGGAAGCTCTAGTTAAGCTAGAGGAATTATGTTGAGACAATATTGCAGAGGTTCAATATGTAGGATAGTAAACCGGTGAAGGTTCCTATTATTGTAGGTGTAAAGCTATATGTTGAACAATGTCCCAAGACACAAGAATAAGAGGAGGATATGTCCCGTGTTCCATAGTGGGTAGCCTGGTGTATGAAATGGTATGTACTAGACCATACATTGCACATGTAGTGGGAGTATTGAGCAGGTGTATGTCAAAAATAGTGAAGGGGAATTGGACAATAATGAAGCGGGTTTTTAGATATTTTTGTGGCTTTAGTGATAATGGTTTGTGATACCAGGGAAGACCAGGATTCAACAGAGTTTTAGATATCTGTGGTTTTGTTGATGCATATTGGGTTGGAGATATGGACCAAAGATGATCTACAAGTGGGTATGTGTTTAGCCTATTTGGAGGTGCAGTTATTTGGATGCGTAAAAGACAGTTTGTAGTGGTTGTTTCAACTACAAAGGCATACTACATGGTAGCCACTCATGCAATCAATGAAGCAGTTTGGTTGCAGAGATTGTGTTCAAGTATGGGGTTGGTGCAGTGAGCTATAAGGATAGATTTTGATAGACAAAGTGTAATTTTCTTGGCCAAGAACCCTACTTATCATTCAAAGACAAAGCACATTGATGTTCAATATCACTTTGCGAGAGATATGGTTAAGGATAAAAACGTGTTGCTGGTAAAGGTGGACACTTTGAAGAATGTTGCAGATGCATCGAAAAAGTCTGTGAGCACTCAAAAGGTCTCTTGGTGTAGAGAAACAATGGGTGTTGTAGGGCTGTACTAATGACTAAGCTCTCCTGTGCCCCCCTACAGAAAGAAAACAACAAGTGGGAGAATGTTGGGTATGTTGGGTATAGTGTTACAACATATATATACTGCGGTCAAGGGAAATAAAGTTATGTTCCAATCTAGGGTTAATGGATTGGGGTTTATGAATGCTTTGGCATGTATATATATGTTTTGTAACACTAAAAGGAATATAATGAAAAATCAATCTGGTAGTCCCGATTTGGGATCTAGGGGAAAAATATCTATGTATATATGTGTATATCTTTTTTATGTTTTATGCTCTCACTATTGTTTATTTTCTGTCTTTAAGATTTTGTTTGCATATAATTTTTGTTCAGGGTTAAAACCTACATAAACATGAAAAGTTACAGAGTTACCCTTTCGTTGGACTCATTAAAGATTAAACGGTGAAAGACTTGTCACCATGACGAGACCGAGTTCCTCCTTCCTAGGGCTCGTTAAAATTACTAGCATGGATTCATTTGAAGAATGAACTTACACACTCAGCATATGTTATCCTCTTCATGCTGGCTATAAAAATAAAGAGGTACTCATTAGCAATAATGGGGGAAAATTGAAAGTGAATATCCTATGTGTATTTTGGGAAGCTTGTCACTCTTGAACATGACACTCATCATCTGCAATTCGTGTCGGGTTGGGGATATCCTTCATTCATCATTTTTCCTTTATGGGTTTTGGAAATCCATTTTCCTTCTATTCGATCACCATTTTTTGTCATCATGACCTCTGAATCCATTTGAGTCAAATGTTGCCACACTTCGAAGTCGTGTGACCAATGTGTTCAAGATAAGTCCTTCCTGTCAAACATCCTTTCTTATCTGACCTCCTTTGTTACAATCCCGAATCACACCTATTATCTTGAGATATTTTTTGTTTCGTGTCTATTGGATTGAGGGGTCCTGAACCAAGTTCAAATTTTATCACGTAACCAACAAACCCTCCAACTACTACCCCTTTTGGCAATGACCTGCTTATGCATATCAAAGTCTCACCTGAAGCAGTATGGGGGGCTATTGGAACCAGATTTTCGCACCCTGAGGAAGAAAATAATGTAGTGGCCCTAAGAATATTGGTTTCAGACTTATATAGATCATAAAAATATGTGTGAAATATAGAATAATACTTTATCAGATCACAACACAGAGTCACAGATCACTTTATCGCGGATGGATCATAACAGAGCCAGATCTAGATCTATCTAATGTGCAATTGCTTAAGTAGATTCATTCATGTATTCAATCATCAATAAAACTTCATGCATAAATAACAGATCGATTTGTGCAGATACAAATAAGAAACATAGAAACAATGCGATCCTAAAACAGAACAGATAACTCAGATCGATACACAATGTTTCCACCAAAATCAATCCTTGTATTAATCTAGATTAATTCAGTACATCATACTTTCCCTTACACTTTACCCTTCCGTGCACACAGCCAGCGGAGTCTGTACACAACCAGCACTAGGTATTCGCACACACAGCCAGTAGGAGCCTTTCTACCCAACCCAGATTAAAACCATTACAAAGTATCACAGACGCATAAAATTAGATCAAAACATCAATAATAGTTTATATCTTCCTTAGAATCGATCTATCTATTTATATAATTCTAGCACACATATACTATGGTCTCAAACCATGGTTTGAGGCCCACAGTTTACCCTTAAACCCTTTTACATAAAATAGGGACTTTGACCCACCCCAAAGCCCCTTGACTCATTCACAGAACACGCATATACAAAAATTATACAAAAAAATATCGAAAAGTGTAGCCGAGGGGACCTCGCTCTAACATGCCCCCAACGCAAACATGTGACTTGTCCTGAGTCACTGTGGCATCTAATCCTTTAGCTTGGCTTGGAGCACGCTGACATAATATTTGAGAGGGAGCACCATTTCTAGACTCTGCACAGAAAATCCCTGCGCTTGCAGAACCAACTTCTCAGTGGTTGGCCCTTTAGTGGCCAGATTGATACTTCATTACATCTATTGAATAACCTTCAATGTAGTGTCCAAAGCCTGTGATAGTTGAAGAGCCTCCTCAACCCATGGTTGAATGCGTGCCTCCAACAACTTCTCTTTGTGATGTAGGTCCTCTATCTTTGTTTGGATTTTTTGGCCCTACTGTAGGCAGGAAAGGTGTTTGGAAGCACAAGGGTAGGCGCCACCATTCAGATCTCAACAAACTGTTGTTCTTTCATGTGCAGCTCATTGCACAACTGTTGTACTATCGGGTCATTCTGAACCAAAGTCCAGACACCCATAGCCTCATCTAAAATTTTGTCACACTGAGTGACTGTAGCATCAATACCATCAGTGGCCTGTTTTACTTCGGCAGCTTGCTTCGCATGGAATTGAGGTGGAGTTTTGGGCTGCCACTTCATTTGCAGATCAACAATTTGATGTTCAAACTCGGCCCGAAAAATATGTACTTTGGCGCGCAAAGCCTTTAAAGTGAGAACCAATCATTCTAATTTATTTTCTTCCTCATTCCTCCAGCGGTCTAAGAATGGTGCTTTGTTCCTTTAGACATCTGCGCTTAGACCTACTCCATGATGTCCTTTGGCACAGTACCATTTTTCTCTGGCTCTGTATCTTCCTCTAAATCTGTAGTTTTGTTAGTGGTGGTCGGCGTGGTTTCCTTCTCTGGCGGCTTTTCAATTTTTTTCTCTGGCTGAGTACCAGTGCACGATTTCGTCGGTGATTTAGGAATAGATGTGGATGCACTAGGCTCCAACCATACTGGTGGCCATTCTGCAGTGATGCGGACCAGATCGTCTTCTGTGACTAAATATGGTAGCTCGTACCAAACTCCCTCCACGGAGCCTTTCACATAGATGTGCATATTATGGAAAGTTGCTTTGAAATTGGCTATCATCTTGTACTGGTCATAAAGTGTCGGGGACAGCCTCGACTTAGACTGTACCACTTGATAGAGTGAGGCATCGAACAACACGCAAAAAATCTTGTTCTCCTTAATGTGTGCGGGCTCTGATGAATTCCAAAGTGTCGCGTACCATGTGGCCTCACACATCTGGGGCTCTATCTTGGGAAACTAGGTATCCTTAGGGGTCTTCCACCCAATTAAAGAAATTAATAACAAAATCCAAGCATAACGAAATTACTTTCCCTCTTCCTGTGCTTCGCGCACATTCTATAAAAAATCCTTGCACAAATAACTCGACCAATTTTAGATCACCCCCTTTTCACATCGGCCAACGAGAGAAATCACCTGCATGGGAACCTCCTTTGGTCTAAATTTGTGCATCATCTTGCATGCCAATATGAACTTACCGAATTGAACAACAAGCTCGTTTATCTCACTTACCACAAATCCTCTTCTTTTTCACGAGACTTGGTACTTAGTTTTGATCTATTCTGCGACGAATTTTTCTTGCGCTTTGCCACCAAAATCGACAATTGGGTTTGCGCCTTTAGCAGGTAGGCCAATGATCTTTAGCTCTAGGCTCATGATTCCCCCTTCATACTGGACATGGTTGAGGTAGAGTTTTGGTGAGATTTCTAGAAATTTGTGCACGTCCATGATGTCCCAATCCTCCATTCTAAGCTGCGATACTTTTGCAAACATATCTCATTCCATCGGGACATTTTCAAGGATCAAAGGCATTTGGAATATTGCTCGCACTTTGTGAAGATATTTTGGAACCCTTACCGTCGGTTTGCATGGTGCGACATAGGTCGACAACCGCGAGAATGGGGCCACTTCGACCACATCCTCCTCTTCCTCCATAATCGTCTCGGGGAGCTCCATCATTGGTCATTTTAGGCGCTCAACCATAGTGGAGCGCGGCTTCAGAGTATTCTCCCTTAGGGATTTCCTTGTACCAGATGTCTGCCCCTTATTAGACTTTGTGGGCGTCATTTTTTCAGCCATCGGCGCAACAGTGACCTCTGGCGCAACAAGGTCATCTCCGGGTCGTGTAGCTGTCATACTGGGAGGAATTACATAACCCAACCCTCTACGGAGAAAATATTCCTCAAATCTCAGATCCAAACCAGACATAGAAAATAAGTATCCAACAGAAATCAAAGAACTTTGTTGATCAGTGGTTGTCATTGATGTCAACCCAAGCAGCACTACGGGCTACCCCAATCTTGCATGGGAATTTTGACTTGACAAATTAATCTATTCTGAGTCAAGGATATTTTTTATGGTTTATACTTGTCGATATTTTTCCGTTGATATATGACACGCCACGTAATTCTTCATGGTTTGAGAGATATTCGTGTTTGAATTTAGTAACCCCAGTTAGTGGGCTAAAACCCCATGGGGTTGTAGCATGACACTAATCATTGGTTGTGGTCATTGAATATTCAATAATTAATAATTTTAAACTCCTAAAATCCCTCCAACTTTCACTTGTTGAAGACCCTCTCAACTGAAGCATTTATCTAAATTATGACCCTCATATCCTCCTAATGCAAGGATTTCTCTACTTAAAACAGGCCATTGTGGCATTATCGCTATAATTTTTTTTTTTAATTTAATTAATTAATTTATTTATTTTTTCTACGAAGCTTCAGATTCTAAAAAAAATCCATTTGACCTAAAATCCTGGTGAAGCACGTGACCAAATTTCAGATATTGGTTCGCTATATTTTCGGAGATATGATCTGAGGAAGTTAGGGTTTTTCCGGCTCTGAAAATTTCATGTCAAACAGGGACCTTGGGAAAATCGTCATAACTTTCTCTGTGAGCATTAGATTCAAATTCATAATAAGTGTCAAAAAGAGGACGGACTATAGTTTGTTCAATATCATTTTCAGGACCAAAGGTTGAAACAATGACATGTGGCACTTCGTATAAGTTTGATCTACTGAACCAATCTATAATCAAGTCATTGTAGGAGATTGTGCATAACCATTTCTTGAATAATCCTATATTGATCAAACCTATGGGGTTGGAAAGAGGACTTAGAGGGCTACCACAGGACGTAATTTCAGACCTTGGAGATATGAAATTACATAGATACAAAATATTCCATATCGAGCTTCTAGAAGGAAAGAAAAAATATGCATTCAAGGATCACTACAGTAAGGACAACACGTCAACAGTCAAGGGTAAGTTTGCTACAACAAGGTATGTATGATTAGTGTTTGAATTTTAATTTGAATATCATCTTTGACATGTGTTTTTTCAGGACAGTGTAAGTATTTTTTATGTATGTTTGATTGGGTTTTGTTCATAAATGTTGAATGTATTTACATTTGAATTTTGAATATTTCTCTGACATATGGTTTGCAGGACAATGTAAGTATTTTGTTTGTATATTGGTTTGGGTATTGTTCTTTAATGCATGTGAAAGAAGGAGGAAACAATAGGACAACTCAGACACATACTAGAAGGATAATTCAATGCAAAGTACCATTACTTGAAGCAAGCACAACAATACCTCAGTAGCTGCTAGTGTTCAAAGAAGCAGTGCCAAGTCAAGTATCAAGTCGTGAAAGTCAGTATTGTAAAAATCATCATTGTAAAATTGTAAAAGAGTCATTATTGTAAAAGATTCAATCTGCCTAGAGTTGGAGAAGGAACTGTTGGGAGATATAAGTGTCATTGTTGGATAATGTTATGGTTGGGTTGCAGGTCATAGTGTGATTGGGTGATTGGTCTAGTTCAAAAAAATCATTGTGAATCATATTGTATCATGGATCATTGTCCCTGGTACGGGAGTCCACACTCTTGTCTTATTTCTGATCATTATAGGGTGGTGGGGAGGTGCTAGTTTAGTGCATGAAGTCAGCTACAGGTTGGAGCCTGTGAGCACTTCAGGGTAGTAGGTCGGTCTACGATGTTGGGGCATCCATTTAGTTGATGACTGAAGAAACCAGGGTGTTGGGGCATCCTTTGAGTGGGAGCTGGAGAATAATGATTTTCTATAATTCTAGGAAGTTGTACCTTTCATTTCAATTGGGGCTAAAGATTAAATAATTTATTAGAAAAGTGTTCGATGGTTTTTGACACGCAGGGGGTTTTCCACCTAAAATTCATGTGCTTATTGTGTTCTATTGTTTATTGTTGTTACTGGATAAAAATCAAGAATAATTGAAGATTAACTAATGCTTTGGAAATATTTAAAAGCTCTAATTGATACGAAATACTGATTCACCCCCCCCCCCCCCCCCCCCCTCCTCAGTATTTCCAACAAACTTAAGAAAAATAATTCACTCAGAAAGAAAAGGGAACTATTGCGACCCCATAGGTCATATTTATACTTGTGGCGCATCTTCAACGGTTCCTTTTATATTAATGTGTCTCCATAAATGAAAAAATGGTCCCAAATATGGAAAAATACCTTCATTAAATGAAACCTAGATGCTCCCATAAATGGTAATAAAGCTGTCTTTTCTAGATTTATTGTTCCAACATCTAGTTTTTGGCATATCTGAGACCCATTCAACCTCCTCGCATAGTTACCACACGTGTGTCGCACCTTTCTACACATCTAACATCCCATCTGTGCATATCTAATACTCTGGCCATATAGTCATTTGGTATGTGTTAGTATGAATCTTTCGTCGTAAAAGATCACTTTAGCTACGCATAAAAAATAGCCCTAACATCGATTATGGCTGCCAAACATCTTTAAATATTCAATTATATGATCCAAATAATGCTGCACAAATCTAGATCTAAGCATAAAAGATATTAAGCAAATAAAGTAAAATATGGCTCCATGCATCCAATAGACAAGACAAGAACAATGTATTTGAAAGAATTTTTGTATTATATTAAAAGGGGGCACTTGAGAGGAAAACAAAAAAGGTGTTTTCTAGTTCTCCTCAGTGGGATGGGTTCTTGAAAGTCCTCAACGTTTCAGATCTAAAATTCCTCTCTCTTATTGGTGTAGAAAAACCCAGACATACATAGAACTCAATGGGAGCTCACAAGGCAAAAAATGGAAAATGGTGACCAAGAGTAGATCCAGACTGATCTAATGCAATGGAGGTGACTAATGAATGGGGAAAACCCCTCTATTTATAACAAAATATTGGGGTGTTCTAGAACTCGGTGCATGAATAAAATATTGTTAATCAAATTCTAGAATCACCCTTTAGGAATATTTTATTATATTTTTTGGAGGGAAAAGGTCTTTTGTTTTGGGTCAATTCCTTTATTTATAAACAATAAATAAATAAATGATTTATTTATTATTTTAGGGAGATGGTGGGAATATAATTAAATAAATAATGATTTAGTCAAATTTAACTAGGAATATTATTTAAATAATGATTTAAATAACTTATTCCTAGGAAATAATTAAATAAATAATGATTTATTTAATTAATTTCCTTGTTTTGGGTTAAATATGACCAGGAAATATAGACAAATGTTATTTCATATGGTGAAAGAAATTTTACTTAGGGTAAAATTGGTCTTACATGATGTACTTGGGTTCATCTAATGATAATAGGTTAGATGACCAAAAAAAAGGTGTAATAGATTGTCCCCCAACGTACGAGTGTTAGGAGAAAATCGTATGACCGAAGTACGTTGTAAGAACTAAATCACTGAGCATCAAGAGGGGAGTGAGAGAGAGAAATGTGAGGTAGTCTAATGTGCTAAAGGACTAGACCCTGAGGAGGCGAAACTTACAGGTGCAACAAGTCTCTAGTGGATGAAGTGGTACCTGTGTTAAAGGCGGCGGGGGAGGCATACCTATGCCCACCGAGACAATAGTACAAAGAATAAGGCGCCCGGAAAACCACGAAACACAATAATGAAACATGTGCTGGCCTAAACATGAGCCAGATAAATAAAATGATGAATCCCACATACATGCGATGCCTAGAATAATCGTCAGGACTTATACAATAATATGGTAGTACATGAGATACAAATACACCCAAATGCCCCCTACACACGGGGAAGGGCTCGCAAAATCTGACTGATATATGCAAATCGAAGAGGCACTGCAAGCGGTTGAGGCCGATATCATCAAATGAGAGGAGCTGCATCAAGGGCTGAAATGAAGAAGTCATCCGGGCATGTGGGGGGCTACTTGCAGGGCCACCCCCTCATGAGGGTTGAGACATCTCACACACGCCCAGGAATCACCAAGAGCTGCTGCTACATCACTGGACCATCAAGTGTATAGATCACGATCATGCTGAAAAGTGCTCGAACCAAGGTACACTTCCCCTTAGACCTGGCTTCTAGATTAAATGAGCTGATGTCGATAGAAGTAGGTTGGCCATAGGTGAGGCAATAAGGGAACCCCAACTAAGGCATGAGAGAAAATAGTAGAGCAACGAACAGATAGACACTAATGATGATGATGGAATGAGGGATATGGAGGAGTGGTTGGACGACTTCCCTTGTTAGAGCATAAGGGGCATGAATGGTTTGGCAGCAGCTGACACAATATCAAAGAGGATAGGTGATAATGGTATTGAAGGCCATAATGTGCAAGACGAGAGAGGGACCAAACGATGAAGGATGGAGGGCTATATCGGGGTACAAAGGGACTCGAGATAAACTCCATGACAGATGAGGACTCAACTCGGATGCTCTAAACAAGGGCGACTCGATGGTGCTGCCTCAAAGTTGAGGTCCAATGGGGGACCATAAAAGCATGAGTACATTAGGGTAGCTCATGATGAAAATCAACACGAACAAAGACAAGTAAGGAGGCAAAGTGGTGCCCCAATTACAAGTGTTGTAAGTGAAGAAATTTGATTTTGAGAAGAGGTGAATAGACCCTTCATGGAAAAAATGTGTCTAGGTGAAGTATCAAAAAATGAAAAACTAACAGAGACCCATTTGAGTGCTCGGTGAGAGCTTTCCAATGGTGCAGACGGTTTGTCAAACGGGGCTACGGTTTGGTTGCAGCGGGGAAAAAGAAAAAACAGGGGTTTTTCTTCTAATAAGGCATTTTCCCTCCAAAATCATTCATTTTCTTGTGTAGCTGTGGTGAATGTGGAGAGGAGAGAAGGCCCTAAATCTTGCGGCAATCGTAGTGGACAAACCGACCGTTGGAATCGTGATTCGTCAGTTGCAGGTAAGAGGCCTAATCCTACTCTTTGTTTTTGATGGATTCAAAGTTCAGATTAGGGTTTTAAATCTCAGTAACTGCCCCTACTTCATCATTACGGTCGGTTCACACTTTTTGGGGTAAAAACTGCGACCTGGGATGCAGGTTTTGGCCTGAAAAGTGTGACCTGGCCCAGGATTTGCCCAAAAAGTGCAACCTGTTAGATGTGGGAGTTTTCAGTGTTGTTATGGGCTGAGATTCAGTTTTGGTGTAAGTTAATGCAGTTTTTCTGATATGTAGACTGACAAAAATGATGGTTTTGTGCAGGTATGGCAGATATATGGATCAAGTGGAGAGAGAGAGACCTAGGTACATTACAGACGGAAATCAAAGCAGATCAGGGTGTCCGTCGTGCACTGGCTAGGTATGGGGTTCTGAAATTGTTGGAGAACCCTTTGATGAGGGTTGGAGAGCACTTGTTGGCCCAGATGATTAGTTATTGGGATCCAGATCATGAGGTGTTTATAGTGCAGGGGCACAGGATTGAGCTGACGGTCCAGGATCTATATTTCTTGACTGGTCTCCCACCATTAGGGATGGTGGGAAATACGCAGCCAGTGCTACCACGGGGGTGTAACATTATGGAGTTTGTTGAGCGATCGACCAGGTGTCCGAGTCAAAGGGACTCGGATATCCATTAGGGATCTAGAGAGGTTGGAGACTCGGGCAGTGGCCACAGCAGTGTTGCAGATCTTGGGTAGCCAGGCCTTCCATCACATCACTGGAGGGCAGATGATGATTGTGGAGAGTGTGCTGAGTGGGACCTACTATGGGTGGGCCCAGATGATGTTGGTATCGGTGAAACGACAGCTGTCGCTATGTAAGCGACAAGTGAATCATGATTGTGCCTATGGTACGATATTGTGCTCTTTCTTATTTGAGAATATCTCGACCTTACGACCTTGTGTACAGTTAACTAATGGTGGGCCGAGGGAGATGCAGATGCGTCAGTGGGGATGACTACTGTGTAGAGGAGGGGGAGGGGCGGTCGGATGGGTGTTCTAACTAGAGTTCTTCGCTCATTGGGATTAGATGCCATTACACATAGATGACTATCCCTATAGTGGGATGAGTTATTGGGGAGATCCGGACTTGCCGCTTCTGCCTGGTCGAGTATGGGGGCCTGATGGTAAGTGACAAGAAACTAATCTATTATGTACATTTGAAATTTTGTGAATAGGATTCATGGTACTAATCTTTATACTTTTTGGACTGCAGATATAGCTCTGGTGAAACCGGCCGAATATATGGGACGACCTGCAGCAGCTGGAGCTACGGTGCAAGTGGATCGAGGAGGGCACAGAACGAGGATATGGCCACTCTGTTGGAGGACATCCATCGTAGATGTGAGGGGCTGCTGACTAGTGTGTCGGAGCGTGGTTGGAAGGATTTAGATGACCAGTACATAGAGTTATGTATTGGGCTACCCTCGGAGTGGCGAGGTATCATGCGACGCATGGTGATGGCCGGTCAGACTGTGCGTGATCTACGAGCTGCGGGAGCAGAGCCGTTGGCTCGGGATCCTCCAGAGAGTGATTAGATGTAGGGCAGGTGGTGCCCCCTAGTGTCTATGTAGGGGCAAGTGGTGCCCCCTAGTTTTGTAGTTTTGTTTTTGTAACATGCTATGGGCATGTCATATGTTTCAGGGTATATGGACTCTAAAAACACATGTTATATGATATATATGATTTTTATGCAGTTTGTTGATGGTGTTAAATGTTATTGTCTTGTGTGTGATAAATGCCAGTCTAGAACATGATTTGCGATTTGATCTACGTAGTGATTTTGACTTCGAGGTATATGGTTGAAAGAAATGACTCTAAATTCACGTATTAAAAGTTTCACTCGTAAATATTGTCTAAACAGGATAGGGTTATGCACACGATAGACACCATTAAGTTGTAAGACAAGAAGCAGGGAATCTAAATGAACATGCAGATGGAGGATGTGATGAGAGAGGGCATCGGCTAGGAGACCACGTACTGCATCATATTCAACCTGATTATTGGTGGCATTACCACTGCAGACTCCATTCGAAAGAATAAGGGTATGCAAAGGGGTAAAGATGGCCCATGCGGCTGAAGTGAGATTTCGGGAATAGCAACTTGCCCCATCGACATACC